>ML788542.1:74415-143031 GCA_009831015.1 Picea engelmannii | reverse complement strand
AGACGGGAATGCCAAAAGTCCTAGACATCCAAAAACCTAACCCTAGGAGATGAAGCACCAAAAGTCATGTGGGCCCCGTTTGGGTAAGTTGGTGCATCAACTTCCCGGGGTCGTAACGTTTGCATACGATCTCCGTTTTAGGCATGTGATAGCTCGTTGGAAAGGTATCATCAAGGAGATTCATTTTGGGGCCTCAATCATGCCTTCAGCTATCATTGAGAACCTCGATATCGAAAAACCTTCATTTAGGCCCTCAAAATGGCCCCGGAAGTTAAAACCTGCTAAAAATAGTAAATTGCCAAAATGGCCACAAAACTATTTTGAGCCATTTGGAAAAGATGGGTGGCCCCCGATATCCACCTGGATCACCATGCTTACCTGGAATCAGGCCAACTCATTTCCCTTCATTACCAAAGCCATGCTGAACAGACTCTTCAAAAACCTCCCAAATTAAGTGACCCGCGCCCTAACCTATCACTGGGCGCGTTGGAACACTGGCAGGCCTTCTGCAGCACACGTTTGAATGCTGGCTGGCTCACTACAGCCCGCGTTTACCTAACAAAGCAAAAAATTAGGAAAGTTTCCACCGGGACGAGAAGCTTTTTGTCAGTTAACTGGAACTCCCAGCCATGCATGGCCGAGAGTTTGCCTAAAACCCTAGCTCCTTCTAGCCTATAAAAGGAGGGGTAGGGGTACTATTCAAAGGAGGAAATCATTGTAAAGAAACTCTGCCAAATTTCCAAGTCCGATATTGTCCCAACCCTTTAGTCTTTCCTCAAGCTTTAGGAGAATTCAAGAAAAGCAGTTGGAGGACAAAGAAGAGGAGGAGCCCGGGATCAGGATCGAGGAACGGTGGCCAGTCTCTATAATCATTGTAAGTTGATTCGTATTGAGATTAATAAAAAGATGCTTTTCCCGTCCCAAATACATGAGTCTCATATGTTTTATTTGATTTATGTTTAATCTCTAACCCTCTAGTAGATCAGTAGCATGCATGCGTAGTTTTGTCTTGATTGCAGGATCGCTTTGTGGAAGGAGAAGCAGCAACAAGAGGATAAAAGCTCAACGAAGGATCTACTTCAACCATCGATAAAAAGGTTAGTTGATTCTTCCCATGTTTGCCTGAGAAAAGGGGTTTTAGGTTTGGGTAGGAGGTTAAAAGTTATTTTTGAAGGGTCATGATCTGCATGCAAGTTTAAAACCCTAGCTTTCTAGTCCATAGGGTAGAATAACTCCACAACAAGTAGGAAAGTACAAGGCTTGTACCTAAGCTAGGCATCCTATATGAGAATGGAGGGCATGTTTCACTTTGTGTGAAAGGAGCAGTGGTCATCGCCAAAGATGGGATCGAACCACTGCTCGAGGTAGAGGGAGTCGATACCATGGTGGCTCGGACCAAAAACGGTGGGTTAGGAGGTGGAACACCCCCTATGGTGACAACTGTAGTGGGAATAGGAGAATTCCCAGAAGAAGTGGCAACATTTGTTTCCATTGTTGCGTGTGACACTGTCTAGCGCTCATAAGGATAAATATCTACGATGATGGGCATCAAAACATCAATGGTTGGAGTTTCATATGGACCAAGAGCTTCCACTCCAAGGTCTTAAATGGTTGGTTCCTCCAGATGTTGGTCGGGCATAGTTTCATGTGACCTGGTCGCTTCAAAATACCCTTGTTGGTCTAGCTTTTTCCTTAGTGGTGCGAGGGTGGCTCCAATGTAATCGGCGGTAGGCCAAGAAGCCTTAATGACCGGAATATCTTATGATCCTCCACTATGTGAGAAGATCAAAGAAACACTAGGGATTTCTATTCATTCAAAAAACAACACACACTAGAAAAAGTCCCTACAAGATAAAACAAGCAATCACTAAACTAGTTGGAAGAACAGTTACAACAACCAACACTAGAGAAACTTACCAGTGCAAGTGCAACTCAAATACGGAATCACCCTTTGGGTATACTCTGCAAAGCATGGCCTAATGTCTGTCCTAGGTACCGTGGTATACCCCTGCAGTCACCTGTGTAAGTCCCTAAAATAATGGAAAATAGGTTTCCAGCACATGAACAGTCACTAGGAAGGTATAGTTAACATTCGAGTGGACCACAATGAGCAGGGTATCAAGCCCAAAACTTGTCAAGGATATCAAAATAAAGTTTTCCAGAAGAAAACTGAGGACCTAGAACAAATTCAAGACCCACAAAGGTCTGTGGAAAATGCTATCAACGGAATCCCAAGACAAGTCCTCTATATGCATTCCCCACTACGTTTGGTCCAACTTTGGAGGGGTTATCTCTGCTACCTTTCCACACGCGACCTCATGTTTATCCCCTATGTTAGAGGGAGGTCCTGAATATCTTTCACGGTAATGGAATTTAACACTCCCTAGCATAGACTCTTATGTATGTTTTGTAGCCTTGAAGATTTTCCTCTCCAACCTAATTCAAGGCTCTAGCTTAGACTAGTTGATGGACCCTACACACATAAAGTCTAGTTGATTTTAATGAATCATTAATTTTTTATGGATTTTCTTAAGTCAAAGGTTATGAAAGTGAAACTAGTGATGTTTTGAGAGATGAAAGAAAAGATAAACAAAAAGCTGGAAACAAAATAATTTCTTCTTGACAAATTCAGATTTGCATTTTTTAAATTTTTAACCAACTTTTCAAACTAAATTTTTCCTAAGATATTTGAACAACAAACTCAAAACAAGATTTTGCTCGACTACGAGCTACTTATTTTCCTAAGTAAACATCTAATAACTTATGAAAGAAAAACTTTTCCTAGTTACTAATGCAAACCAACAACTACTTAACCAAACCAAGAAATAAAAGATTTTTTATTTATTTAATGCTCGCAAAGCAAAAAGGAAAAATGACAACAAGTAAAGACCCATAATTTTTTTTTCCTAAGCATAGATCACAAAGAGTCACTGACAATAACACACAAGATGATGAAAGCAAACTCTCACACTTGTCTAAAAAACCTATGAAAGAAAAATTTGAGGAAAACTTTTTAATGAAAAAGAAAGCTATTGTTGTAATCACACCTAAGTTGTCGACTGCTATGAAAAAGACCAAGACTAAATCAAGGAAATACCTGAGAGGTATAACTCTTGATAAAGAAGAGGATGGTTGCCTCTCCTTAAAAAAAAAATTCTCAACAAGCACGTTGCTGAAAGTTCAACAACCAACGTGTGCATGCAAGCTATGTAAGGTTAGAGCGTGTGTACATGCATGCATGCCTCATACATGCCATGTGTACCTCTGCAATTATTCAAAAAAAAAAAAAAACAAGCAATAAAACACTTGTAGAGACTACTAGTATTGAGAACCAAAGTCCCTTAAAGACTCAAAAACTTACTTTGACAGAAAAGAAGAAACAATTCAAGGAAAATTTCATAGAACAAAGCCAATTTGAGGTGGTACCTAAGCTACAAACTGCAAAAACAGAGACCAGTATAAGATCCAAAAACCCCCTGAGAAGGATCACTTCTGACAGGGGAGAGGATGACTACCTCTCTAAAAAAAAAAAAAAAAATTCTAAACTCAGACATGCGACTAATACTTCATCAGCGAGCATGTGCACGCGGGCTGTGTGAAGGTAGGGCACGGTTACATGCATGCAAGCCTTATATAGGTTGCATGTACCTCTTTGACTTCTGTAAAAGAAAATGCAGCCAAGCAAAGAAAGCAGGGAGTACTGGTATGGAAGACCATAATCCCTACTAGCTCAGACTCTTGCAGAAACTCAGAAAAAAGGTAATGAAACCAATATAAAAATACCCAAACAGTATCCCCAGAAAACCCTAGAGATTCCCCAGTATGGTCACCAATTCTGTTGTGGGTGGGAAATCCCCCTATGGACTAGCATTAAGGTTTTTTTCATGCATGCATAAATGAAATAAATCTTCCTACTTCTTACCATCATCCCATGCCTAAACCCCATTATTCATATGCAACTACAAGCTGAAAAAGATGAAGTTGATGTACCTTATTTTCCATGTTTGATGTCGATCCCTTTTCACACTTGGTCACTCTTTGACTGCAACTCTCCTCCCAATGCTGACTTGTGTTCACAAAAGACAAACAAAGAACTCCACATGCATTTGATATATGAACTAATGGGTTAGATATTTAATCAACATATAATCAATATTCAAAGGATGAAAACCTCATATGGCAGGATGGAAAAGTACTTCTTTTATTAATCTCACAAGAATACCTTACAATTTTGGGATCGGCCACTGCTCCTCGAATCTAGTCCTAGGCTCCTTTTCAACTGTGCTCCAACTGCTTTTGAATATTCTTCTTCTTCACACAAAAGTTGCAAAGAGTTGAGGCAAGGGGAATACTAAATTGGGTAGAATTTATTTACTATGATTTTCCTCCTTTCAAATGGGACCCCCACCCCTTCTTTTATAGGCTAGAAAGGGCTAGGTATTTGGTCGAGTGACTGGATATGAGTGGCCGAAAGGCTTAGTTAACTTACCCAAAACTATGTGTTCCATCAGAAACTTTCCATTTTTCATGCTTTTGTAGGTACATGCTGGCTGTAGTGAGTCAGCTAGCGTGTACATGCGTGCAGTAGTGGAGCAGGGTCAATGTGCCTTTAAAAAGGGTGTTTTTAAGAAGAGTTGTTTAGTAGTGGCTTGGTAAAGAAGGAATATGAGATGGCCTGATGCCAGGTAAGCATGTCTATTGCAAATTAGGGTTATAACACTAGGGTTTTGGTATCTAGGGTTTTGACACCTAGGTTTCGACCTAAGGCTGTCGGTGAGCTATTGTTATGTATAAATAAAGGTCAAAGAGGACCTGGGTCGGGTTGGTATGATATTTTTGTCTATCTAGTTGTATTGTTGATATGAGTGATCATTGTATTGTGAGAGAGAAGTGTTGAGTGTGAGAGCCTTCTGGTATTGTAAGATCTTCAGCTGGGTGCGAAGATCAAGTCCTGCAGCTAGGTGCACAAGAAGGGGAGAGAAAGAGAGAATAATAAAGAAGATTTGTTGGCTGAGAGCACAGACAAAGAACTATATTCTTTATGTTAATATATCATAAGAACAGTTTTGTAGACATATCCCTAGAGAGAGGGTGAACGATGCATATCTTGTGTCGTATGTGTGATTTATGCTTTGATCTTTGTCATTGTTATATTGTTATTTTCACTGTTGTGTTAGATTTTTATTTTCACTGTTGTGTTATATTGTTATTTTCACTGTTGTTCATGGCTATAAGTAACTATGTCTCTGGTTCAAATACTTTAAAATTTGATGATGTTGTTGGTGTTATCCTTAGTGAGGAAATGTGACGAAAAATCATAGGTGAGACGACAGGAAATGCGTTGAACATTGAGAACATGGGAAGACAAAAGGATAGAGGAAAGGGTTTTGGGAACCATGGGAATTCTAGGAAGGGCAGATCCAAATCCAGACTTGGAAATATAGAGTGCTGGAATTGTGGGAAGAAAGGACATCTGAAGAAAGACTGCAGAGCTCCAAAGAAATAAAGAGATGGACAGCAGGAGAGAAATTAGGAAGCAAATGTAACAGGTTATGTGTTACAATATGCTTTGATTCTTTCTGTAGATAATATTTATGAGTCTTGGGTAGTAGATTCAGAGGCTTCATTTCATGCCACACCCCATAGGAAACATTTTCTAGATTATGTTCAAGATAATTTTGGATAGGTTCTTTTGGGTGACGATGCACCATGCAAAATTGTTGGAATGGGAAAGGTAAAAATAAAGCAATGCAATGGAAACCAATGGTTGTTGAAAGAGGTAAGACATGTTCCATATTTAAGGAAAAATCGAATTTCAACAGGGCAGTTCGCAAGTGAAGGTTGTATATCCATATTTACAGATAAGACGTGGAAGGTCATCAAAAGATCATTGGTGATAGCGAAAGGAGAGAAGGTAGGTACATTGTATATATGTACTGGTAATACTGAATCTTCTATCTCTTTAGCTTCTACAGGAGTGGATACAACACTGTGGCATCATAGGCTTGGACACATGAGTGATAAGGGGATGCAGATACTTCAAAAAATAAATTTGTTGCCAGATCTTAAACAAATTGATTTGGACTTTTGTGATCATTGTGTTTATGGAAAACATAAGAGAGTCAGATTTCTTAGAGTCGGAAAAGAAAATAAGAGTGAAAGGTTAGAGATTGTGCATATAGATGTATGGGGACCAGATCAGGTATCATCTCTTTGTGGCTCTCATTATTATATTACTTTTATTGATGATGCAACTAGAAAAACTTGGGTTTATTGCATTCGACAAAATCTGGTGTTTTTTATACTTTTAAGAAATGCAAAGCTTTGGTTGAGAATGAGACAGGAAAAAATTTGAAGTGTCTTAGATCAGATAATGGAGGTGAATATTGCAAAAATGATTTTGATGATTATTGTTCATACCATGGGATTCGTAGAGAGAAGACAGTTCCAGGAACACCAGAAGAAAATGGTGAGTCAGAAAGGATGAACAGGACAATCATGGAGCGTGCAAGGAGTATGAGATTGGATGTTGGTTTGCCCTTATAGTTTTGGGAAGATGTTGTAGATACTATTGTTTACTTAATAAACAAAGGACCTTCAAGCTCTTTGGATGGTATAATTCTAGAGGAGGAATGGACAGGAAAAAAGGTAAACTATTCTTTTTTGAAAAATTTCGGTTGTGAAGCATTTGTCCATATTGATAAAGAAAATAGAACAAAGCTTGAGGAAAAATCCAAGAAGTGTACCTTTATTGGATATGGTGTTAATGATTTTGGTTATNNNTTATGGGATTATGAAAATAACAAAATCATTAGGAGTAGAGATGTCATATTCAATGAGAAGGTCATGTACAAAGATCAGTTGCAGGGAAAGAAACAGGAAACAGAGAAACAAGAATACACAGTGCTTGATGAGATCACTGAAAAAGAAATTCCAAAGGAACCATAAAATAAAAATGTACAACAACAGGAGCATCAGGTACCCCAAACACCTACAAGTGTTGTTAGAAAATCTACTAGGTTAAGTATACCCCTTGAATGATACTCTCCTTCATTGTATTATTTATTGTTGACTGATTCTGGTGAACCAAAATGTTATGAAGAGGCAATGTAGGTAGACACCAAAAGTAAGTGGGAGCAAGGAATGAAAGAGGAAATGGATTCCTTGGTAAATAAACATACTTGGGACTTGGTTGAGTTTCCTGCAGGAAAAAGAGCATTGCAGAATAAATGGGTTTACAAGTTGAAGGAAGAAGATGGAGGAGAAAAGCGGTACAAGGCTAGACTTGTTGTAAAGGGGTTTGCACAAAAGAACGGTATAAATTTTGATGAAATATTTTCTCCTTTTGTTAAAATGAGTTCAATTAGAACTATTTTAAGTCTTGTGGCAGTAGAAGATTTTCATCTTGAACAGTTAGATGTAAAAACTGGTTTTCTCCATGGGGATTTGGAGGAAGAGATTTATATGCAAGAGCCACAAGGGTCTGAGGTCAAAAGGAAGGGGAATTTAGTATGTAGGTTAAAGAAGAGATTATATGGCCTAAAGAAAGATCCAAGGTAGTGGTATCTGAAGTTTGACAGGTTTATAATAGAACAGGGTTATAGTAGATGTCATTATGATCACTATGTTTATTTTTAAAAACTAGAAAATGGAAGCTTTATTATCTTGTTATTGTATGTATATGACATGTTTGTTGTAGGGTCTAATATGCAGGATATAAATGTGCTCAAGAATAAATTAGTCAATTCATTTGCGATGAAGGATTTGGGTGCTACAAAGAAAATCTCTGGTATGAGAATAACAAGAGACAAGAAAAATCACAAATTGACATTGTCTCAGGGTGAGTACACAGAGAAGGTGTTGGAGAGGTTTAGAATGTAGAATGAAAAACCAATTAGTACACCTTTGGACAGCCATTTCAAATTAACTAAGAAAATGTGTCCCAAGACACAAGAGGAGATAGAATACATGACTAGGGTCCCATATTCATCAGCAGTTGGCAGCTTGATGTATGCAATGGTTTGCACAAGACTAGATATTTCACATGCAGTGGGAGTTGTGAGCAGATATATGAACAATCCAGGTAAAGAACATCGGGAGGAAGTAAAGTGGATTCTCAGATACTTGAGAGGTACTGCTAATCATGCATTATGTTTTGGAGGTTCAGAAACTGTTCTACAGGGATATGTTGATTTAGATATGGCAGGTGATAAAGATAGCAGGAGGAGTACCACACGATATGTGTTTACTATAGGTGGAACAACAGTAAGTTGGATTTCAAAACTGCAAAAGGTTGTTGCACTTTCAACAACAGAGGGAGAGTATGTTGCTGCTACAAAGGCTAGTAAAGAGATGATTTGGTTACAGAGGTTTATGGAGGAATTGGGAAAGAAGCAAGAGAATAGAAGGTTGTACTGTGACAGTGAGAGTGCCATTCATATTGCAAAGAAGTAAACCTTCCATTTGAAGAATAATCATATACAGTTGAGGTACCACTTCATATGATCTGCCTTGGAAGATGGACATTTGAAGTTGGAAAAGATACACACTAGCCAGGATCCTGCAGACATGTTAACAAAGGGAGTAACCAGGGAGAAACTGAGTTCCTGCTTAGTTTCAGTTGGTCTTCAAGAATGAAGATGAAGATGAGAAATTTGCTAGGTCCAAGAAGGTTCAGAGTCCAGCATATACATTAGCGGTGGAGTTGTTGAGATCAGTCTCCAAGTGGGAGATTGTTGGTTTTGGAGCCTGATTATCTTCCTGATTCGGAGGTCTTTTACTTTCAGCTGTGTTTATACCCCATGAATTATTTACACCCCATAAGTATGTAAAATCTTCCATGCGGGGGAGTGCATAGGGGGGGTACCCCCTCTGTAGGGTCCGGGGGCAAGCGGACCCCCAACGGGGGTTCGGGGGTGAAGCCCTTGAAGGTAAAACTGCCTTGTAAATGTATACTATAATTTCATTGTAAATATGGACCGTTCATTATAAGGTCGTAGATCTAAAGATAGAGATTATGTTAGGATTTTTTTCCCTAGAAGGCAACCCTCTTTTATGAGGGAAATTTATTGCGGCTATGGTTGATGGAGAATATTGTATTCTGAGATAGGAGACTGTGAGAGAAAGAAGAGGAAGTTACAGTGGGTTTGTTATAGGTTATATCCCTTCATATGCTGCATAATAATAAAGAAAGGACCTAGCAATTTCTCTGGTGGACGTAGCCCACACTTGGTGAACCACGTAAATCTGTGTCTCTATTGTATTGTGTATATTCTGTGTTTTGTTTCCGCATTTGTTTTATTTTATTGCCCCACGGTCCTATTTTTCTAATAGTCTCTCCTTCTACAGATGTGTTATGAGTGTTTTCTTGTTCAGAATCATTTTCTTATTGAATTATTAGTCTAGGATTTGATTGATTTACAACTTTCCTGGATCTTAGTTGAATTTCATAGGTGGGAAAGGTTTGGATTTATTCATTCTACACAGGGTGGGTGTGTCGATTATTGGGGTTAGGAATTGGCTGGGAAGGGATTGTTGTTGGTCTCGGAGGGGTGAGATAATCTTTGTTTTGTGGTCGTTGATTGGCATTTATAGGTGCTTTCTTCTACTAGTTAGGGTTCAAGGGTGTTGTGAATTGTTGTTGTATAGGAGCTGGAAGTAAAGCTTGTATCTGAGGTGGGTTAAATCTAGGTACTAATTGGGAAATGTTTGTAGGATACTATGGATATGTCGGGTAAGAGGGATTCCCATACACAAACTGCCTCCAACCTTGTTTCCAAGGTTGAGTTTGAAATTGCTAAGGTGTCCATTGGGAATAGGGCATTAGAGGAGGACCCCATTGTTGTTGTTGATATTGTGTATTAGGGTCATAAAATGCATTGGGGTGTTGTTCTCTCCAAGGCCTCCTAGAAGGGTACGGTTGTTCTTGTGAGACTCCTCCTCCCCTATACATGGCTTGCAACTCAAGAAAAGTTGGACACTCAGATGTGGGGTGTTCTAGTGTACACAAGGCACAGACTTCTATGACATTTAATGGGCATTCTTTCTCAGGGTGATTCTTTCGACATTTAGGACAAAATATTGCAAAAACAACTTCTTCTTCTTGGTTCTTTTTCAGTTTTAGGGTATCTGACTGATTACTTATTGTGCTCAGGATGCCTATTTTAAAGTTCTCCAATAAGTTTCCTAAATCATATCTGGTGACATTCCATGAGATTTGTCCTGAATTTCTGCTAAAAGAATCTCCTTATCCTTTGCCTGTTTTAGCTTGTCCTCTTGAGTATCTTCTACAGTAATCTGCAATTTCCACAAAGGGATTTTGGTGCACATCTCCTGAACTTAAAAAATTTAGAACTTCTATGGAGTCATCTCTAAGACCTTTCAAAAATACATTTCTTACTATAGATAGGTCTGTGGTGAATAATTTTGATTTTTGATGGTTGTATAAGAACCTTTCTAAGTAGCCTCAGGGATTTCATCTTCTGTTTGTTGCATTTTAAAAATGTCATTTTTAGCATTATCCTTACAATAGTCTTGGTATTTTTGTAAAAATGTGTCTTTCATCTAATCCCAAGAGACAATTGTATTTTCTCATAAGCTCATGAACCATATTAAGGTTGAAACTTTCATTGTGGCTGGAAAGAGATTAATTTTTTGGGCATCGTTCTAGTAGTTATAACTTCTACATAATATATCAAATTCGAATAAAAATAAGTCTGGATCGTTAGTTTACATACCTTTGAAAGTGGGTAATGATGATAGTGGGATTTTCTTCATGCTTTTGACTGCTTCTTTAACTCTGACCTGCTCCATGAGCAATTGTTCTTTCTCCTACTGGATTTGCACTCTATCCTTTGCAAAATTCACTTGGAGGTTGTCTTTTTCCTGCTGTGCAACCCAACATTTCTCTATGACTTCCTCTTGTACCTTCTTTAGGGCCTCTTTGGCCTGTTATTTTTCTTCTTGGACACAACGAAGGTGAGCTTCAGTCGCATATGCTATTCTATGGAGTTGGGCAGGCTCATCTCCCAACTTTGTTTCTTTTGATGGTGGGGGTGTAGTAGACACTGCGTGGCTGAAGTGAAGGGCTTGTTGTACCCCTCTTATCTATGCTTCAATCCTTTCATACATGGTCTCTTGTTTTGCTTCATTGCGCTGTAAAAGATCTTCTGAGGTATCGGATACAACAAGTATGATTAGGTCGATGTCGTCCACCATTAGCACATTTTGCATCTGTGGTTTACTAGCTTTGGACTTCTTCCACGATGTAGGTTTCACGGGGGAACCCTTTCTTTTATTGGATGCTTCAGCCTCATTAATGGGATCCCTAGGCAGTGTTACTTCACCTTGCTTTTGCTTGTCTTCTTCTCCATTATTCTCTTCTTTGTCTACTTCGTCATCACCTCCTCCTCCTGGTGACTCTGAAGCAGTCTCTTCCGATGTGTTGTTCAAATCCTGTACCTCCTCTTTCTTATTTCTTATGCTACTTTCAGGTGCATCATACTCTTCATGAGTAACTATCAGAATTCCGATTAGGTCAGGGTTAGACAGTTCGATCTGGTTGACTGGGATAAGGAACTCTGTGGGACATTCCTTGGTTATTTCTTCCATGTCCTCCTCTATAATATTGTAGTAACTCTGCAGCTCTTGTTTATGTTTGTATCCACGCGCAGTGATATAAATAAAATGCCTATATGCATGGAACTTCGCTATTTTCCTAAACCTGTGAAGGGTGTTCGGTGTCACATGAGGGAAGGACTCAATAGCCCTCTTCAACTGTAGGTAGTAGGTGTGGAACACCGCATTCTATTGCCATTGTTTCCCCATGTCAATTGAGTACTAGAGTGTGGTGAACTTCACATATAGAGGTTCAAATGGTTCAATCTCAGGGCAGGTTGCACCTTCTGGCATATCCCAAGAAATGAATGCAATGAGGATCAACAACCAATTGAAGTGAAACTTGTAGCCCTGATCCTGAGCTTTGTGGTAGTCCTGCTCTAACTAGTTGATGAGGTAGCTCACCCATTTCATTTGTAGCCCTTCCACACATTTTCCCACGAGGTCAACAACGAACCCCATGACTTGCATGGGTCTATTATTTCTTACTAGCTTACCTGCGATCAACTGGTAAGCTAGGTGCATTGCACCATTCTGGATGGAGGCTACCTTGTAGCCCCACTTCCCCTTTTCCACATCACCATAGGTGTCTTTGATTTTTTGTGCCAAGGTGCGGTCTGCAGCCTTCTGTGGGTAAAATTTTTGTGGGTCTGGTCCTTGCATGATTAATCCAGTGATCCTATGGATCAATGCCAGATCGATGGTGATGCATCTGTATAGCCTATGGAAGCATGCCAGTAGGAAATTAACACATGTGTTAACCTCCTGGTGCCATCCAAAATGGGGTATCTTCATTACGTTCAAAATAGTGGACCTCATGATGTCCATCGTCCATGGTTGGGGGATGATCTTCAACTTCTTTCCCTTCGTCTTGGTCAAATATTTGTGAGGTGTGAGCATGCCATAGATTTTATGGTCTCCTAATTTATAGTCGTTGATATTCAAGGTTAGGATCCTTTCCAACTGTGGTTTGACTGGACATATCCCCTTCGGGAGGTATGAAATAATCAATGTGTAGTCGAAGTCCCTCGGGACACTATCACGACTCACCATGCTAGCCATAGGCAGGATGTAGTCGGGCATTATGGATGGGATGAGCTTCACATTTTCTAAGTCATCACAATGCTTGGTTATTTTATCGATTGCAGCTCTGGATGGTCCAGATCCATGAGAAGTCGATGGGGAGGCTTGCACTCCTCGCATCAATGAGGCTTGAACTCCTACAGACATCACCTTCTCATCCATGAGGTCGATTCGAATTTCTTCGATGGAATTTTCTGCTGTGCTGAGCTCATCCGACACGCATGCTCGAGATCAAGTATCTCAGGTCGGTGATCAAACACTCAATGTAATAGAGTGGGTGGCAAAGTCTCAATAAACACAATGTGGTAATAGTCAACTCTCTGTGGGCTCAAATAATCATTGTTTGCAAAAGTTTTCTTGGTTCAACATTTGACGAGATAAATAGACAATGTTGTAATGGATTCTTCCAACGGGTCGAAAATCCTTAATCAATTCAATTCCATCCATTATGGCACGGTCCCAATGGTCCAATGGCAAGATTTGTTTATCATAATTGTTATTCTAACCATTCGAGAGCATCGATCTAATGGTCATAATGCCTCCAACGGTCATATTTATCTGCCATGGCGAAGTGACACTCTGCGTTGTTTTGATATTCTGGTGAAGTTCAAGTTTTGTAAACCTTCTTTCTGCGAAGTCCTTTCTGGTGCCTCTTGCAATTTTTCTAGCTTTGATTTATTCTTGTTGAGATTTCTAGCCTTCTTTCTTGTGATCTGCAGCTCTGTATTCCTCTTTCCATTCTTGTTCTTATCTGTATTCAACATAGTAACTTTGCGCTGATGATATTATTTCATAGGGTTCGAGAGTAATACTTC
Organism: Picea engelmannii; assembly: GCA_009831015.1. Lineage (NCBI taxonomy): Eukaryota > Viridiplantae > Streptophyta > Pinopsida > Pinales > Pinaceae > Picea > Picea engelmannii. The sequence continues at coordinate 129,517 of ML788542.1, read as the reverse complement.
TTATTTTTCTGGAGTAGGTGCTCTACTCTCTTGTCCAGACAGGTGTTTCAAGTCTTCTTGTGTTCTTTCAACTTCGACGTCCAGATCTCTAGTCCTCAGTATCTTCTTCTGGTCATCTTTTTCTTTCAGTAAGTTCACTATTCTCCTAGCCATGAAATCTCTTAGTTCTTTCTTTTTTTTCTCTAGATCTTCCTCTTTTTGTTTCCTTCGTATATGATCTTTCTTAATCCAGGTTTTTCCTAGAAAAATAGAAAATGGTGCAATGTTCTCAACAAATTTAACAACCTCAAATTCTTCCTTTGTCAAAGTTCTATGAGTACTCATAGATATCTGAGTAAGTCTTCCACATAGGGCTATCATATTTCCTCTAAATAATCCTATTCCTCCCAATAAAGGAATCATAGTGGGCTTTCCCAAGATTTCCCAAGTTCTTTCTATCATGATATTCACCTGTGTTTCCTCATCTAGAACACAGTCTATGTCGAAGTCTCCTATTCTTGTTTCTATGCATTATTTCTCTTTTAAGATCTCTCATAGATTGGTGTCTCTGTGGTCATTCAGGGTTTCATTCATCTACAATAATACAGTCTCTGATTCTTTCTCGGATTATTCCATAGTCTTAGTCTCTTGGCCTTTCTCATGGTTTTCTTGTCTCATATTCGTCTTTTCAACTTTAGAAATCATTCTAGGGAAATCCAAAACTTCATGGTCCATAGCTTTACAATAAAGACAACTAGGTATTCTATGAGGGAATTCCTTAGCCAGATGTCTCGGTCTTCTACAATTGTAACAAAGGGTTAATCCTCTCTTTCTCTTAAATGATCCCCAACCTTTCCTCTACTACGCACTAGGATCATAGTAACTAACCTGCAAAAAATTCTTTCTAGGATCTTGCATCCATTTGTTAGTCCAAACATTCTTTCTATGCATAGGAATAACATATCTTTCACAATTTCTATCAGATGTACTCATATCAAATCTTCTTTCTTCTAGTTGTGCCCTAGTTTTTAGGCTAGGACAAAATTTATCAAACTTACCTAAATCCATACCTTCGAAACAAAAATTCCCATTTATCATACCTTTATCAGAGCACAAATATTTAATATCTTACCTCTTTTCTTCAGATCCGCTTCCTTTCTTAGTACATAGCTTCGCAAGTCAGGTAGAATATTGTGCACTAGGGCAACAGATCTATGCATAGAGCTTTATATTTTCCTCAGTTCCCAAAAATCACAGTTTCAAATCCAAACAACAGAACCATTTGTTGGCACAGGGGCAGACCCAGGTTTCAATGCTTCAATAGTGCACTAACAAAACCCTAACTACCAACCCTTTCAACAACACCTGCGAAGTAGATGAAGTCTCACCCGAGGTAGAGGCAGGGGGGGTTGTAGGACTCAAGTGTCTACAACCTAGCTGGGACACAAATCTATGATCAAAATACTTAATAAGAACTTATAAGTTCATCATTCATTAGCATTTAACCCTTATTCACATCGTAGGAGAAATCCCTAGTTACAGAACAACACAGTATTCAACCAGATATAACACATCTAAGCACTTAGCGTATGGAAAGAGATCAAATCTAGCATTCATTCACATCACTAAGTACTAATTTGTCATACCAGATTCATATAAACACACATTATTTCACTAAGAATAAATCATATGAATAATATAACAACCATAATGCACAAATAAACCATAACATAGGATATACGTGGTTCACCCCAGCGTGGGGCTACGTCCACCAACTCTTCTTCTCTTCCTTGTCTTCTGTTAATCATCTACATGCACAGAGCCACAAAATCCTACTCTGCATAGGACAGGATATCTGTGTGCACTTCACCAGATCCTCCTTCCCCGAGCTAGGTTATAGCACAAATCCTTATTACAATCTATACACAAGCTTCTTACAACCACTTGCACTTAGCTCTGCAAGTGTTCAACACAGCATGGACAAAGCATTTACAACTATTCACACTTATCTCATCGAATATCTCCTCCTACATCGCCTAGATATCTATTTATACATTACAAAAGGACCTAAACATGGGTAAACCCATGGGCTGACATCCCCATACCCGTTACATAAACCCTAATCCCAAAACTGCCCTAAAAAGGGGCTGAGATCCTACGATCTCCTCTTCGACTTGCGCTCTGCCTTCAACCATCCTGTCAAAGTCACAAAAGAGGTCAAACATGTCCAAGGTTCTTCAAAACTTAGTCAAGGGAAAATAGTTGAGTAGAAGGGTTATGAACAGTTTGTGACATAGGGACATACATGGATTCGTGAGATACTTATAAGGTACAAGAAACACAAGTCATAATCATAACAACATATTTACAATTGGAATCAGTGGGATCAGTTGCAATCAGTTGGCCACAAAAAGGCAAGCAGTGAAAGGCACAGGCAAAAAATGGAAATAAAAATTGTCAACATAAGCTATATCATCAGAAGGACATTGTTGAACAATATGGTCAAGTGAACATGACAAGTAAATGAAGAAATCAAATTTTGATTTTTTTTATATATGTCAATGAAATTCAAGAGGAAACACCAATGGACAATAAATAACACTGGAAGAGAGGAAAGGAAACATATATAGGTATCCCTACATTGATATACATCTTACATAAAATTTAAGGAAATAAAAATCATCATAGAGAGAGATCGAGAAAGGAATATTAGTAGCATGCAAACAGGGAGACATCCCGATAGGAGGAGCTATTATTTTTCCCATGATTGGTTAAAGCAGGTACATTATCAGGAGGAGACATATCTATAGGGGGAGTTAACCTTTGGTCAAATATGAAGAGAAAGAACAGATGCATGAAGACATGGGGAGATACCCTTTTCCATTGATGTCAAAGGGGGAGAGATAGAAAAATTGATGAGGAGCAATGATCATAGGGGGAGCATGAGAATGAGTATTTCCATCAATGTTGGTGTTGCCATCAATGTCGAAGGGGGAGATTTTTGGACAATTGGTTGTCATTGATGTCAACCCTTGGAGATTCATATTAGAGATTGATGTCAACCCTTAGATATTGATGTCAACCCTCAGAGAGGTCCATAGATGTTGTACATTTGATTGTGATGCAAGGTGTGAGCTACCTCCTTCGACAAACTCCTCGCCCACTCACAGGATCGTTCAAAATCCCCTTCTTCGAGCTAAATTAGCTCTTTCTATCCCCTCGGGAATCACTATGAAAATATGACCTAGTCCACAAGTCCTTTCTTTCCTCCACACGGTCTTCTGCACTTTACCATGGTTGTCCCTGACTCAGTTTCGGGGTTCAGGGGTGCGTGCTTCCTGCTGTCGAGAGTTTCTGTATTCTCGATTCCCTGATCACTGATGAGCTCTTTGCCTGGCCTTAGCCCCTCCTGGCTAGGCTCTCTATGTAAGGTAGCTAGAGAGGTAGTGGGGGGGGTGGGCAGAGGGCCCATAGTGATAATAGTGGAGTTCATTCAATGTAAGGTGGACTAGGTCCACTATATTATTTAATAAGGCCCACTATGGTAGTTAGATATAATAAATGGGTAATTAGATATAATAAATGTAGGAGGACTTCTTAGAAGGTTTTACTTCTAGAAGATTCCTTCTCTAGAATGTTCTTAGGTGATGGTAGCATTATATAAAGGGGTTCAAGCAATGTAATGAAACATAAAGAGAAGTATTGTATTTGGAGCAGTAGCTCAATAGGAGGATGCCCCCTCGAAGAGGCAAGTGAACAGGAGAGGATTCCTTCCATAATAGGATCCATTGTATGGTGTTTCCCTACCTCAAGGGTTTGGTAATAATAAAGTGTGGTTTCTTCTATCTTGCTTGTGGATCTATTGTGTGTTCAGTATTTGTGGTGATTATATTGGTATATCTATTCAAGTTCTTAACAAGTGGTATCAGAGCACTTTCCTTGGGAAGACATTGTGGGAAAATATTTTTTATTTTTGCAGATTTTTTTTCGGAGCAGAAAAAATAGGGCCGCGACATTCTCAAAGTTTTAGGTATATTTATGTGCAAAATTTGTAGAAAATGGTTGTATATCTGAGTTCCTCTCAGAAAAACACCCAATTTAAAAAAAAAAATCCTTCGAAACGGAGTCCTGGAAGTCAAGATATTGAAGTTTTAAAATCTGCAAATTTTCAAGATTATTTCCGCGAACGATGACGATAAATTTTTTATTTTTGTAGCATATGGAGGCTGTATTTGTCCAAATAAATTACATATCTGAGTTCCTCTCACAATTTCACCCAATTTCAAAAAACAAATCAGCCAAAACGGAGTCCGGGAAGTGAAGTTATGAGCATTTTAACTTCAACAGGTTTTTAGGGTTTTTCCAGAAAAAACCATGATTTTCTATCGTAACTTATTGGGTGAGTTCATAGGATGCTCAGATGGCTATTTCTTCTCAAAACCTAAAAGAAATTCTTGAATCATTCAAAGCCCAATTTTTTCACACATTGGACGACATATTGGATGCATTTGTACATGGTCTCACAGACAGCCTCACAGACGACCTCAATGATAGTTTTCATAGTATTCAAGATTCATTGAATAACATGCAAGAGAGATTCCTTATGGAGGGCATCATGGATGAATATAATCAAGAAATATATGCTTGGAATGATTTTGAGGTAGATTGTGATGATTGGTATATGGATAGTTGTCATTTCTGGGATGACAACCACTTTCATATTTTATTTGATGACTATACTCCACCTTCTGTAGAGAACATCAATGTTTCACATCAGGAATTAGTTACTAACGTTCAGTCTACATATTCTACAGTGGTATTATTCATTCCAGATTTTGCTATGACTCTTTTCCACTATGTGGATGGATCTTCTTATTTGGATCCACATGATAGGTGCTAGTCTTTGGAACATCATTTGGAGTTGGTTATTGGGTTCCAAAATCTTCCACGGGGAGTTCACATGAACACTTGGACATGGGACCCAGGCTTATAATGGTGGTTGGACTACTTTAGCATGGTGGATTTTCTTTCTACATGGGACCTTGGTTCTTTAGTCTTCTTTAGCATTATGGTCTACAATTATCCATGGGACCCTGGTATATGGTTATACATCAAGCGTTGAGGACAATGCTTTCATAAGGGGGATGGAATGTAAGGTAGCTAGAGAGGTAGTGGGGAGGCCCAGAGGGCCCATAGTGATAATAGTGGAGTTCATTCAATGTAAGGTGGACTAGGTCCACTATATTATTTAATAAGGCCCACTATGATAGTTAGATATAATAAATGGGTAATTAGATATAATAAATGTAAGAGGACTTCTTAGAAGGTTTTACTTCTAGAAGATTCTTCCTCTAGAATGTTCTTAGGTGATGGTAGCACTATATAAAGGGGTTCAAGAAATGTAGTGAAACATGAAGAGAAGTATTGTATTTGGAGCAGTAGCTCAATAGGAGGATGCCCCCTCGAAGAGGCAAGTGAACAAGAGAGGATCCCTTCCATGGTAGGATCCATTGTATGGTGTTTCCCTACCTCAAGGGTTTGGTAATAATAAAGTGTGGTTTCTTCTATCCTGCTTGTGGATCTATTGTGTGTTCAGTATTTGTGGTGATTATATTGGTATATCTATTCAGGTTCTTAACACTCTAGTCCATGTGACTAGTCCTTATAAGACCGCAACCTTATCTTCTCCTGTCGAGGTTTTTGGGTTTCAAATTCCCGATGCATCCCAATTCCCGTTATCCCTCCAGGCTAAGATCCTCGTCCACGTGACCTTCTCCTATATGACCACAGCCATATACTTCTGTCGGGGTTTCAGACTTTCCAATGTCCAAATACAATCACCCTCTGGATCCGTGATCCTTCGATTCCTGACGCGCTTTTACTTCAGCTAGCCCTCCTGGCTCAGCCCCTGGTCCATGTGACCATTACTCTGTGACCACAACCTTACCCCTCGTCGGGGTTTTGGGGTTTCCAATGCCTAAATGCATATACCCGCAGGATTCCCGACTCTTTGAATCCCAACTGGTTGATAGCTGGCCCCCACACAACATAGCTCTCCCCCTTCTCTAATCTACTGATAGCTGGTTCCCACTCAACGGAGCTTTCCACCTTTCTCAGATGTTGACAACTGGCTTCCACTCATCAAGGTTTCACGGTTCATGATTCCAAAATGCCAAAACCACTTTTCTACGGGATCCCTGATATCCGAATGACCCAAACACCGATCAACAACTTCCTGTCAGGCCTTTCCCTGATGGCACCGATTGATACCATGTGTCCTTCCTAAGATGGACGGTTCTGATATCTTCAGGATTTCGAGACTTTTGTTGTCCCAATTATTTCGACCTCAGGAAACCCAATCTCCTGAGTGTCGATATGTCGAGGATCTCTCAATTTCCGCCACATGTCTCCACTAATGGATGGACCAAATCTTCCCAGCGTTTTGAAACCTGAAGTGTCTCGATTTTCTTGTCCTCGAGAATCCCGATTTGTCGATGGTTGGAGTCCCGATGGTAACCCTCATGCAGCTCCTGCTTGATCCAACGGCTAATGGGTATCTGCTCAAGATTTGACGGTTCAGATCCTTTCTCCTGTGCGCTCCTCCTGAGCTTAAACTCTACGCGCCTTCACCCGATCCAACGGTTGACGGGTATCTGAGGGAGATTCGACGACTGTCACTCTCCTCCTTATGTAGGCTCCTTCTGAGCTCCTCCTGGATGTATAATCCAATGGTCCAGATCTTCTTCTCTCCATCGATCTGACGATTGTCGTTACCCCTTCTGAGCTTCTGCACTTTCTTCCCAGACTTGGGAGAAAACTTCAAATTCCTCAAAGGCCTCGAACTTTGCTTCTTTTCTCCTCTGCGAACTCCTCCAACTTTGAGTCTCACCACGCATATCAACCGCTAACTCCTCCTGAGCTTTCTTCCTTCAAATCCTCAAAGGATTCTTTTGACTTATGCGCCTCTACAGAGTCTTCTCATGCACACGCTGGTGCTATCTCTTCTGAGCTTCTGCAGCCACTCATATCCCTAAGGGATTTTGTCTTTCTTCTCCCACAAATGGAGAATATAGTGCTTTCCTAGTTTCCTACTCAAGCAACCTCTTGCTAAGTCTTTCTGGGTGTTCAGCAACCCAGTGAAGATCCCTCAGTGGATACTTCCTCCAGCTCTAGAACTCAAAGAGTTCTTTTCTCCTTTGCCTACCTGCACACAGTCTCAATGCCCATCTGGCAGGGTTTCCCTTTCATAGAATGTTCAACAGTTCTGTCTTCCTATGCACCTATGCACTTCCTCAATGCCCTCCTGGAAGAGCTCTCAGAATCCTCACTGATTCTACTTCCTTTGAACTCACAGCAGAGTTCCTTCTTCAATGCACTCTTTGCACCTACTCAATGCCCGGCTGGCAGAGCTTCATAGAATCCTCAATGATCCTAGTTCTCCCTTCTGAACTCACAATAGAGTTCTTCCAACTGCACTTTGTGCCTGTGCTCAATGCCCACTTGGCAAAGCTCTACACAATTCACAACAGAATTCCGTCTGCAACTGTGTCTCTCATACACAACCTTGCTTCCAAGGTATTCAACAACCTTGAGGTCTTCCTCCTGAGTTGTTGACTCCAGTTCTTGTGCCGCATCATGTCTTTGTCTAACTCTGCAGAGTTCATAAATGCATCCTCTGTGCACGGCCCTCAGAACCCGCAGTGTTCTGTCATACCCTCCTAGTGTGAAGCATCAAAGACCTTCATCTAAAATCAAATAGACTCCCTGCAAATGCCCAACATACATACATTCACAACATATAAAAGAACATACACAGGCATCCACATAACACAGAATGACATGCAGGAAAAACTACTTCTGATTATATTAAAATGGCAAATTCCTGTATTTACAAAGGTGTTCTCGAGCTCTCTCTGGCTCTCCTCATCTCATCCTCTAACTCTCTCTCTCTCACTTCTCTCTTGTCTAACTACCAAAATTAGATCTGAAAATCTCTTTTACCTGAGGGGCTCATCGAGCGCTTCCCTCTAGGTCTGTCTACTCTATTCAATTACATTGAATGGGCTGTCTAGTCTGCTATCAGATCTAGATCTTAGCCATTACACACATTAAAGGACAATCTACCTAATGCCTGCACAAAGGCACGGCTCTATAGCTCACTAGCTTAAAACATTAATGACATTCAATTTCAAATTCAAATGAGGCTACACCTCTCTCTTTAGCTTTGAATGCATACACTTGGCATGGCTGGCTGGCTAGCTGGTTGACATGGAGAGATGCTCCTGCATCAAAATCCTCAGCTGCAAAATCATGAGCTCCTGCTCATGCGCTTCCCCTCTAAGCGGTTGGAATCCTCTTGGATCCCAAATCATCCTTTGGAGCTGTTCATCTGCTCCAACTTACTGTTGTTGCTTTTGTGTTGTTGCTGCTACTTCCTTCCTTATGCTCAGCTGCTCCTTGATGGCAGTCTCTGTTGACCTCAACATCAGCTCCATGATCTCCTCGATCACTACATCTAGATGCTCCAGTGGCTGGCCCTGTTCTTGCAGTCTCCTCAACTGAAAAACATTTTGGCACATGAGAAGATCACCATGATCTCCCATGCCTCCTTCATCAGTTTCCAACTTCACCTGTTGGATGTGCATGCTATGCACTTTCACCCTCTCTTCCAAGGCTTTTATCTGTTCCCATAGATCAGCAAAGAAAATGTTGTATGCTCCTTCTTCCTCTACTTCTGCAACCTCCCCTGTTGCAGTCTTTTCAGCTTCTTGGCTGAAAATATTGAGCCATTCCTCAGAATGCTCATCATCCTCTTCATATTCTCCTTTAGTTGTCAGCTTCAATGCTACAGCTTCCTCAGCTTCTTGGCTGAAGTCATTGAGCCATTCCACAGAATGCTCACTCTCCTTTCCTTCTTTTGCTGTCAGCTTCAGTGCTACAGCGTCTTCAGCTTCTTGGCTTAATATGTTGAGACATTCCTTTGAATGTTCATTCTTCTCTTCGTCCGCTTCTGCTTGTGCTTGGGCAGTCTCAAACACCTACTCCAATTCTTCTTCTTCCATGACATTCATCATCAGTTGTGACTGTTCTTCTGTTGTTACTGCATCATCTGCAACATAGACTTTTGTCTCCTCCTGGGCAAATGGTAGGGATATTCCAATTCCCCTAATCATTAGAAGATCCCTCAGATCCTCCTCCTCTGTCAGCTGCATCTATTAATCTAAATCCATCTCTGAATTTATGATACCCTCAGATAGTCTCATCTACTCTGTCATCTTCTCAGGCTGATCCAAATTCACCTGCTCACCCCTGCCCACCTGGCAATATGGGATGTCCCTGCTGCTCTCTTGGCAGACTATGAGATCAACCGATCCCATATTCATCAGCACTCCTTGCTGAATTGAACTCACCTCCGAGTCCATGAGACTTTCAGACAGTCTTGATTGTTCATCTCTACCCACCTGGCAATATGAGATGTATTCACTGCCCTCCAGGTAGTCTTTGAGGTCCCGCAACAACCTCATTTCATTGCCCAGCTGGCAATGTGAAATTCCCTCACTGTCTTCCTGATAGTCTGTGAGATCTTGCAGTGATCTCAACTCTGTTCCCTTGCCCACCTAGAAATTTGGAAACCTTCTACTACCCTCCTGGCAGTGCTTGAGATCTTCAACTGATCTCATTTCAATTTCAAAATCGTTGAGACCTTCCTCGGTCTCTGTTTCGCATACCTGAACCATCTTCTTATCCTACCACAGCTTCAATTCGAGCCTTGTTATTTCTCTCTTTATATATGTGAGCTCTTCATCTATATCTTCTTGGCTCCATAGCTCTTTCCTCCCAGCATACCTACGGCCTTCAGTAGCCATGTTGTTTCTTCTGTTTGCCTTCCTGGCAAACCTGTTGTTGTCACTCCGCACTAAGATTTCTACCAGCTTCATCCTCCTACAATCTCCCTGACTACCTTCTTGATTGTTGCCTACCCGAAAACAATCCTTACAGAGTCCTCAGCAATCCTGTCTCCTTTCACCTGCCTTCTCCTCTCTACTTGAAGTATACAAATAGAGTTCTCACTTTGATACTACTTGACGCAAGGTGCGAGCTACCTCCTCCGACAAACTCCTCGCCCACTCACATGATCATTCAAAATCCCCTTCTTCGAGCTGAATTAGCTCTTTCTATCCCCTCGAGAATCACTGTGAAAATCTGACTCAGTCCACATGTCCTTTCTTTCCTCCACATGACCTTCTGCACTTTATCGTGGTTTTCCTCGACTCAGTTTTAGGGTTTAGGGGTTTGTGCTTCTTGCTGTCGAGAGTTTCTGTATTCTTGATTCCCTGATCACCGATGATCTCTCTACACAGCCTTAGCCCCTCCTGGCTAGGCTCTCTAGTCCATGTGACTAGTCCTTATAAGACCACAGCCTTATCTTCTCTTGTCGGGGTTTTTGGGTTTCAAATTCCCGATGCATCCCAATTCCCGTTAGCCCTCCAAGCTAAGATCCTCATCCACGTGAACTTCTCCTATATGACTGCAACCATATACTTCTGTTGGGGTTTCGAACTTTCCAATGTCCAAATACAATCACCCTCTGGATCCATGATCCTCCGATTCCCGACGCGCTTTTACTTCATCTAGCCCTCATGGCTCAGCCCCTAGTTCACGTGACCATTACTCTGTGACCACAACCTTACCCCTCATCGGGGTTTCGGGGTTTCCAATGCCTAAATGCATATACCCAAGGGATTCCTGACTCCTCAAATCCTGACTAGCTAACAGCTGGCCCCCACACAATGGAGCTCTCCCCCTTCTCTAATCAACTGACAGCTGGCTCCCACTCAATGGAGCTTTCCACCTTTCTGAGATGTTGACAGATGGCTCCCACTCATCGGGGTTTCGCAGTTTGTGATTCCAAAATGCCAAAACCACTTGTCTACGAGATCCCTGATATCCTGATGACCCAAACACCGATTAACAACTTCTTATCAGGCATTTCCCCGATGGCGCCAATTGCTACCATGAGTCCTCCCCAAGATGGACAGTTCTGATCTCTCCAGGATTTTGAGACTTTTGTTGTCCCAATTCTTTTGACCTCAGAAAACCCAATCTCTCGAGTGTCGATATGTCGACAATCGTTCGATCTCCACCATGTGTCTCCACTAACGGATGAACCAGATCTTCCCGGTGTTTCGAAACCTGAAGTGTCTCGATTTTCTTGTCCTCGAGAATCCTGATTTGTCGATGGTTGGAGTCCCGATGGTAACCCTCGTGCAGCTCCTACTCGATCCGATGGCTGACGGGTATCTGCTCAAGATCTGATGGTTCATATCCTTTCTCCTGCATGCTCCTCCTGATCTTAAACTCTGTGCACCTTCACCCGATCCAACGGTTGGCGGGTATCTGAGGGAGATTTGATGGCTATTGCTCTCCTCCTTCTGTAGGCTCCTCCTAAGCTCCTCCTGGACATATAAACCAACGGTCTAGATCTTCTTCTCTCCGTCGATCCAATGGTTATTGTTACCCCTTCTAAGCTTCTTCTCTTTCTTCCCAGACTTGGGAGAAAACTTCAAATTCCTCAAAGGCCTCGACTTTTGCTTCTTTTCTCCTTTGTGAACTCCTCCAACTCTGAGTCTCGCCATGCATATGAAACGCTAACTCCTCCTGAGCTTTCTTCCTTCGAATCCTCAAAGGATTCTTTTGACTTATGCACCTCTGCAAAGTCTTCTCATGCACACGCTGGTGCTATCTCTTCTGAGCTTCTGCAACCACTCAGACCCCTAAGGGATTTTGTCTTTTTTCTCCCACAGATGGAGAATATAGTGCCTTCCTCGTTTCCTACTCAAGAAACCTCTTACTGAGTCTTTCTGGGTGTTTAGCAACCCAGTGAAGATCCCTCAGTGGATACTTCCTCTAGCTCTAGAACTCAAAGAGTTCTCTTCTCCTGTGCCTACCTGCACACAGTCTCAATGCTCACCTGGCAGGGTTTCCCTTTCACAGAACATTCAACAGTTCTGTCTTCTTATGCACCTATGCACTTTCTCAATGCCCTCCTGGAAGATCTCTCGAAATCCTCAGCGATTCTACTTCCTTTAAACTCACAGCAGAGTTCCTTCTTCAATGCACTCTTTGCACCTGCTCAATGCCCAGCTGGCAGAGCTTCACAGAATCCTCAATGATCCTAGTTCTCCCTTCTGAACTCACAAAAGAGTTCCTCCAACTACACCTTGTGCCTGTGCTCAATGCCCACTTGGAAAATCTCTACAGAATTCACAGTAGAATTCTGTCTGCAACCATGTCTCTCATACACATCCTTGCCTCTAAGGTATTCAACAACCTTGAGGTCTTCCTCCTGAGTTGTTGACTTCAGTTATTATGCCACAACACATCTTTTTCTAACTCCGCAGAGTTCAGAAATGCATCCTCTATGCATGGCCCTCAGAACCCACAGTGTTCTGTCACACCCTCCTGGTATGAAGCCTCAAAGACCTTCACCTGAAATCAAACAGACTCCCTGCAAATGCCTAACATACATACATTCACATCATATAAAAGAACACACATAGGAATCCACATAACACAGAATGACATGCAGGAAAAACTGTTTCTGATTATATTAAAATGGCAAATGCTTGTATTTACAAAGGTGTTCTCGAGCTCTCTCTAGCTCTCCTCAACTCAACCTCTAACTCTCTCTCTCACTTCTCTCTTATCTAACTACCAAAATGAGATCTGAAAATCTCTTTTACCTGAGGGGCTCATTGAGCGCTTCCCTCCAGGTCTACCTACTCTATTCAATTACATTGAATGGGTTGTCTTGTCCACTATCAGATCTAGATCTCAGTCATTACACACATTAAAGGTCGATCTACCTAATGCTTTCACAAAGGAACGACTCTACAACTTGCCAACTTAAAACATTAATTACATTCAATTTCAAATTCAAATGAGGTTGCGCCTCTCTCTTTAGCTTTGAACGCATATGCTCAGCATGGCTAGCTGGCTGGCTGGTTGATGTGGAGAGATGCTCCTGCATTAGATTGACATTTGTATTATCAAGATTTATGATGAGATAGTTGGGTACATTTGATGTAGTCTACATGTATCCCTGGAGGTGTGGTTATGGAACCCGAAGTTGATTAAGGAATATGGACATGAAGGACAGTGAAATTGTAGGTTAGACACTCATAGATGGATATTCTTTATCATGAATTTTCCGGTGATATGTGGTACGCCACATGGTTCATCACAATTAGAGAGATATGGCCTTGTAAAATTGGAAACCCTAAAGAGTGGTCAAGAAGCCCATAGTTGGTTACAAGTATTAGTCAAAGGGTAAAGTGGTTGCAACAAGAAATCCTAAAGTAAGGAGAGAGGTTACTATGAAAAAATATATAAAGAACTCAAGGTATGTCTCATAAGTATGCACACACATACAATTGAATATCTATCTTGTGAATGTTATGGTCTAGTATTTTGGTCTAGTATTGTGATATTTTTGCTAGTTTACGACGACATTTTTCTAAGGTTTCAAAGGAATATCAAAGGTGAAAGTATTGGGGTTGTAACAAACATGAGTAAACCTAGTTTCTTAGATATCCATGAGTTGTAGGTCAGAAAGGTGTAGATGTATGTAGGATGTAATGGAGAAAAGCACAAATATCCACATGTAGTAGTAAAGGAAGTCACAGATCTATGAAAAGCTTGTGAAAGGGTGAAAACCAATGTTGGTACCTAGTTGCTAATGACTATGGAAGAAGTTACAGGTCAGTTTACAGTATAACAGGTCATCTATAGGATTAGAGGTAATTTTTAAGGGTTATGGTTATGGTTTTATGGTACATGGCATGATTGAGAGTGATATGGTATATGGTTGAGACATTTGTTATGGTTGATCTACTTGGTGTGGTACATGGTTGATACATGGTATGGTATGGTTTTGATGTACATGGTTGATGTATGTGGTTGATGTGCATGGTTGGCATATGGTATGGTACAGGTGTTGATGTACATGGTTGATACATGGTATGTTATATTATTGGTACTTGGTATACATGGTTGATGGTTCAGGCATATGGTATAGGTTATGGTGCATGGTTGATACACAATTTGGTACAGATTGAGGTGTATGGTTGATGCACGTTTTGGTATAGGTGTAGATGCATGGTTGATGAACTTGTTGTGGTACATGTTGTGGTACACTATTGATGCTTGGTATGGTACAGGTTGATGGTATGTTGGTGATATTGGTACATGCTTGGTAGAGGCATGTGTTGGTGATGTTGGAAATCTAGTTGAGAGGTGTCCTTCGTATATGATCCATGTGAGAGGATCTAGTTGAGTATCAGTTGATAGGTTGATCAGTGACAAGTTGGATGCAGTGACAGTGACAGGTTACATGTTTATGTGATAGTGGCAATGATTGTGGTAGTGACAGTTTGGTCTACACTTACATTTTAGGGCGGTAGGACAGGGAAAGGAAATGGGGTTGTAGCCTCCTTTTGGTTGGTGTTGGAGAATCAGGGAGTTGGAGTGTCCTCCAGGTTGGAGCTTGAGAACTAGGTGGTTGTAGCCACCTTCCGGTTGGAGACGAATAACCCAAGGGGTTGTATCATCCTTTTGGTTGGAGCCAGAGAATTTAGGGACTTGTAGCTTCCTTCCGGATGGAGCCTGTAAATAAAGGGTTGTAGCCTCCTTCCACTTGCAGCTGGAGAATTAGGAAGTTGTTTCTTCATAACAATGAATTATTGATATATATAAGAAAACATTCTGTGGTTTTCTCCCATTTTGGTTTCCACATAAATGCAGGTGTGCTTTGTATTTGATGCGATGTTGTTGATGTGATGCTTCTTATGATTATATTCTCATGATATATTTAATGCAAACATAGATGATACATTGATGATAAACTGTTGAAAATTGTTTTTAAAGTGAAATAATTATATTGTGGTTAAAAGTGGTATAAAGTGCTCATATTGATTCACCCCCCATCTTAGTGTTCCAAAAAACCTCCAATTGGAACTTGGCCTACAACTAAAGGTTTCCCCCCAGTTGGAAACTGAATCATATATTAAGGTTTCCCTCCAATGAGGTACTGGACTATAGATGAAGGTGTCCCTCTAGTTGTAATGTGCCCCACAAGTGTAGGTGGAATAGTTTGTGGAACTTTCATTGTGTTAACACCTTGATTGGGTGGAGGAAAAATGAAGCTACTTGTCACAGGACCTGAGGTAGTAGCATTGTTGGTCACTAGACTAGATGGATTCCATAAAGGATGACCAAGTATTGTGCTTGGTGTTCACAAGTGTGTATCTAGAGATGCGTGAAGATAATTTATACTCACCGATTGTTGTGTCGAAGTAACAGGGGTCAACAACATTTCCTACAAAGAAGAATTTATAGCAGTGGTAATGTGTGCTAGAGAATCCATCGCATGATCCAATGGGGGGATCACTATTCCATCTTTATAGTTAGATGTTGATGCATGCATGATATATTATTTCCTATTGTACATATTGGGTGGCAAGGAGTAAGAATAAAAAACATCATAATAACTCCTTGATGGAAACTCAACAAGTGGTTGACCAAAAGGGCCAGCCAAAGGTGGATTTGTGGAAAAGGTAAAACCTTCTTTCATGGTTTTGACCAGTCCTTCAAGATGGTCAGTTGGGGGAGCTATGCTCCCACTTTTAGAAGAAACCCATTCATTAATATTTCCTTCGTTAGAAGGGTTCCATGGAAGATCATGTTCTTCAAGATCCAATCCTTTCATTCTATGAGATCTTCAAAGACCTGGATTAGCCACGATAAAAGTATAATAGAAATAATGATCCCTAAGGCCAAATATGGATGTTGAAAGAACACACCTTAAAACAAATACAGGTAATCAACCAAGAAAATGTAGATAGAAGGATCTTTCGAAGATGGCATGTCAAGACGTCACCGAAGCTATGATAAGACGTTACCCAAACCTCCACATAACAACCCTTCTCGGTGAAAAAAACCCTTACTTCATGGGATCACCCTCCAAGGGCACTAAAAGTGTGATATGATGTCTTCCCTAGGTACTATGAGAATCCCCCCACAGTCACCTCTGTAAATACCTAGGAAAGGTCACTAGGGTTACCAACTCACAGTCGACCTATAGCGGAGTATAGTCGATAGTTGAGATCGAACGTATGGGCAGGATAACAAAGTCCAATGATCTTCTAGAGGAATAAAGACAAGTGGACTAGTAATAATCCTGAGGACCTTGAATAGATTCTATATTGACGAAGCACCATGACCAAATGAACTAGTAACACTCAAGAAAAACCCCCAATATACTCTCTTTCCACTATTACTGGTTAATATTTGGGGCAATATTGTTACGAGGAAAATATCTATATGATTGGGGTAAACCACAACAGATTAAATGACATGTAGAAATCAACTCTAATACCAAGTATGCTATATAAATGAAATGCTAACAAGACAAGGCCAATATCCTATGCCATCCATACATTTGATGAAGACCATCATGGAGCACACAACTCAAAGCTTTATACCTGCAACTTGTCCTCAACAACCAAGATACACAAGCATATGGTGACAATATATAGTTTTAGCATATATATTAGCATAATCCATTAACATACATGAAAAATATGCCAATGGAATAATAATTCGAATATTTTCAAGATATCAATTGGAAGAGAAAATAGTATTTCTATTAAAATAATCAACAAAAGTATATAGGTGAAACAATTATGTAATGACACACATCGGAACCAAGAAACTAAGTCCCTCTGGCTGGGACTCCACCACTTCAATCCTCCACCAAAGGCACACTCATATAAAGGATACAATGAGGTTATCCATCATAAATAAGGAAGAGCTTGGGGGTTGAACAAGGGGTTCAAACTTTCAAGGACAAAGGGATGCAGACTCAAAATCAAGTGAAATTTCTCTAGAGTGTCTTTGCTCACAAAGTTGTATTGTTGAATCCCTCAAGGCTTGGATATGGATCAATTTATATCCTTCAAATGGAACTGAAGGGGTGAGTCGGAGTGTTTCCAATATATGGAAAGTCAAGGATCATGGATCTTGTTACATGGCATGGAAACCTAACATAATTTTTAATTTTGAGAACCAAACCCGATGTACGCGGGTTGTAGTGGAGAAACTTGTGTATACACTTGTTGTCTAACTGACAGGGTGTGTATATGTGGAAACATGTGCATTTTTGGATATGAAAGGTACAAAAGGGGACTTCAAGTCTGCATGGGGAAATGGAAAGGCCATCCAAGCAAGTTGCATGGGGTGAGGAAAAAATTGTTGTAATAGATGCCCCCTAATGTGTGAGGTTAGAGGAGTATCTGTGATGGACGAAATACATTATAATTCCCAGAAGTGGAGTAATGGAGACTTAGATGGAAGTGCTAGTTACTCATGAGAATATTACAATTCATAATGACTTTGTACACATGGTTGCCAATCTGAATTACATTGTAGATCCATGTGGAAATATATCAAATAGTTGTTCATGGCCATGAATAGGAAATAAAAATTTCCATAGGCTATCATAGTCACGAACAAGGCACAGTGGAATCTAGTCTCAAAATCAATCTGAAGATATTTGTATATAATGGAGTACAATATGATCTCCCATGATTATGGAATTCATATAAGTATTGGTCCAAGGAAAGACAACAACAAGTTAGGAATGTTGCTACTATAAGTTGTAGGTCTTCTACACTATTAGCCGAAGGTGCAAGTCTACATCATGTGAATAGAGGAGTTGAGGTCGAACACAATGAGACTCTATTTGATTACCGATCATTAAGGTATATCATTAACAAATGCAACACAAACTACCGATAATGAAATTAGGTATCAAGGAAACGAGTACATTGTACAAGTGTGAATAAGGGTTTTGAGGTCAAACACTTGAAGAATCCATCAATTAGGAGACATTGTTGTGTTCCCAATTGTCGATGGTGGGAGAACTTGCCAGTGATGATTGCAAGCCTCTATGTACTCATAGGACTCTAGGTCTCATTTCCAGAATAGATGAGTTGAAGTCAATGAAAGGAGACCCACTGAAGGGAGAGAATTAGGGCATCTCTCATCAGTTAGCACAAGGTACAAAGCAATAGCTTGATGATTAGGAGCAGATCAGACGAATAGGATGTTCACAAACCAATGACCTTGTGTGCCTCTCATATGCACTAGATGCAAGTAGTGCACGAAAGAGACCTTATGAATAGTAGACAATAAGAAAGATTGTCAAAAAAGGCGAGGAAACCACCAATAAGGCTAATGGAATCCAAGACATTGCATGAATCCCAATGTGTGAATAGATTTCTTGTCTTCGAACAAAAGGGAAACCCCCCATTCAACGACCAATGAGGAGATGTCAAATGTTGGGTTCAAGGTTACCTAACCATAATGAAAGTAGGACCATGGTGCATGGTAGGACTACAACTTCATGTGACTTTGAGATACACTTAGGGTATGGCCGACATGCAAAGTCAAGAGTTCTGAGAAATGGTCGACACAGGATTATAGACATCCTTTAAACAAGAGCATGAGACATATGGATAACTCAGGAAGCATAGACTTGATGATAAAACTTTTCGATGCACGAGGCATCAACAAACTCTTAATAGGGACTGGAATAATAACCAGTCGGAGGAGTAAACTCTAAGTAACGAGATCATCTTCCTAAGGTAATGCTAAAACCAAAATTTGGATGACAATGGACTCAAAATTTTGTGCTCTATTAAAAGGAGACACAACTATTGCCGATATGAGATAATAATATTTTCCTGCCCATCTTTTTTTCCTTTTTCATAGGAAAAGAAATGCTATGATACAAGAGAGGAAACGAGTGTTGCGAGTAAGAAAATAGATCCAAATAGTGGAACATACATATTATCAATGCAAGGAAGTGCATATGGGGCATGGACACTCGGGGGGATGTTTCCTCTTAGTGTATAAGGTGTCAAGATGCAAAGGATATAAAAAAGGCTTTGCTTGGCTAGTGATGAAAATTGTTGAGGAAAGAGGCTTATAATGAGAAAGTGGGAACCAACAATAGGCTCAATACTCCAAGAAGGATGATGGAATGTGATTACAACTGAACTCCAAAGACTATCCTTTTTCGTAGATTTAGTCCCCTATGCCCGAAAAAGTATAAAATAATACCCATGAGAACTCTTCTAGCCAATGGTGGCTAGAGTATTCGTTTTTCGTAAGTATTCTACTTGGTCCAAAAAAGGGTTAAACTTACACCAAATATACGTCCTTTCAAATCTATTTAATGAGTGTGAAAGAGGCAAGTTCACTTGGAAATCTTTTAATATTTTAGAGATTCGGAAAAAAGATTAACCAAGACTCGGGGGGATTCCCATAGGTAACATTCTGAATGCTTGTGAGTAAGAATATGGGGTTCAAATGCAAAGTCATATTAGAACTATAAGGAACTCCCAGTCCTATGGAATAAATTATGCATGTGAACCAAATGGCACAAAGGTTCTAACTAGGGCACCGATGTTTTGTAATCCTCTACCACTTAATAATGATACTTATAGTAGCAGTAAGAAGGTTATGTGTCGCTAATAAATGGGTCTATACCTAAGGCATATGGATCACAATCATAGGATGATTCAATAATGAAAAATGGAGTGACAACCTATCCTATATGTCGGTGAATTAATATACCTGTCGAAGGCATGAATGGGCAGTATGACGTTGGAAACCGCAAAAACTCCTTGACAAAACCACCAAAAACCAATTATTTCCACTGCACTAATAGTCCATACGGTAAAAAAATAGCACAAACTATATGAAGTGGGTAATAAAATTTCTACTAATAGTTAAAATAGACCATTTTACCATACCATTTGAGTTTTTTCACCCACATAGTGCATTTTAGGCCATTTTTCCCATGATCTTCAAGTGTCGATTGCAGGAGCTTCGATCAATGAAATCAACAACTGTCTAGACCAAGTAAGTTCCCATCCCCTCTATTTCAATTTCAATGGTTTAAATTTCAATTTTACACCCCAGGTTTTGAGTATTAGAGGGCATAATATGGAAATGAGGGCGTAGGCAGGTGACAGTTCATTGAGTCGTGTATACAACACCATATACATGGGAAAAGTGAATCCTTCCCATGTATATGCAGCCCTATATGTGATTGTTACCAAGTTAGCCCATGTACAAGTCCATGAACACATTTTTGAAAGGTTTTAAATCAAAAAATGGCTTTTCCTTTGTAGGATGGTGATTGAATGGAGGGAGAGGGAGCATGAAGAGATAGATGCAGAAGTGGGAAGGGATGTAGGGGCCCAACAAGATTTAAAAATATGTGGCCTTTATAAATTTTGGGCTCTCAAAGGAATGAGGGCTCAAGTGAGGTTACTCCAGTTGCTAGTAAACTATCGGGATCTAGAGACAGATTCCTTCAACCTCAATGGGAAAACATTGAGGATTGAAGTGGACGATATATATTTTATCATAGGATTGTATTTTCAGGACGAGGTAGTGAATCTCAAGGCTCTAGGGGCTAGGGGTGGTATGACTATGGAGGAGTACATTTCCAACCACTGTGTTGCAGGCATAGATAAAGTAGGGTGCCAACTCCCATTCAGGGCGATCAAGAACCTGAGTTTAAAGATCATCATCCTTGTTCTTAAACATATTTTAGGGTTGGCCTCATTGCACTAGGAATCAAGGCCACTCATGTTTTATGAAGTGGAGTGTTTAAGACCCATTGTTTATTATTGGTGTACCTCACTGCTAGCTAATATGAAGAGCCAATTGACGTATTGCAAATAAGGGAAAAAAGAGAAATTTCATATTTGCATCCATTCTTTATATTTTTTTATTTGAGTGGATTCCATGATTGATCCCTAGGGTAGATATTACTCCACATGGAAAACGCGATCCATCCATGTCACAGTTGACTGATGTGATGAGGTGGCTAGGGGGTGGTAGGGTGCCAACCCCCTACAATGATGATTTATTTTTCTCATGGCACCGACATGTCATAGCCACTGAAAACTACTCTTATGGTGGGATCAACTACATAGGGGATCCAGACATGCCTTTTCCACTAGGTTCCACTTCCGGTGATATTGGTAACAAATGTTTTTATATATTTCATTTTTTTTTTGTTTTTCAATAAGAATAAATAATGCAAATATTTTTGTATGGTATCAAGTATTAACAATTGCTTTGTTACGCAGATGTAGATCCACAACGACCAGAGGGATTCCCACAACATCGACAGAGGAGATGAGTAGATGAGCATGTGGGAGGAGATGTAGAGAGAGTGTTGTAAAATGTGCAGGGGAACCTGTCTCGATTGACGCACATAATTCCTATGGTTCAAGTAAAGGATATGCTAGAGGATATGTAGTGGCAAGTGGTGGGCATACCCCATGCGTGGGTGCGACTCTTTTGGCATCTCACAAATGTCATAGTGTGCTATCATGATCCGCATCTGATGTCATAGGATTAGATGCCATGCTCATATTATATACCGACCATATATGTATTTTGAGGGTGTGAGCCCCATTTGTACTATGTCACCATCTTTTTTGAAAGGATGAAATATAAAAAAAAAATCTCTTTGACTTTACTTATATATGTTACAATGCGTATATGAATGAATCTGGTTTATTTACTTAGCTATGTGACAAATTCCAATCCAAAATATAATTATCATATGCATCAAATACATGATTATAACTTCTAAGTATGCCATTATAAGTAAGAAAATCAAAGTATTGTTCCAATAGTCGTACCTGTAGGAATCGTCAGAGTAGAGTAGGGTCTCACACACGATAATTGTTTTTTAACTGACATACGACTAACTAGGAGTCCAGGAGAACCTCTAAATACTGAACACCATGTGATATGGCATCATGTAATAGCTCTATAACGACGCTATACTCAGACACATTATTCATTGATGCCTCTCGACGAATGCCACCTAAAGACACCAGTTGGCCTTTAGGTGAGTAAATGACCCAACCAGTAGAAGCCATGTTCCGTGTATGATGACTGGCATTGTCAAAGAACCCTAAGTAAACTGAAGACTCCATCGACATCTTCCAACCAAGGGAAAACTTGATAAGCAAGCCAATGACACAAAGGAAAATATGTATATACATTACAGTACACTATTATACAAAAGGTCACGCCCAAGATTTGAGGGCTTAAGTGTAATACCTTTTAAGGTAGAGCTCATTTCTAGGCTTATCCAACATATTCCCATCATAATATTCCAATTCATAGGCTCCTTTCTCTAAGACACATCGCACGACATAAGGTCCATGACACATGGGGTTGAACTTGCCTGCCCCTAACACTCTTTTGGCTTGGTCATATAGGAGAACCAAGTCACCCTCAGCGTACTGACGAGGGAAGACAGACCTATCATATTAAACCTTAACACGTTGTTTATTTTCTTTGATAGTCATAGAGGAATATTGACGTTTCTTATCAAGCCACTCTAGGTGTACAAGGATTTCTTCAAGATTGGATGTGTCAGGTAGGAGCTCAATTGCCATCTTGAGGGTAGGAATTTCACATTCAATCATAAGAATTGACTCTACACCATGTACTAACTAAAAAGGAGGGAAACTAGTGGAAGTATTTACCAAGGTTCGATGTGCCCAAAGTGCAGGGTAAAGCATCAGATACCAATCGTATTTACTTTGGTCAACAGTTTTTGAAAGATGGTCTTGATAGATTTATTCACCACCTCTACTTGTCCATTTTCCTGGGGATAGTAAGGGGAAGAATGACCATTCTTAAACCCCATTTTTGATGCTAAATCTTTCATCATTTCATTCCAAAAGTGACTTCCATTATCAATGAAAATCTCTCTTGGGATTCTGAACCAGGTTATAATTTGGTTGAATACAAAGAATGTTGCAGTCTTACCATCATATTTAATGGTAGGCATGGCCTCTGCCTATTTAGTGAAGTAATCCATGACCACAATGATATGTTGATTCTCCCCACCCGAAGCTGGCATACAATCCATAAAATATACCCCCACTTGGTGAAGGGACCAATGGTGACAATTGGTTGAACAGGGGTTAGGTGCAAGCACATTTTCTGAGTGAACACCTTGCAAGGGTGACATTTCTTGACCACTTCAACACAATATTTAAAAATTGATGGCCAAAAATAATCGGCTCTCAATATTTTTTGGGTTGTCGCAAGCCTGAATAAATGACCACCACAAGACCAACTGTGACATTCATTGAGGCTAGACTCAGCTTCCTTGTGAGTCAAGCAACAATGTAAAATATTATCTACTCCTCAAAGATACAAAGTGTCATCGATGATAAGGTAGCTTTTATCCCGATGACATATACGTCGTTGATCGTCTCTCGACAGATGCTAGGATAGCTTCAAGGTTTGAAGATAAATTAGAATGTATCCATACCAGGGGTCCGACCAGGATATAAGGAAGATATGTTCATCCACGAATGAATCTTCATGAAAAATTTCCTCATCTAGTTGAGGGAAGTTCGATATCAACTCAGCAAAAACTAACAATTTCTTGGACTTCGCCGAAGCGAAATCGAGATCAAATTCTTGCAAAATAACAATCCACTTATTGTATTTCCCCCCTATGATATTGCTGGTGAGGAAGTATTGAAATGGATTGATATCTTCAACTATGGTAGTTTTGCAAAGTAATATATAACGTTGTAATATTTGAACTGCATGTATGGCGACCAAGGCTAGTTTCTCTAGGTGAGAGTATTTGAGTTCAATACTGACTAGGTTTCGACTAAGATAGTAGATAATGTTCTCATGGAGCTCATCATCCTCTTGAACCAGAACCATACCAATAGTCCCTTCGGATGTAGCGATATAAAACAAATACTATCTACTGTAGTATGTAGGCTTCAACAGAGATGTCGATACCAAATCTTTCTTGAGAGAATCAAAAGATTCTTGGGCTTGCTCATCCCATATAAATGGAGTATCCTTCTTCAAAATACACATGAAACCCTTAGTTAAATTGGCATATTTCACTATGAATTGATGCAGGAAATTAATCTTCCCATGTAAACCTTGAAGTTGTCGAATGTTGTGTGGGGGAGGAAATCAAAGTATTGCCTTAACCTTCATAGCATCTACCATGATCCCATGCTCAGAAACTAAGAATCCTAAAAGACTACTAGACCTAATGCAAAATATGCACTTGTGCGCATTCAACTGAATGTGATAGTAATAGAATTTATCAAATACTAATTGAAGGTGAGTGTAGTGATATACTCTCTTGCGAGAGTGAGAAGCAAGATCATCTAGGTAATATTCGACAATATGCTTGAGATTGTGAAAACAAATCGTCATGGAGCGTTGGAAGGTTTCTCCGACATTTTTAATGCCAAAAGGAATTTTCTGGTATGCAATAGTACCTCGAGGAAAAATAAACGTTTTCTTATGTTGATCCTTGGGTTTTATTTGAATTTGATTATACACTAAAAATATGTCCATAAAAGAAAATATTTTTCTTCATGTGCACTCATCAAGAATCTGGTCAATAAAAGGAGTCAAGAAGTTGTCTTTTGGACAAGCCTTGTTCAGGTCTCTAAAATCAATACATACATGGATGGTTCCTTGTTTTTTATTCACGGGAATGGGGTTGGATACCCATTCACTCAAGGGAACCAGGTGGGTGAAACCAACATTAAGTCGCTTCTCTACCTCTGCCTTAATAGTAGGGGCCTTCCTAGGATTAACAACTCTAAGATGTTTTTGAACAAGTCTAGCATCCGGATAGGTCTTAATATCATGTTTGATAATGTTGGTGTCAATCCCTGGCATATTTTCGTATGACCAAGAAAATACATCACAAAATTATTTGAATATATTAGTGTAGATTTGAATTTCTTCAGGTGAACAATCTGCACTGATATATACGTTCTCAATTTTTCCAGGAATTTAAGAGATGTCGATTGATGCAGGAGCATTGCAATCAAGAACAAGTGGAGGATAGTTGGATATGCACCAGCACATATTTTGAATATGTTTTGAATTTGAAAAGATGAAACATTAACGTAATATCTGGAAAATATATTTTTGATTTTATGGTTTGGAGATTGTAATGCAGATCTTGAGTGTTTTCTCTCATCTGTCGGTTGTAGGCATTTAATGTAATGAATGTAAAGCAGTTGTAATCTTTAATTCTATTAGATAGCTTGAGTTTTTAGGAGGGAAAACTTGAGAAAGCTCTCTCGCATGTGTTGTATTTTTTGTTCTCATTGTAAGGGGCAGAAGCTGTAGAGAAAGACAATATAGGAGAGCAAAGAAGAACAAAGATTGTAGAAATTGTATAAGCATATAGTTGTTGCTATTGAACCCATGTACATGTTGGAGTTACTTCACACACACCTAGGATTTATTTTTTCTAAGGTTTTTCCTTGTTTATTATTCATAATTAGTCATTATCCAGTCTCCTATAATTTAGGGGAGAATATTCCACCTGGAGAATATTCTCTTTCAGTTGACACTTCAGTTGACTAGTTGAGTTGAGTTTAGATGCTACATTGGTTTTGTCACCATGAAACATTGGGATTATCACCATGATAATTCAAAATTGACTTGGTATCATCATCATAGTGGTGCATTAGCCTTGATTCCCTGAGTTAACTTCTCACTATTCTCTATTCAGTCAGTTAACTGAATACTAGTTAACTAGTTAACTCAACTAGGTGGCAGTTCACTCCTGTAACTGTCTGAGAGACTAGACTAGGTGGAAGTTCACTCCCGTAACTATTGTTGTGTTTCCAAATCACTCTATACCACCACTATGGTACATTAGTTATCCTCCAGTTGAACTCATTGAGTTATACAGAGTATATCATGTGTAAATTATTCATTATTCACAACGGTTAATGAGAATTCTTTCATTCTTTCTCTCCTTCTTCTTATTTCTCATATTTTATCTGAAAATGTTTGTATTATTGTTTATCTATATATATTATGTGTATTTTCAACACATTTACATGGTATCAGAGCCGAAAGACTTCTAAGAAAAAGCTACACCAAAAATTTTTGCAAGTACAAAAGAATGAAGACAACGGAAAGATGGAATTCTAAAAAGAATTCATTCTTACACCTTACAACTATTTTACATGGAAGGAGAAAATATCCATACATATCTGAACTAGAAGGTTGTATAGGTTAACCTTGAATACATATACAGAACCAACATCATCCATAGAAAAATCCAAATACTTAAATCACATGGATGAGGCACTCGGAACAATTTGCAATCTTATTTCTCTTGATCTCCTTTTTCACATATATTCTTGTAAGACTCCCAATGAATCTTGGACCACCTTGGAAGGGCTCTTTGGAAAATAGGATGATATGAGGGGACACATGTTGGAGGTGGAGCTGCTCACATTGGATCCAAAAAGCTTCGATAATATCCAATATTTCTTTACAAAATTGAAGGATTTATTGTCAAAATTCAAAGCTTGCGGGGTTGATAAATCAAAGGAGGAGAAACAAATGGGTCTCAACATTCTCTCCAATATTGGTCCTGAATTCTCTGTATTCATATCTACATTCCATACTGTCAGATTCACCTCTGGAGCCACCTGGAAGATGCCTTCTCTTCAGGACTTTATCGAATCCTTGACACAAGAGCAAACCAAGTTCATCAACATGGACATAATCAAAGGCCCAAGGGTGCATGCACTCATTGTGCATGATGGAAGACACAAATATTAGAAATATAAAGATAAAGATAAATGGAAATCTCATGCACATCCAAAGAAGGAAGGGTACAAAAAACTCTTCATCGATGCCTCCAGATCCAAAGGGGAAAAGGGAAGAAAAGGAGAGAAATGCACGTACTGTCACAAAGGATTCCATTCAGAATCTGCATGCATGCAAAAACAAATAGATCTGATGTCTAAAATAATTCAGCAAAACAACCTTGGATATTTCATCCCCGAGGGTGCCAAGAAGACGAAGCCAGAAGATCTGAATTCCAAGAAAGGAAATTATAGCCATGCCTTGATTGCCATCAACTCCTCTCCTGATGCTTGGATCGTTGATTCCCATCACATCACATGGATGCCTCAAAAGAAGTATATTATTCTTTGGATGCATGCAAAGGTACTCCTATTCTAATGGGGGACAACTCTTATGTCTAAGTCATCGACAAAGGAAGGATTGAACTCACCAACGGAAGCTTCGAGAATGTGTTGCATGTTCCCAAGCTTTCTGTCAACCTTCTCTCTGTGTATCAGATTATGAATTATGGAACCAGAAAGAAAGTCATATTCACACCAAATTACATGGAAATATAAGACATGCAAACCAACTCCAGGGTTTCTACCAGTGAGGTAAATTGTCAGTCTATATTGTATACATTTTCTAAATTCATTGAACTTGATTCTACTTTACTTCTTACTCATGTTGATGAAAGTAGTAGGATATGGCACAAAAGGTTTGTACATTTGAATTTCAGATACATGAAACATCTTAGCAAGCACAAATTAGTTGATGGTCTACTAGACATCCATTTCTCCAAGGGAGTATGTGAGGGATGTGTTCTCGGAAAACACCCTCAAGAGAAATTTGATAAAGGAAAGTCTCAACGAGATTCTGCACCTTTAGATATGATCCACAGTGACCTTATGGGCCCTTTTTTGCATCCATCTATCATAAAATAAAGGTTTGTTCTCATTTTTGTTGATGATTTCTCACATTTTACATGGATCTACTTTCTTAGGAAAAAATCTGAGGTCTTTCAACACCTCAAAGATTTCAAAGCCTTGGTTGAGACACAATCCGAAAAGAAGATCAAAGTTCTTTGAACTGATAATGGGGGAGAGTATGTAAATCTTGAGACCCATAATATTTTCCATGAGGTATGGATTCAATTGCTGCACACAGTTCCCTATACTCCGCAGCAAAATGGAGTTGTTGAGCAGAAAAATCGATCTCTAAAGGAGATGGCATCTTGCATGTTGCATGCAAATTCACTACCACAAAGACTATGGGCCGAAGCACTTAACTTTACAACATACATCCAAAATAGATCTCCCCATAGATATGTCAAGGATAAGACCCCCTACGAGGCTTGGAGTGGCCTCAAACTAGAAGTGACCCACTTTTTCATTTTCGGTTCACATACATGGGCCTGGATTCCCTCTGAAAAGAGGAAGGCACTTGATCCTCAAGGCACTAAGTGCATTTTTGTTGGATACCTCAATGGTGTGAAGGGATATCATCTTATTGATCTTTCCTTGGACCGACTCATCATTGAGCATAGTGTCCAATTCAAGGAAAGTGTCTCACATGTACCTCAACTGCCACATGCAGACACCTTCACTCTTCCACATGTCCAAGATGATGAGCATGCACATGCCGACTCTTCTTCAGACGAGAGTTTTGATTTAGAGGACTCAGATGATTCAGATTCATATTCAGATTTAGTACAGTCAGATGTAGAGTCAGAGCATCCAGATGTAGTTGCAGAGCCAGAGCAGAGGCCCAAGTGGGCATAGACTACTCTTCAAGATGCAGGGGATTTCGTTGGTGATCCATCCAATACTAGGAGGACTCGATCTAATTTCGAGGAGCCTCCTATTGCACTCACTCCCATTGAACCATTGTGTTCCAGGCATCTTTTCTTGGTTCAGTCTTTAGATCCACAGTCTTATAGCGAGGTTGCTGGAAATCCCTTTTGGGAATCCGCCATGCAGGATGAGTACAACTCCCTCCTCAAGAACCAGACTTGGGATCTAGTTCCCCTTCCTTCTGGGAGGAAAATTTTTAGATGTAGATGGGTCTACAGGACCAAGAGTGAAATGGTTGGATAGATCAGCAGATACAAATCCATTCTTGTCGCCAAAGGATTTTAGCAGGTTCATGGTATTGACCATGATGAGACCTTCACTCTAGTAGCTAAGATGGATTCCATACTATTGGCACTTTCCATTGCAGCAGCCAAGGGATGGAAAGTCCATCAAATGGATGTGAAGAATGCATTTCTTCACGGTGATCTCTCTGAGGAGATCTACATGGAGCAGCCCCAAGGATTTATGTAGGACTCATCTTTGGTCTGTCGATTGAAGAAGTCCCTTTATGGCCTCACTTGGGCTCCGAGGGCATGGTAAGTTAATATGGATTCCTACATGTTTTCACATAACTTTGTACATTGTAAACCAAACCCAAATGTCTACATTCACATGACGGTTGATTCACTTCTACTTTTAGTTTTGTATGTCGATGATTTGTCGATCATCGGGTGCTCGACTTCAACGATTGTTGTAGTCAAGAGGATTCTACATGACAAGATTTTGATGACGGACATGGGTCCACTACACTTCTTCCTAGACTCAAGATCATTCGGGATGCATCAAGAATCAAATTGTCTTAGGCCAAGTATGCACGATATCTCCTTGAGATATTTCACATCACAGACTGCAAGTCTGCTCTGACTCCTTTCCTATCAGGAGTCAAACTTGAGGATGGCAGGGAGACTCCACTAGTTTATAGCACACTATACAGATAGCTAGTGGGGAGCTTGTTGTATCTCACACACTCCAGACTAGACCTCTCATATGTAGTTGGCGTAGTTTCCAGGCTCATGCAGGAGCCGCATGAGCTACATTGGAAAGTTGCAAAGTGTATCCTTCAATATGTACAAGGCACCATCACCTTTTGGATTCATTATGCAACAGACTCTACATTAGATATCATCAGGTTTACTGATTCTGACTGGGTTGGCGATAGCACTGATCGCAAGTCCACATATGGTTACTCACTCAGTCTTGGTTTTGGGCCTATCTGTTGGTCAAGCAAGAAGAAAGTTTCCATTGCTCTATATTCAACTGAGGCAGAGTACAGAGGGGTAGTTAACATAACTGTTTGCACTCTTCTCGTCACTGTGTGGGCAAAAAGTGAGTGCTTACATGCCTACTTGGGCTCTGCTAGGCATGACAGCTGTGATGTGAAAGGTTAGAAAGAAAACAACTAAGCTATTAACAAGAATTAAACAAAAACTAAATGAAACTATGAGCATAGAAATGAAAACAAAAAACAAATGACAATGGACCAATATCACCAATGTATAAGCTGGTCTGATAGACGAAATCCAAAGATACACAATGGAGAAAGAGGACTTGGGTCCCTTCCCTCTCCAATGGAAGGCTCTTGAGGCCCTCAACTAATTTGCTCTCCTTACAAAGAAAAGATGAAATGTGGATGAAAGAAATCCAAGCTTATTCACTCAAGTGCGGGGTGAATAGCTTATGAAATGCAGCTTGCAATGTGTGTTGCCAAAGAAGGGGTCTCTAGCAATCTCAGCAGCATAACAGTATGAAGAATTCCTTAAAGAAATGGTGGTCATTCATGGCTTTTTATAGCCAAGCATTGGGTTATTATGAAACCTCTTTTGAATGTGAAAAGGGGCTCTTTAGGGCACAATTAGGTCTTTGACCAGCCTCCCCATGTAGATTGAGCTCAGATTTGATGTCAAATCGACTTGGGAGCCGATCCATTAGTGGTTGGGAGGCCGACCAGCTTCATAAATGCACCGTTTGGCAGGCGCGCGGGTTTTGCACCCCACAACCGCGCATATTCACTCCAGATACGAAGACGTTGCGCGCGCCCACGCGCGCTCAGTGGGTGCAAAGCGCCTTTTAATTTTTTGGCCATTTTGTATAGTTTTGACCCTTTTGTTGTGCTGTGGAATTAATCCTTGTGCCATGAATGACTGTTTTTCTGTGCTGACGATGCGGAGTTCGTGTCGCCCTGTGCGGACGAAATTTCAGTGATAACAATAACCATTCAGGCTATGTGGCTACAACATTTTCTCACTGATTTGGGCATTCAGTTTCATCGTACGATCATCATCTAGTGTGACAACCAAAGCACTTTGAAGTTCTGCAGAGATCTAATTCAGAGGCAGTGGATGAAGCACATTGAGATCCACATGCACTACATCCAGGACTTATTACATGAGGGGATCATCGAATTACAGTTATATTCTTCAGCGGAACAAATGGTATACATCTTCACCAAGACCTTCACTAAGAAGAAGTTCCATTCTCTACAAAGTCATCTTGGAGTGAAGGACACAGTTTCCTAGCAACTGTAGTTCTTCTTTTTAAATACATTGTACCTTGAGNGGCCTCATTGTCGGGACCCATTCTTTATTTTCACCATAGTGATGTTCAGGGGGGGTGTTGGAGTTATTTCACACACACCTAGGATTTATTTTTGCTAATTTTTTTCCTTGTTTATTAGTCATAATAAGCCATTATCCAGTCTCCTATAATTTAGGGGAGAATATTCTCTTTCAGTTAATACTTTAGTTTGACTAGTTGAGTTGAGTTTAGATGTTGCATTGGTTTTGTCACCATGCAACATTGGGATCATCACCATGATAATTCAACCTTGCCTTGGTATCATCACCATAGTGGCACATTAGCCTTGATTCCCTCGGTTAACTCCTCACTACTCTCTGTTCAGTAAATTAACTAAAGACTAGTTGACTAGTGTTGGCACAGGGGCAGACCCAGGGTTCAATGCTACAACAGTGCACCAACAAAACCCTAACTATCGGCCCTTTCGACAACACTTGCGAAGCATATGAGATCTCACCTGAGGTAGAGGCAGGGGTGGTTGCAAGACTCAGGTGTCTACAACCTTAGCTGGGATAGAGATCTGTGATTATGTCACTTTCAGAGCACTTATCATCGATCATTCATCAATATTCCACTTAGATCTACTTCACCAACATAACAGAGCATCGCAGAATTTACTTAGATATAAGATTATTTTATCACTTAGCAATAGTAAAATAGATCAAATCTAGTAGATCAACACTAAGGATCTTCATACATGTCAAATATAACATTCATATACATCTCTAGCACTAAGCATAAGCAAGTCTATCTAATCACATATAAGCACTTATCAATACAAAACATCTAAGAATAAGCACAAAGAACAACACACAGTATTTACATGGTTCACCCCCACCCTGGGGCTACGTCCACTGACTCTTCTTCTTTATTAGCTTCAGTCAATCTGGTTATAGCATAGAGCTATCAAAATCCTACTCTGCATAGGACAGGAGATCTGCGTGCACCTCGCCAGATCCTCCTTCCTCAAGTAGATCTAGCACAGAGCCTCCTTACAATCTGTGCACTCAGCACTTACAACACTTGCACTCATCTCTACAAGTCAGTCACATAGACCAATTCTAGCACTTAGCCCTTGTCTAATCTTCTCAATTGCCCTCTTTTACATCACCTAACTACTTATTTATACATTACAAAAGTGGGCCTAAGCATGGGTAAACCCACGGGACGACATCCCTTTCCCATTACATATTCCCAACAACCCAAAAAAGGGGGTCTAGCTTCTGCAATCTCCACTTTGTATTTGACAGGCTGTTGAAGTCCCAAAAATGGTCAAATATGACCAAGTGTTCCTCAAAACTTGGTCAAGGTCCAACAGGCCCGCAACACTCACATGTGACTCGTCTCGAGTCACTCAGGTCTGTTCAGTTATTCTTCGATGGCCTCGATCTTGGCTCGAGCTACTTCGACCTACTACATTTATACTGCCTCTTCCTCGGTGAACTCCTGGATGAGTGCATTACTGACTGGTCCCTCTAGGCATTGTTCTGGTGCATTCACGACCTATTCTAACTCTACTCCTTGGATTTCAACCTCTGTAAAAAGCTGACATGATTTATCCTGCACAGGTTGGAGCCATTGCGTTGCTTCCATTACCTTGCTCTAGATCGTATGGATATGTTGTTGGGTGGTGCACTTCTCATGAGTCCACCTCATTTTCTCTACAGGTGATAGGGCCTTCATCTGCACCTGTAGGTTTTCAACTTCGTACTTTGCCTCCTAGAGCTGTGACTCCAATTTATGCAATTTTTGGTTCTCAGTTAGGTTCTCATATATCTACACACTTCTTCTACTTAACTATTTGCATTTCTCAGTGAGTGCTTTAATCCTTTCTATTATTCTCCAGAAAGTCATTTCTCATTGGTTGTGCTCTTCTTGCGAAGTACTTGGTATGGTCTGAAGCTCTAAGTCCACGACTCTTTGTTGAATTTGTTGAATAACTTTAGCAAGCTTCATCACTTGGTGTTCTAAGGGTTCTTTTTCCTTCTTCTCTAAGTCGATCATAGAGATAAATGCTCTGTTGACTTCTTCTTCAATCTTTATCTTCTTTGCGAGCAGTTTCTCTTTCTCTTTTTGGATCTTCGGTCTGTCTTCTTCGAATTTTACTTGGAGAGTGTCCTTCTCTTGTTGCGTAGCTCGAAGTTTTTTGATGATTTCCTCCTATGCTTGCTTTAAGGCCTTGGTGGCCTGCATTTTTTCTCTCTGTGCTTTCTGAAGCCATACTTCGATTGTGTCAGAAATCTTGTGTATTTGAACTGGTTCATCTCCCTCTTATGTTTTTCCTTCTGGAAGGAGCGCAATGGAGACTGCATGGCTAAACTGAAGTGCCTGCTGCACCCCTTGGAGATCGATCTCAATTATGTTGTACATGGTCTCTTTATTAGCTTCATGCTTTTTTGTTATATCTTTTATAGCTTCATTCATAGTTGCAATGAGGAAAATAAATTCATCTGTAGTGAGCGTGATCTGTAGTTTGGTTATGGGTGCTTTCGATTTCTTTCAGGAGGAAGGTTCTGGAGGTGAACCCTTCCTTTTCTTTATGATTTATGCTTCATTTCTTGGCCTCTGTTTGAATTATTCTATGTCTTCACCATCACCTCCTTGATCTGGTGTAATAGATGCGTTCCTTACAGATCTGTTGTCTACATCTTGGATTTCCTCAGCCTTCATCTTATTTGTTCTCTTTATCTTACTAGGCCTAGGTGTATCCTTCGTAGATTCTAGATTATCGATGTCAGACATTTCTGCAGAGTCTACTGAAACAAGGAGGTCCATTGACCATTCCTTGGTGATTTCCTCATGGTCTTATTCTGTCAGATTACAATAAGACTGAAGTTGTTTCTTGTTCTCATGAGTGCATGTTGTAATATATATGAAATTCCGGTCCACGTTGAACTTCATCAAAGGTTGAAACCTTGTAGCCTCGCACACCTTTCTCAACATCACCATAATCTTATTTAATATTCTGAGCAAGAGCATGATCCACGATCTTTCCAGGATATTAGTCATGGGGATCAGGGCCCTGCATGCTAAGCCCTATGATCCGATTGATCAAGGCCATATCCACAGTGATGCATTGGTTCAACCATAGGTATCCTACATGGTAACAGGACAACAGTAACTTTACACACACATTCACTTCCTAGTGTCATCCGAAGTGTGGGATTTTTATCATGTTCAACAGAGTGGACTGTGCGAGGTTCATCATCCATTGCTGAGGGACAATCTTCAAATTCTTTCCCTTGGTTCTAGTTAGGTACTTGTATGGGGCAAGCATGCTGTAAAATTTACGATCCCCTAGGTTGAATTCACTAAAATTCAATGCTGCAATATTGTCTTGATCTACATGGACTGTGTGTATCCCTTTCGGTAGGTACGCAGTGACTAGAGTGTACTCAAAGTCTCTAGGCACACTGTCTTTGTTGATCGCACTGCTCAGAGGTGGTATGTAAGAAGGTAGAATGGATGGAACCAACATCGCATTGGCCATATCGTCTTTATGTTTGGTTCTTCTTTCTATGTTGGCTTGGGATGTTCCTTCTCGAGCATTCAACGGGGAGGCTTGCACTCCTCTCATCGATGATGCCTACAAACCTATGGACAATCCTCTCTCCAACATGACTCTTTCGGCTCTGAGGCTAGAGAGTACCTCTCTTACAAATTCTTCAGCTACGCTAAATTCATCAAACATATACACTCAGGATCAATATCTCAGGTTCTAAAAGTAACGTAGGTACCGTAATAGGGTAGAGAGTAAGAGTGGACTAATCGTTGTTCACAATTCATGTAGTCTGTAGACTCAAATTCCTGAGTCGCAAAAGTGTCTCCCATGCATGGCGCGATGGAATAAGTAAGTAACCCTGTAACGGATCATTTGTAATGGATATGGGGCTTCATTAACTCTGGTCCTATCCGTTCTGGCATGGTCTAACATTTTGGTGATGAGCCATCAATGCTTTTTGATTCATTCGGAGCGACAGTCGAACGGATATATCAACTTTCAATGGCTATATTTCTTCCCATAGAAAAGTGACCAATGTTGTTGTTCTGATTTCCCGGCGAAGCCCCAATTTTACAATTTTTCTTTCTGAGAGGTTTCCTATGGAACCTTCTGTGGCCTATCGATCTTAGCTCTCTTTTTACTTAGCTTCCTATCCTTCTTCCCCATGAGCTTCGTCTCGGTAGTTCTTTTCCCATTCTAATTCTTATTTTCTTTGGGCATAGTCACTTTGCACTGCTAAGGTTCTCTCCCAAGACTCGGGGGTACTACTTCATCTATATATGATACAAATACTCCAATATTCTGTGAGTCCTCTAATGATTTTCCAGCTTTGACGTCTAGGTTTCTAGTGTCAAATAACTTCGATTTGTTCTCATGTTCTTCAATCAACTGCGCAATTCGTCTGGTCATGAAATCTTTTAACTCTTGTCTCTGTTGTTCTAAAACTTTTTCTTCTTGTTCGTTCCTAGCTTGATCTCTTTAAATCCAAGGTCTTCCAAGTAACATAGTAAATGGGGCGCTGTCCTCAATAAATATGATAATCTCAAAATCTTCCTATGTCGAAGTTCCATTAGCATTCATAGATATCTTAGTGAGTCTTCCACATAGGTTTACCAGTTTTCCTCTTAATAATCATATTCCTCTTAGTGAAGGGATCATAGCAGGCCTTCCTATAGCTTCCCAAGTTCTTCCTGTCATAACATTCACCTGTGTTTCCTCATCCATAACACAGTCAATGTCAAAGTCTCTTATTCTTACCTCGATGCATTCTTTTTCTTTAAAGATATCTGCTAAATTGACATGTCGGTGATCATTCAAGGTGCCTTTCATCTATAGTAATATATTCTCTGGTTATTTCTGGGGTTCTGCTATTTATGGATCTTCCTTAGGGTTTTCTTCATTCAGATTCCTTCCTTCAAGCTTAGCAATCATTCTAGGGCAGTCCAACACTTCATGGTCTAAAGCTTTGCAACAGAGACAACTAGATCTTCCACTAGGGCATTCCTTAGCAAGATGTCACAGTCTTTTGCAACTGTAACAGAGTGTTAATCCTCTCTTTATTTTAAATGATCCCCAATCTCTTTTGTACTACGCACCAGGATCATCGTAGCTAGCCTACAAAAAATTATTTCTAGGATCCTGCATCCATTTGTTAGTCCAAACATTCTTTCTATGCATAGGTATAACATATCTATCATTAGTCTTATTAGATCTAGTCATATCAAACTTTCTTTCATCCACCAGAGCCCTAGTTTTCCAGCTAGGATAGAGTCTATCAAACATACCTAGATCCATGCTCTAGAAACAAAAATTTTCACTTATCTTACTTCTACAGAGCATAAATCTTTCAGATCTAAGAAATTTTAACTATTCTTACCTTTATCAAGGAACAAAGCTTATAGATCTTACCTCTTTTCTGCAGAAGCTTCCACTTTTACCTTTTTAGAGCACAACGCGTTCAAATATTTCTTCTTTTCTTCAGATCCATCCTTCCTTTTATAGCACAAAGCTTCACGGGTCGAGTAAAAATATGCAAACTAGGGAAACAGATCTACGCACAGAGATTTCACAGGTTCGGGATGAATTTTTTCACAAAGATTCTTCTCTCTTAGTTCCCAACAATCACAGTTTCATGTCCCGGCAACGGAACCATTTTTTTTCATATGGGCAAACCCAGGGTTCAACGCTACAATAGTGCACCAACAAAACCCTAACTATCGGCCCTTTCGGCAACACTTGTGAAGCAGATGAGGTCTCACCTGAGGTAGAGGCATGGGTGGTTGCAAGACTCGGGTGTCTACAACCTTAGATGGGACACAGATCTGTGATCATATCACTTTCAGAGAACTTAGCATCGATCATTCATCAATATTCCACTTAGATCTACTTCACCGACATAACAAAGCATTGCAACATTTACTTAGATCTAAGATTATTTCAGCACTTAGCAACAGTAAAATAGATTAGGTCCAATAGATCAACACTAAGCATCTTCATACATGTCAGATCTAACATTCATATACATATCTAGCACTAAGCATAAGCAATTCTATCTAATCACATCTAAGCACTTAGCAATACAAAACTTCTATGAATAAGCACAAAACACAACACACAGTATTTACATGGTTCACCCCCACCCTGCGGTTACGTCCACTAACTCTTCTTATTTATTAGCTTCAGTCAATCTAGTTAGAACACAGAGATATCAAAATCCTACTCCACATAGGACAGGCGATCTACGTGCACCTCGCCAAATCCTCCTTCCTCGAGTAGATCTAGCACAGAGCCTCCTTGCAATCTATACACTCAGCACTTACAATACTTGCACTCAACTCTACAAGTCAATCACATAGATCAATTCTAGCACTCATCCCTTGGATAATATTCTCAACTACCCTCTTTTACATCACCTAGCTACTTATTTATACATTACAAAAGTGGGCCTAAGTGCGGGTAAACCCACGGGCCGACATCCCTTTCCCATTACATATTCCCAACAACCCAAAAAAGGACCCAAAAAACAGGGTCTAGCTTCCACAATCTCCTCTTTGCTTGGTGCTTCATCTTCCATAGGCTGTCGAAGTCCCAAAAATCGTCAAATATGACCAAGTGTTCCTCAAAACTTGGTCAAGGGCCAACAACTAGTTAACTCAACTAGGTGGCAGTCCACTCCCGTAATTGCCTGAGAGACTAGACTAGGTGTAAGTTCACCCCTGTAACTATTGGTGTGTGTCCATATCACTCTATACCACCACTATGGCGCATTGGTTCTCCTCCAATGCACATTGATTGAGTTATACAGAGTATATCATGTGTAAATTATTCATTATTCACAATGGTTAATGAGAATGCTTTCATTCTTTCTCTCCTTCTTCTTCTTTCTCAAATTCTCTCTGCAAATGTGTGTATTATTGTTTATCTAGATCTATTCTTTCCAAGTTCAATACATTTACATTACAGAAGCACTTGAATTAATATAAGAATGCTCTGATCCAATTTCATGGGGTATCATGGTTACTGCTTGCATCTATTGAATGGTATGTTTGCAGTTTACTTATAGGATTTTTTTGCATTTATTTCAATGATGTGTGTGTATCAGTGATTTCATGTTGAATGTATGAAGTCCATGAGAGAGAGAGTATAAGTTTCAATTTATACTCATCTTGAGAATTTCCTACAAGGAGTGCAGTGAAGGTCCGCAAGGAGTGCATTGACAAGATTTCGAGTTTTACCTCAGAAAAGCTCAAGAGAGATAGAGTTTCTCTTATACCAAAAGAAGTGTGAGTATAGCATAGAGTCATGCAAAGTGTGCATAGGACAGGTTGAGTCTTATACTTTTCCAACCCAAGTGAGGGGTTGAAGAACTTCTATCACGAGGAGTGTGCAGAGTTGGAGTTGTCGAATAACCAAAGGTTATTGTGGAAGCTGCAAGGAGTGTGCACAAGAATTCTCTAGGATACTTGAGTTGTAGCAAGAACCAAGCTCAGGAGAGATAGAGACTTCGAAGAGTCCAAAGGAAGGATGAGGGTTGAATTCATCTCACAGAAGTTAAGTTCAGGAGGAAAAGATGTCGAGTTCTTTGACTAGGAGTCATTGAGAGTCTAAATGAATGGTTGAAATTATCAGAGGGAGAAACACCAATTTTCCGTGGGTCGTTAGATCTAATTGATCTGCGGAGAGGTTAAGGCTGAGTGTCTTCCAACACTTGCAAGATCAGGAGGGATAGTAGCCATCAGATCCAATCAGGAGAGAGTTGTTAATCTAGCACTCTAAAATTTTGGCATTTCGGGAGTCAAAAGTGTGGAGAAACCAACTACCTGTAATTCATGATACGTGAAATCCCAACGCGATCCGGACTGTCAAATCATGGAGAAATTAGTACCATTGACTTGTAGGAAAGGAATTCATGAGTTCAGACTTTGGGAAAAGGGGGAGAGTTGCATCACAAACTCGTAAGTCACAAAATCCTGATGCACTTGGAGGTGAGACCCCAGGACTTGATTGGAGGTCATATGATCGACACATAAGGGAGGAGCTAGTGAACCGTTAGCCCATTTCGTGGTTTCAGGAATAGAAGGAGTTAGGGAGCCTTGCAATGGGAGTCTTGAAATTGTGAAACATGATGTGCCTTTGGGGTTAAGTTTGTGGTCACACCGGTGGTCACGAGGAGTGGAGGTTCTCGCCTAGTGTTTGTTCGCACATGTGTAACTTCTAGAAGGACTTGTGGTTATATGTGTTAAAGATTCCAGTGAGGAATCAAAGATTCATTTCAGCTCAAAGGAAATTTGAATATCCATAGGCTGAGAGGTCAGCAGGACCCTGCTGAGGTGGGGGGTCTATGTCATGTGGTATCCGAGCTAACAAATTTTGTTTTCTATAGAGGGAAGATATAGGACAGTTGTGATTTGAATTCTATGTGGATAGATTGAAACAATACCTCCAAGAAGACGTCAAGAGAGAGTTATGACCGATCCAACCATGGAAAGGAAGATGAGAGAACTTTGTGCTCGATTGGATGCTATGGAGACATCACAAAGACGAACACCTGATACTGAAGATATCAGTGAGGCCGAAAGTCAAAACGAAGAAGGAGTCGAAGAAGAAGTTGTAGCCAAAGATGTTGTAGGAGGACATCTATTCAAGGTTGTTGCAAGAATCAGTGCCAGAGAAAAAATGGACATCCCGATGTATGAAGGAAACTTAGACGTTGAGGAACTGCTAGATTGGTTTAGATCTCTGGATAAATATTTCAATTATGAAGATATTGAAGAGGACATGAAAGTAAAGAACGTTGTCACTAGACTGAAAGGGCATGCAACATTGTGGTGGGATGAACTACAGGTTGGCAGGCATTTCAAAGGCAAACAAATAATTAAAAGATGGAATAGATAGAATGGTAGAAAATATGAAAGACAAATTCGTACCCAGAGATTACCAAATCAATATGTTCCAAAGAATGAAGAATTTGAGACAGAAAGGGATGACAGTGAAGGAATACACTAAGGATTTTTACACTATAAACATTAGAGTTGGTCACCATGAGAGTGATGATGAAAAAGTCACCAAAAATATGAATGGTCTGAGATATGACATTCAGGATGAGATGAGCATGGTTACAATGAGGAATGTAGAATATGCTTATCAGATTGCTTTGAAAGAAGAAGAGAAATTGTTCCTAAAGCAAGGTCAAAGGAGCAGAGGTAGAAGTCAGAGAAGAGGCAAAGAAGTTTCCCAAGACAGAGTATAGAAGCCCAAGGATGAAGAGAATAAACATCATAACCACCCAGAAAGGGGAGGAATTTCACAAGGAAGACAATATGCCAATATGAGCACTTTTTCGTGAGCAAGAGGAAGAGGAAGAGGCAAAGGAGGTGAAATAAAGTGTTTTGTCTGTGGAAAGATTGGACACAAATCTTGGGAATGTCCTAATATAAAAAGATATGGAGGAGGCGAAGCTCACATTTTAGAAGCACAAAGGTGAAATGTTGAGGCATAATATGCAGAAGGAGGAAGATCCTTAATGATGAGGAAAATTCTCTTGAAGCCAGAGAAGGAGGTGGAGAATCCAATCTAGAGGACCAATTTGTTTATAACTGATTGCAAGGCCAAGGATAGGGTATGCAAGGTAATAGTTGATAGTGGAAGCATGGATAATATAGCATCCATAGAGATGGTGAAGAAGCTAGAATTGGAGACAATTTCACATCCGAGCCCATATAAAGTTTTGTGGTTGGAAAAGGGACATCAGGTAACGGTCACTAAACAATGTTTAGTTGAATTTAAAATAGGGGGTTATAGATATGAGATCTTATGTGATTTTATTCCCATGGATGTCTGTCATCTTTTGTTAGGGAGGCCGTGGAAATATGACAGAAATGTTATCCATGATGGAAGGAAGAACACCTATACCTTGGAGAAGAATGGTAGGATGCATATGTTGTTGCCAATTGAACACAAGAGAGTGAAAGAAGAAGCAAACAATACTATACTTCTCATGAGTGGGAAGGAACTTCTGGATGAGGTCAAGAAAGATCAAGAAATGTAGTTTGTTGTGTTAATAAAACCTAGATTCATCTTGACCAGTACTTTGATTGATGATCTA
This sequence comes from Picea engelmannii, assembly GCA_009831015.1. Classification (NCBI taxonomy): domain Eukaryota; kingdom Viridiplantae; phylum Streptophyta; class Pinopsida; order Pinales; family Pinaceae; genus Picea; species Picea engelmannii. The sequence goes on along the minus strand of ML788542.1, from coordinate 88,248 downwards.
CATGAGGAAATTCAGGAACTACTGGAGAATTTTGCTGATGTAGTGGTGGACGTTTTACCTTGTTCGTTGCCGCCCATCAAAATTATATGCCATCATATTGACCTTATACTAGGAGCAAGTTTACCAAACAAAGTAGTGTACAGATTGACATCGCAGGAGAATGAAGAGGTCAAGAAGCAAGTCCAGGATTTGATGGACAAAGGGTTGATTAGAGAAAGCTTGAGTCCATGCATTGTACCAATAGTGTTAAGTCTGAATAAGGATGGTGGATGGAGGATGTGTACAGATGTGAGGGATATAAACAAAATCACCATCAGTTATAGACTTCCTTTACTGAGGATGGATGAATTGATGGATTGCTTGAGTGGGGAATTTTTTTTTCAAAAATTGATTTGAAAAGAGGATATCATCATATTAGAATGAGGGAAGGTGATGAATGGAATACATCATTCAAGATGAATGAGGGGTTGTATGAATGGGTTGTCATGTCGTTTGGCTTGACAAATGCACCAAGTACTTTTATTAGATTAATGAATGAAGTCTTGAAAGATTTCATTGGAAAATTTGTAATTGTGTATCTTGATGATATATTAATCTTTAGTAATATTGAGGAAGAACATTTGAGACATTTAACTCTAGTGATGAGGAGGTTGTAGCAAGAGAAGTTGTTGATAAATCTGAAGAAGTCGTCTTTCATGAAGAAATGACTCATTTATTTGGGTTTTGTAATCTCTTCAAATGAGTTGAAGATAGATCCTGAGAAGGTAAAAGTGATCAAAGAATGGCCATTTACAGGGAATATCTTTGAATTCAAAAGCTTCCATGGACTAGCTAGTTTTTACAGAAAGTTCATCAGAAATTTTAGTGGGATTTGTGCACCAATGATGGACATAGTCAAGAAAATAAATAAATATTTTCATTGGATGGAGGAAGCAGAAAGAAGTTTCAAGTTGTTAAAGGAGAAGATAACCGAATAGTCAGTTTTGGTTATGCCAGATTTCGGCAAAACATTTCAAGTCAGATGTGATGCAAGTGGATTCGTGATTGGAGCAGTATTAAGTCAAGACAATAGACCAGTTGCATACTTCAATGAGAAGTTGAACCAGACCAAGATGAAATATTCCACATATGATAAAGAGTTTTATGCAATCATACAGGCGCTAAAGATGTGGAGGCACTACTTGGTTCCAAAAGAGTTTGTTTTGTATAGCGACAATCATGCTTTACAATTTGTAACCAAACAGGAGAAACTGAACCAGAAACATGCAAAATGATTTGAATTTATGTAGAACTTTACTTTTGTTATAAATCACTGCTATAGCGAGAAAACCCCTCTATGGACTACACCAGGGTTCTAAAATGTAGGCAGAGATAACTGTCTAAAGTCTCCTTCTTTTTATCAACTATCCCAACATTACCCCACAATCATACATAAAAGAGAAAATATAGGAATTTGGTAGGCATACCTTAAAATCCGTGTTCGTTGTCGATCCCTTTGCGCTTGGTTGTTTCCTGACTGCAAGTCTCCTCCCAAGGCTATCCTACATTCACCAAAAGAAAAAAAAGAAGCTACAAGCATGCATTCTACATATGGATTAGTGGGTTAGACATCATAAATAAGAAATGTAAAAAAATCATAGAAATTTAAGACGTCATTTGGCAGGATGGAAAAAGTACTTCTTTATATTAATCTCATAAAAATCACTTACAAAATGAGACCGACATTGCTCCTCAAACTTGGTCCTGGGCTCCTCTTCATAATGAACCAACTACTCAAACTCACAATGTGGTTGTCGAATATTGAGGCAAAGGGGGAATATGGAAATGGGTAGAGTTTCTATGCTCTCGTGTTTCTTTCTGAAATAGGACCCCAACCCCTTATTTTATATTCCAAAGGAGATAGTAACGGTTGGAGTGACTGGCTATGGGCAGTCAAACGGTTAAGTAACATCCTGGAAACCAGAATCCTATGAAATTTTCATTTTTTGTGACATTCTATGAGTGTACATGGGTTGTAGTGGTGCAGCAAGCATGTGTACATGGGCAGTAGTGGTGCAGGGTGCATATACCTTCAAAACAATGATTTTTAGAAGAGCTTTTTCAGTGATGGCTTGGAAAAGATAGCAAGTTATATGGCCTGATGCCATGTGTGCATGTTTGGTGCAATTTAGGGTTATAACATATGCCCCCTAATGGTGAGGTTAGAAGAGCATCTGATGGCTGAAATACATTACAAACATTCACCAATGTATGAAGCAAGTGAGCCCAGGGACCGGATTTCAGGAGGTGCCTTCTACAAAATAACAATTTGTCTCACCGAGGCAGGCATACCCATGCTCAGGATGAAATAAAATCATGGCTTCCAATCAACTACACTGCATATCCATGTCATATAACTATATAAAGTGTAGCCACAAACAATACACAGTGGATATACATCTCAAAATCAAAAGATATACATGCATAGTATCCATCTTCAAGAAGCCAAAGACGCCTGATGGCTGGAGATGAGGTCTTTAGAGCTCGAGCAACAATCTTCAAAATCTTCAAACTCAGGTAGGAGTGTAATATCAGTGTATGACTTCACTACCCAGAGGTCTTCGACGGCCTGTCGGGAATAGACAAGAGGATCATGATGACTAGGCAAAGAACTTCATTGATTTTGAACAAGGACTTGATTGGTCTTTCGGGGTGGCCGTGCATGAGAACAAGAGACAAATTGTAGAAGGGCTGACTCAAGTTTAGTTAAACTTCCCTCGGATGAAAGCATGAAAATATATGAGACTCAAGTAGCATTGCATTGACATAAGTTCACGATGCAGGAGGCAGCGCGAATTCTCCAGATGTTTGGAAGGATAACCAAACGGAGGAGGACACAACTCTATGTAGTGAGAACAACTTCCTAAGGTCATATTGAATCCTATATATTGACAAACAAACAAAAGGATGTGATTTGTCCAAGGGTGACTCATTGTGCTATTAACAAAAAGAAAATACTTTTCCCTTCCTCTTTTTGGGGTATATTTGATTTTTTTGTCTTTTTCAATAATTTTGGAAAGCTTGGAAAAGAATAAAATAATTCTACGTTACAAAGGAGGAATGAGTGTCGCAGATATACTAGTTCCAAGTGCAAGGAACACAATTATGCTCAAAGCAAGGAGACATATGCAGAAAAAGGACACTCGGGAAAATTCCTCCAGGGGTCAAGGTGTCAAGATGCAAAGGCAAAGTGCTACAAGGCTTGCATTATAAGGCATTCTTCAGATGGTTCAATTGAGTACAACATGGAGCCGACATTAGGCCAAAGACGTAGGGATGAAAATGTGATTAATAAGACACAATGATAACGTCCTTCGATGTAATTTTAACGAGCCCAAAGAAGGTAAGATTGACATTTTTTTATTTTTAGAGAGTCTAAAAAAATGTAAAAGAAGACTCCGTTGGGCTACATTTTTCGAAGGTAGGCTAATCAGCTCAAAAAAAGGGTAAACTAGCACTGAAAATATGTCTATTCAAAACCATTTTAACGAGTGTGACAAAGACAAGATCACTCGACAATCTTTTCATTTTTAAGGAGTCTGAAAAGAGCTTAACTATGGACTCCGTAAGGGATGTTCTTCTGTACCAATTTAACGAGTGTGAAGAAACAAGGTCACTCGGCCATCTTTTCAATTTTAGGGAGTCTGAAAAGAGCTTAACTATGGACTCCTTGGGGGGTTCCTTTTTCATAAATTTAGTCCCTTAGGCCCGAAAAAGGGTTAAAATTATACTTGAGAATACTCTTCTAGAGAACCGAGGCTCCTAAAGTATACCTTTGTTCATACAGTTGACCATTTGGACCCAAAAAGGGGTAAACTACCATCGGACAGACGTGCCTTCATATTTCAGTTTAGCGAGTGTGAAGGGTAACAAGATCACTCGACAATCTTTTCATGTTTAGATGGTCTGAAAAGGGCTTAAAAGAAGACCCGTCATTATTTAGGAGTCCCGAGGGTGAGGTCAAGAGTGATGATGAATCATGCAGATGAGGCTCAAACTCGTAATCAGGATAAGACTAACAAGGATACCCGAGCCTATAGTCATTAACGATGGCACGAATTCCAAAAATGAAACCAGGATCTACCTAGGGCATCCATGAAGAGGTAGGCTCTACCACTAAATTACGACACTTCTAAAGAAGTAATGATGGTTCTGTGTCACAATTTGGTGGGGTCAATCCTATGGAAAAGTGAAAAAGACAACGAGATGCAGAAAGTGGAGGTGGAATCTTAACTTAGATGCAACAAGTTGGAAAAATGATTTTTTACTAAAAGACCTTTAAAAAGACCCAACTCTCCAAAACGTTTCCCAACACCCAAAGTGACACTTATCGTAACATTCCATAAGAAACTCAAGAACCACACTAAATGATTTTTAAGTTAGAAAAAATGACAAAAGGGTTCGAAAAAATGACAAAAAGGGACAAAAAAGTCTATAAATAGAAGCTTGGAATCTCATTATCACTATTACGAATTGAGAATTGACCAAAAGTAAAAAAACACCCATTTTCCAAAAGAGTTGATTTTGGGAGCTTCAGTGGACGAAACGAACTTCTACTTGGAACAAGTAAGTACAAATTAGCCTCTCTTGCATTTCCATTCTTCCTTCGTGTACTTATTTTTGTTTTTTTGGGGGGCGTTGACCTTTAAAAGGGTCAGCCCCACATGTACGCAGGCTGTCCTAGGACAGAATGCGTATGCCCATGTGCAGATGAAAAGTTGCATGTGGGCATACACGACTATACCCACTACAGCCCGCGTATACCCTCCAATATGTGAAAAAATTAAAAATGCAAGAGTTAACTCTCCATGACTTTGTCTTTTTGCAGGATGTATGTTCATTGGAGAGAGAAGGAGCATGAGGTCTTTGATTTTCTAGTCTCAGAAGGCCCCGCTACTGTCGATGTCTTAGCACAATGTGGGTTGCTAAAATTCTTTCAATGTCCATTCATGAGGGCACAACCCAGGCTACTAAATTCCTTGGTAGATTACTGGCACCTGGATGTGGAGGCATTCATGCTTGAGGGACAGTCGTTGACTCCGACGACTAAGGACATCTATTTTCTTACTGGCCTCTCAAGGAGAGGGGAACCAATCAACCTTCATATTTTTTCCCCGGGGCCTCATAACATAACTAAGTTAATCAAGCTACACTGTGAGGCGGGCACAGGCAAAGTGGGTTCTCAAGTGCCTATACACAAGCTTTTTAACCTACCACTGAAAGTGATAGTTCTACTCATTGGGTGGATCACTTGATCCATAGATTTACATCAGGCTTCCTAGGTGCACATGCATTGTGTGGTTTAGTGCTTAAATGCACAAATTTGTGACTAGAGCACAACCATGATGACATGCATGAAGAGACAACTGATAGAGTGTCGAGTGTGGGAACATAGAAACTTCAAGTTTGGGACCATTTTGTGCTCTTTGTTATTTGAGAGGGTACCCAGTCTCAGTCCTTGAGAGATAGTATGAGGGAACTTGGCCTTGTCTCCAGCATTATGCATATGGGTGGCGTTGTTGTCGTGACAGGGGGGAGGGAGGACCATTGAGGCCTTCGATGACAAATTTTTTGACTGGTGGTCTCGACAGATTCTGAAGATAGAGGACTACCCCTATTCCAGGATCGACTTCTCCAGGGATCTCGATATGCCCGTACCTCCCGGAGTAGAGTGAGGAGAGTTAGGTATGTGTTTTTTTCAAATTTATTTAATTTTGATTTATTTTTATATATATCATTTTTTTTTGTACCAGAGTATCTGACAACTATGTATCTGTTATGTTCAGATGTGGGGCTAGTGCATCCAATAGACTTCGCGAGGACCAGGCATCGTCCTTGACCAGAGGCAGGACTAGCCGCGGCCGGCAGACCAGTAGCAATAGGGGGACCTCCAGCCGGAGAGGCTGAGAGAGTATTGAGACGGGTAGAGCGGAACCTTACCGCGCTCACTCATACAGTCCCTATGATGGAGATCTAGGATCTCCCACCATCGATGCAACCTCATGTAGTTGGGGTGCCACGGACCTGGGTCCATCTCTTTCGGCATTTGGAAAACATCGTTGTTCACTATCGCAGGGCCAACAGGCCCTGCCCTTAGCTAGGCTAGACTACTTACATGCCAATGGAACCTTTTATATATTTTTGAGGGCATAAGCCCCATGAATCTTACTAGACCTATTTTTCAGGTGCTTGTGCCCACCCATGTACTCTGATATTATATATATATATATGTGTGTGTGTGTGTGTGTGTGTGTGTGTGTGTGTGGATATTTTACATATTTTTATGTATTATGGATTACATCTATTTTACAAATGTATTTACATGTGTGTGTGTGTGTGTGTGATTTTTCTTACATGTGTGCAATATGCCAATCTAATACATGATTATCTAGAGTATCTGTGATTTGATTCAATCTCCTAGGAACATGGATATACGTAATGTAATCAAAGCTTCGTTCTATGAGACGTACCCTAAGGAACCGTCGGTGTAGAGTCGGATCGTGAATGTGGTAAACCCTTTTTAACTGGGACACAACTAGTTGAGCATATAAGTAGACTCGAAGGTGAGAGATACCATGTGACGAAGCGTCACGAAGCAACTCTAGAACTACATTTTATTTGGTGACATTTTTTGTGGCATCACCTAAACAGATACCTCCTGGAGATAGAAATTGGCCCTGAGGTGTGAAAATCACCCAAGATACGGAAGCAAGCCTCCGAGTGTGTCGACTAGCACCATATGCAAACCCAACAAACACCTATGATTCACTTGACATCTACTGCAGTGAAAAAGATGACATCAAAAAAGACACGTCCATAACACCAAAAGACAAAAAATAAAAAGAAAAACAATGTACAAGAACTATACATATGTTACAAAAAGTCACCCCAAGTGACCCACCTATGAGTAATACTTCTTGAGGTAAAGCCCATTTCTAGGATCTGCCATAGAATTTCCCTCAATGTCTACCAGACAATAAGTGCCCTTCTTTAGAACTTCCTTCATGATGAAAGGTTTGAACCACATGGGTTTGAGCTTGCCTGCCCCTAGGGGATCCTTATCTTGGTCATAGACTAGGACAAGGTCGCCTTCAAAGAAAATATGAGGACAAATGGAATGATCATACTGACACTTGGTTCATTGTTTGTGAGCCTCGTTAGCCAAGGTTTCATCTCAATGCTACTCATTGAGCTGCTCAAGATATAATAAGCGCTCTTCAAGTGGTGAAGTGTCTAGCAGTAATTGTACTGCCAAATTTAGATATGGGATCTAGCACTCTATTGGCAAGACTGCTTCCAGCCCGTAAACAAGTTGAAAATTTGAGAAATCAGTTGTAGTCTTAACAGACATTTGGTAGGCCCATAATGTCGAGTACAACATCAAATGCCAATTTGACTTGGCCGAATTGATCGTTCACTGGAGAATAGTCTTAAGAGATTTATTCACAGCTTCCACCTGACCATTCGCTTGTGGGTAATAGGGTGATGAATTTTCTTGCCTCAACCGAAGCTTTGATGTTAACTCAAACATCATTTTTTTCTAAAAGTGACTGTCGTGGTTAGTGACAATCTCTCTCAGGACACCGAACCTTGCTATTATCTGGTTAAACAAAAAGAGAGTTGCGGTCTCGCCATCATCTTTAAACTTTGGCATAGCCTTGACCCACTTTGTAAAGTAGTCTACTACTACGATGATATAATGGTGCCCCCTTGCTGAAGGGGGTTGCATGTAGTGTAATCAATCCCCCACTTGGTGAAGGGACCAACTGTGATGATGGGAAACATGGGAGCAGGGTGTGCCCTCATCTTCTGAGTGAAGATATGACACGGGTGACACTTCTTGACCAGTTCAACACAATCTTTGATTAATGTTGGCCAAAAGTAACTGGCTCATAGAATTTTTTGGGTTGTTTCCAACCCAGACAGATGACCGCCACATGCTCCAGTGTGGAAATCGTTAAGCACAATTTCCACTTCTTCATGAGTGAGGCACCGATGAAGGATACAATATACACCTCGACGATATAAAGTGTCTTCGAGTATGATATAGTTCTTGGCCTAATGGAATATATGAAAATGCTCATCATGAGAAGAAGAGGTAGGGAACTTCAAAGTTTGGATATAGACTAGTATATCTCCATACCAAGGGTCTGAAGACGTGATTAAAAAAATGTTTCCTTTAATAGGTGACTCTTCGGGCATATCATCACTTGACTCGACTGGAAGTTCTAAAATCAGTTCCGCAAAGAACAATGACTTTTTGGATTTCTCCGAAACAAAATCTAAGTCAAATTACTGGAGGATAACTATCCATCTACTGATATTTTCACCGATTACACGTCGTGTCAACACATATTGAAACGGATTCACAATGGCAATGACGGTGGTCTTGCGAAACAAAATGCAATGACATAACCATTGGATAGCATGGACTGCTGGCAACGAAAGTTTTTCAACGTGGGAATAATTGAGTTTCGATCCAACCAGGCCTCGGCTCAGTTAATAAATCACGTATTCTGCAAACAAATCATCCTTCAGAACCAATACCATACCGATGGTTGACTCCACAGTGGCCAAGTACAATAAGAAATATTTATTATAATCAGGTGGCTGAAGTAGAGGGGCAGTCGTGAGGGCATGGTTCAATGCTTCGAAAGAGAGTTGAGTGGCTTCGTCCCAATGAAAAGGAATGTCCTTATTTAGTAAACACAAGAAACCCTTTATGATCTCAGCATAGTTTTCAATGAAACACCGTAAAAAGTTCACTTTTCCCTATAAACTTTGAAGCTGAGGGATTGTGTACGGGGGAGGCAATTGAACTGTTGCCTCAACCTTTAGAGGATCAACCATGATCCATGCTGTCGAAACTATGAAACCTAATAGATGACCCGACGTCACACAAAAACTGCATTTGTTTGGATTCAACTGGATCCGGTAGTAGCAACATCACTCAAAGATAAGTCAAAGGTGCATGGGATGATCAACTCCTTTACGAGATTGTGATGTTAAATCATCAAGATAATCCTCGAATATGTGTTTGAGATCGTGGAAAGAAAAAGGCATGGCCCATTGAAAAGTAGCTCCATCATTTTTCAGACTGAAAGGCATCTTATGATAAGCAAATGTACCCCACAGATAGATGAAAGAGGTTTTGTGTTGGTCTTCGGGTTTGATTTGTATCTGATTGTATCCCAAAAACCCATCCATGAAAGAAAAGGCCTTGCAACCTGCACATTCATCGACTATATGGTCAATAAATGGTGTGGGGAAATTATCCTTTGGACATGCCTTGTTCAAATCACGGAAGTCCGTACATATGAGAATCATACCCTATTTTTTATTGACCGAAACGGGATTTGACACCCATTGAGTCAATTGGATGGGGTAGATAAAACTTGCTTTGAGCAGTTTCTCTAGTTCAGCCTTAATAGTTGTTTCTTTCTTAGGATTAACTAGATGAATCTTCTGCCAGACTAGCTTAGCATCAAGATGTGCCATGATCTCATGTTAGATGATTCTTGGATCTATGCCTAGCATTTCCTCGTAAGACCAGGCAAACATGCTGTGAAATTCTTTAAATAAATCTATGTAGATTCGAATCTCCTCGGGGGAGTAGTCTGCTCCGACAAAGATATTTTCCACAACGTCAGGGGTTTTGGAGATATCAATGGGTATCTTTTCAGCGATGGTTGCCATATTTCCTTCATCATAAACTGTGTGTGTAACCAAAGGATTGATAGGACAAGACCTATCTCATGTCATAGTCAAAGTGAATTCACCTGCTTCAATTCTTCCTAACTATGGGAGGAAATAAGATCGATGATGGAGGTCATCCCAGGGTCTATCTGGCTTAGTCATCACCTCGATAATCACCTCGTCATAGGGAAATACCAAGTCTAAAGAATCAGTATCCATGAGGGAACCTTGAGCCAAAATAGGCCCAAGAACTGGATCTAACTCCTATGTGGGAGTCAGATCAGGGTCGGCGGAAGCTTGCTAGACTCTAGAGTAAGAAATTGTTGTTGTGGACAAAGCCATGGTCATGCCATGGTGCCCTGTCCCTTTCATCATGGCTGATGTGGATGGAAGATTCCATGGATCATCAAAGTAAGTTGTACAAAATGAAGAGACTTGAAAAATCTCAGCCCTAGGCTAGGCAGCAACCACCGATATGTAATTGGCATTGTCGGTTGGAGGCGGGTAATCGAAAGTACCCATCAAAGGTGGGCACAAACCAACCCCTACGTTGACGATGTCGGGTTGAGGGTTATCAATCATTGGGACCGTGGATGCCCCTGGTGAAGAGTCAGGATAGGAGAAGGACTACTGATCAATGGACATGATCTGATCCTCGTGTGGAAACAACAAGACCCAAAAAACTGTTGCAACCACTTCTTGCATAGAATAGGTCCAACTCCTTCCTAACAAGAGATTGTAGTCGAGAGACGCATCAACCACTTCAACCTCGACACACACGGTATTTCCCCCTAACTTCACTAGGAAAGAGGGGATGATTCCATGTGGTTGGAATGAATGACCGTCAAAAGCAGTAATAAGAATCGGTGATGGAGACAAAATGGTTTGGCCAGTGGCCTTCGAACACGCCAATGACATCACACATGTCGAGACACCCTCATCAACCACTATGCAAAAAATATTCCGAGTAAAATTTTTCATGGTATAAGCCACTACTATCTAAAACACCACATGGTAGGGAAGACGAGGTTTTAATTCGATCATATCAAGCATGATCGTTCCCTGATTACAAGTCTCGGCAGACCCTAAGGTAGCTAACAAAACCTTTCTTTGGGAAGGGAAGCTCTAGAGGACCTCCAAAGAAGACATTGCATAAGGGGTTTTAGACAAATCCTCCACCATCGAGTAGTTCTAGGCAGCCCTTGCATTTGTATTATGAGAAGTTTTCTTGAACACACCTTTTGGGATGCGTGTCATTGTTTCACCCAACGTCTTCTCAATCTGGAGAGGAAGAGGTGGGTTTTCAACTTCTTTACCCTTCTCAGAGGTGTTTTTCATTCTGTAGTCATGTGCTCTAGTTGATATATAGGCATCACCTTTCATCATATACACATTCGTGGATGATGGATTACTCACAAATGGAAGGGTTCCCTGACTGCCCCCATCCACGCTCGAAGAGGCTTGGGATAAATTTTTCTGATGTGGAAATGGGTTTGTTAACATAGTATGCTGCTGCTGTGCCAATAACTTTTGGGCCTCTGCAATCCAAGGGAACTGGTGAGTCAGATGGTCTTCCTTGCAAAGATTATAGGGATACTTCAACTTATTCTTTTCTGTGTTTCCCTCGCCAGCACTATTTGTGGGTTTCTTATCCCCCTTACCCTTCTTTCTATATTTTTTCCTTATGTTAGGCTACTGTGTGGCCTTCGGGTTCATCGATTGCACACTGTGTACATCCAACTTCTGGGTAGGGGGATCAGTTGAACCAATGGTCTTGCTGGCCTCTGTTTGTTGTATCAACAATTGTTGCAATTGATTTGACAACTGATCTGCGGGCTTTGTTTGTCTTGAACCAAAAATACCATCGGCATGTGTTCTGGATCTATGTCTGGTCTTGTCAAGTATTGACCGTGGTGCATCTGGAAAAATATTGTAAAGTAAACCAGACTGAGAGTAAATTAGCTCTAGTTGTTGAGCTCTCATTATCACATCTTCTTCTAAAAAAAAACTCGACGTTGCAATGTCTTTGGATAAATGAGGTACCAAAGACTTAAGGAACCACTCAAGAAGGGATGTTGGTGGGACTGATACTTTTATCAAACTCTTCCAGCGTCTCCATTTTCAGATGTGATTGGAGATATGGTCCACCTTGGTCTGCTTAAAATTGGCCAGCAACTCCGTGTTGGCATTGTATCTCACAGGTAATTGAAAATGGTTTAATAAATCCATATCCAATTCACTGAAGGAATAGTATCTCGAGTGGTCGATCTCAATGTACCATTTCACAGCACTCCCGATGAGAGTGCATTGAAACAAACGTAACTGTACGGAGTCATCTCTCAGTGATTTGGACAAGCACCATAGGTGGAAGGTCGTCACATGATCGCCTGGATCTTCATTAGGCTTAGCTTCTAACTTTGGAATATTCAAAGGTAACTTGGTCGGCATAGGAGGCCAATGTGGAGCATGACAGATAGGGTCATTTAGTAATCTTAACAAGTCTGGCAAATGCAAAGTTGCTACAAATGAAAGTTTGGGTTGTTGGTTGTAACTGGGGAAAAAGGAGCCTAGATTTTGGTCGGCACCAGGTTGCTAGGAAAAGTTAGGCTGATGGCCAGGGTTCTGGTAAAAACCATGGTCGTGACCAGCATACGGATTCTGGGTTTGTTGAGATGTCATCGGTTGATTCCCGTAATAGGACGTGGAAGGTTGTGCTTGCATTGATTTCCAAGGATTCTGGAAAGGGTTGCCCCATGTCGATCCGACGGGCATACATCCTGTGCTTTGCTCAGGGTTCCATTGGCTATGGAAGGGGTTTCCCCCGGTCGGCATCCGACATGAGGGAACTGATCCCTGCCAGGGATTCCAAGGTCCTTGTGAGGAAGGAATTCCTGAGTTTTCCCCCTGTGCAAGAATAGTACCCTGCATGGGATTAAGTTGTCCATGAATGGGGTTGCCCCCAGTCGAGAAGGAAATTGATGAGAAAGTGTTGTTACCAAATGCATCGAACAAAGAGAACAATGTTGAACCTACCGACATGCTATAAGAAGGAATTCCTTGACTACCTACTCCAAACAAACTATAGTTTACATTCAGCCCAGCGTAGTGTTGGTGAGCATCGCCAAGCGAAGGCGATGAAGGAGGTATATGACCCCCCCCATAAGGGAAATCATTATATGGAGCTGAAGCACCCCCCTAGATCCTTGCAGAGGAGCGTTGGATCTCCCTACCCCAATACCTAAAGTCTATAGAGTGGAGTAGGAAAGTATAGTGCTCATACCAAAGCCAGGCATCCCATATGAGAACGGAGGGCCCATCGCACTCTGGGTGAAAGGAGCAGTGATTTCCGCCATAGATAGAATCAGACCATTTCCTGAGGTAGAGGCAGTCAAGACCATAGTGGCCTGGACCAGTGATGGTTTGTTAGCAAGTGGAGCAACCCCTGTAGTGACATCTATAGAGGGAATATGACAATTCCTTGAAGAAGTTACAACATTTGTTTCCATCGCTGCTTGTGACACTACCTAATGCTCGTAAGGTTTAACCTGTATGACGATGGGAGCCGATAGTTTAGTGATCGGAGGGTTATATAGACTAAGAGATTATGCTCCAAAGTGTTATCAATGAAATTTCATCCGCAAATGGTTACAGGAATCCAGCATCGTCAAACGGCTATGAGTTCACCCATGGACCAAAATTACCAAAAAAGCATTTCCAAAAGGTCCAAAACTATACAACCAGTTATAAAATTAAGGTGTGCTATGACTACACAGGGTGCACGTGCACATGCACCATCCAAAAACGTAAGAAAAGCACACATGCGCCCAATGCGTGACCGTGGTTGCTAAAAGCCACGCACACCTGAGAACAGTGCATTTATGAGATTGGTCAGCCTCCCACCCACTTCTGGTTCAACTTCCAAGTTGATTTGACATCCAAATCTTGGCTGGATCTGAATGGGTGGTTGGTCAAAGACCTAAAAATGCCCTAAACAACCCCTTTTCACACTAAAAGTTGGTTGCACAATACCTCAAAGTGATGCTATAAAACAAGGCCATGGGTGCACTACATTTTCAAGGAATTCATTTGCAAGGTTAT
>ML788542.1:53893-74365 GCA_009831015.1 Picea engelmannii | reverse complement strand
GGTGGTTGGTCAAAGACCTAAAAATGCCCTAAACAACCCCTTTTCACACTAAAAGTTGGTTGCACAATACCTCAAAGTGATGCTATAAAACAAGGCCATGGGTGCACTACATTTTCAAGGAATTCATTTGCAAGGTTATGCTGCTACTATTAGTTTGGGGAATCCTCTTTTCTCATCAAGAGTATACTAGCATCATTACATTTGGGCAATCCATCTCACCTTTTGAGTGGATTAGCTTGGGATTCTTTCACCATTTCTTTTAAGTTTTCAAAGTTGTAAGAAGAGCTCAAATTGTGGGGATCCAAGAACCCTCCCTTGGAGGAAGAAGGGACCCAAAGTCCTCTTTCTTCTCAGTGTTTTCTTTTCACTAATACAATCCTTTCCATTGGTGACATGAGTCTTATTGGTTTCTTGTTCTTATGTCCTTGTGCTCAATAGTTTAGTTGTTCTTTCATTTCTTAGTTTAATTCTTAGCTTAATCTTTTATGTTTCTTTTTCTAACCCTTTCCTTCATTGTTGTCTTGCTTAGCTAACCCAACTAAGCTTGTAAGAACCTTTGTTTTCCTCATTTAGGTGACAAAAGAGGTGCAACAGATTGGTGACTCCACTGGGGAAAGGTATCAATTTCCTACGTCATTTGGGTTTTTCTAGCTGTTCTTTTGGTTTATTTAACCTACAGGTACCATAACCGGCCCAAGCCGACCTGCAAAACATCCAATTCAAATCTTAATTGAGAGAATTCCAATAGGAATTTTCTTCACGACCGTGTGTCAGGTGTGCGCGAGTTTATAGGCGCACAGTCACGCATCGTGCGCATGTGTGCCAAAATTACTATGTTGTTCAACGCCCTCTATGCACCTGCACCCAAAGTCTTTTTCGGTTTACGCATAGGCACTCAGTGCACCTTTGTCTGCTCTGAGACCCATCCACTTGTGTAGAAAAATACACATTGTAAGCCTTTTTCTGATTTGGGGAAGGCCCCTAGCCTTCTTAAAAATGATTTCATGCATGTTGTAATATGCACCACGCTTAGTTTCCTCTCCATATAAAGGGATTAGTCAAAACACATAGGCACTTAGGGGGTTTAAAATCATTATTTCCTCTTTTGCTTTCATTTTGCCACATGGATGGCTTGCTTTGACTAAGAATATGGGTTGGAATCTTTTGTAATCACATAAAGCTTGCATTGGGACCAGAAATTGGATAACAATCATTCAATATGCTCTTCTCTCACGCTTCAAAGCAACCTTGAGAATCCGAAAAAGGTTGTAGGACAATTTCATCTCCCTTAAAAACACTAAAACCTTTAGGAGAAAACAACACCCCCCTCGGGACTCCTCCTAGTTTATTTTTCAAACACATCTCAAGGTTGTAATGGGCCTATACATGCCCACATGCTACAAAGATAGGATAGTGTTGAAATTTACTTTCTTAGATTAAATCACTAGGAAAGTTTAAAGGTTTTGTAATGGGCCCATGCATGCCCACATGATCACAATCTAGGATAGTTTCAAAGCTTTCTTATATTAAATCACAATAGGTAGTTAAAGGAATAGTAACGGACCCACATGTCCACATGCTAGCTTCCTAGGGACTTTTGAATTACGTAAGGTTGTACCAAAGGCATTTAATTAATTAGGTAATCAACACTTGTAAGGACCAAGTGAAGTCCACATGCAACAAGGTGACATCTAATTCATTAAAACATTGTCACACTTTTCACTCATTCACACACAAAAGTCACTTATCACTCACATAGTTTTCATCTCGAAACATGGAGGTCAAATTAATTTTCCTCGAAAGGGATTCTGAAACACCCCACCCTTTTCTTGACGAAATTATCCACTCCCATTTGAATTCAACGAGATTGGTTCACAACTCCAATCTCTCAAACAACCACATCTAAATTTTTTCTAAAACTTATTAAGTTTTCCTCCACAGGAGGTACCAAAAGAATTTTTTTAGTCTAGGTAGGATTTTAGGGATAGGCATCCAAATAACCCCTCGTTATCTGGTTCTCACATTGTCAAAACAATAGAACTTGTCAAATAGGGAACTGTAAATCTTCCAAGTCAAGTGTTCCTAACACCATAAGGTAGGGAGATACCCATGAAGGGTTGAAGGCCGAGATCCAGTTGTTCTGTGCATCCCCCCTTGAGGCACCCACCTCTTGGATGGGATCCAGCTCATGACCCATTTCTTAGGCCGAAAATCTAAATGTCACACTTTGACCGAGGCACCTAGTGACCAAATTTTAGGACATCTACCCAGGTGGCAATTGTGGGCTGCAATTGCACCTTCATCAGATTTTGTGTGGCTATTGGGAAATATTACTAGTTCTTTTGGGATATGCCCCCTCTACCCCTCATTATAACTTATCGCTTCATCCTCCACTAGTTTCTCTTTCGGTGGCTTTAGACCCCACTGTCGAGTGCTATTGGAAGGTCCAGTGCTATTTTGAGAAGAAGGATGTTACGACTTTTTAGGACATGAGAATTTGTTTTCTTTGTTTTCCCCACATGGACAAAACCACTTACCCACATCTATGCCTCTTTCTCAAAAAACTTTATGTATGATGCACTTCTGATTACATTTTGATTTAGATATATATGGTGTAAAGTTCAAAAAATTGCAAACAAAGGCTCTTGTTTATTTATTACTCTCACCAAAATTTGCACACATCCACTTAGCTAGTCAGACATCATAGGGGATCCACAGAAACCCCATCATTCCAGATGCTTTCTAAACCTCCCTCCTATTCTAGGGGGAGTTGCTAGTATTTCCAGCTCATTGGCACCACCTTCACACACTCCAATGAGTGCCACTATCTTAGGGTCAGCTTTGCTTGGTCCCACCTTACTTGGGTCCAATTCCCAAGGTCCATTGTCCACACACTCTCCTTTACACGAAAGTGGGGGGCCAACTTCCTCTCAAGGCGAAAGTACAAACCCACCTAGTCCCCCCCAAGGGTTAGGTTCACAACACACTCACACCATGGCTGGAACTAATCCTCCACCACCACTAGAGATACCATTCTTGGCCTCTCTCAACATACCAGATCTAAGCAAACTCACAAATCATCCTATATTGCATGACCCCACATGGCCTGCAATGCCTACCAAAGTACCTATTATCACTGAAATTTTGTCCACAAATGGTTACAAGAATCCAACATCGTCAAAAATTTATGAGGTCACCCATGGACCAGAATTAACAAAAAAGAATTTCCAAAGGGTCAAAAACTATACAACTAGTGCAAAAATTAAAGGGCGCTATGAACACACAGGGCGTGTGTGCACATGCGCAAAACAAAAACACAAGAATCGCGCACATGCGCACGATGCGCGACTGTTGTCGCAAAAATCTGTGCACTTGAGAAATGACGCATTTATGAGAGTGGTTGGCCTCCCACCCACTTCTAGTTCATCTTCCAAGTTGATTTGACACTCAAATCTGGACTGGATTCGACTGGGTGGCTGGTCAATGACCTCGAAATGCCCTAATTAGCCTCTTTACACACTACAAACTAGTTGGACAACACCTCAAAGGAATGCTATAGAAAATCCATGGATACACTTCATTAAGGAATTCATAGCAAAGCTATGCTGCCATTATTATCTTGAGGAATCCTCTATCCTTACCAAGAGTATAATTGCATCATTGCATTGGGCAATCCATCTCACCCCTTGAGTGGATTAGCAAATAATTCTTTAACCATTTTCATTTTCATTTTCAAAGTTGTAAGAAGAGCTTATTTGTGGGGGTCCAAGAGCCCTCCCTTGGAGGAAGAAGGGACTCATAGTCCTCTTTCTTCTCAATGTTTTCTTTCACTAATATCAGCCTTATCATTGGTGACATGGGTCTAATTGTTTCTTTTGTCCTTATGTCCCTATGCTCATTAATTTAGTTGTTGTTTTATTTCTTAGTATAATTCTTAGTTGTTCTTTTATATTTCTTTCTCTAACCATTTTCCTTATAGCTGTCCTGCTTAGAAAACCCAAATAAGCTTGCAAGCACCTCTATTTTTCTCACTAAGGTGTCAAAAGAGGTGCAACAGTTTGGTGACTCCACCTTTTATCACTGAAATTTCATCCACAAATGGTTACAAGAATTCAGCATCGTCAAACAGTTATGAGGTCACCCATGGACCAAAATTAACACAAAAGCATTTCCAAAGGGTCAAAAACTATACAACTAGTGCAAAAATTAAATGGCACTATGAACACACAAGGAGCGTGCGCATATGCGCAAAACAGAAACGCAAGAATCGTGCACATGCACACAATGCGCGACTGTTGTCGTAAAAAGATATGCACCTAAGAAACGACGCATTTATGAGAGTGGTCGGCCTCCCACCCACTTTTGGTTCAGCTTCCAAGTTGATTTGACACTCAAATCTGGACTGGATTTGACTGGGTGGCTGGTCAAAGACCTAGAAATGCCCTAATTAGCTTCTTTACACACTACAAACTAGTTGGACAATACCTCAAAGGAATGCTATAAAAAGGCCATGGATACACTTCATTTTTCAAGGAATTCATAGAAAAGTTATGCTTCCATTATTCTCTTGAGGAATCCTCTATCCTTACCAAGAGTATACTTGCATCATTCCATCTCACCCCTTGAGTGGATTAGCAAAGAATTTTTTCACCATTTTCATTTTCATTTTCAAAGTTGTAAGAAGAGCTTATTTGTGGGGGTCCAAGAACCCTCCCTTGGAGGAAGAAGGGACTCATAGTCCTCTTTCTTCTCAGTGTTTTCTTTCACTAATATCATCCTTATCATTGGTGACATGGGTCTAATTTTTCTTTTGTCCTTATGTCCCTATGCTCATTAATTTAGTTGTTGTTTTATTTCTTAATTTAATTCTTAGTTGTTATTTTATATTTCTTTCTCTAACCCTTTTCCTTACATTTGTCTTTCTTAGCAAACCCAACTAAGCTTGCAAGCACCTCTATTTTTCTCACTAAGGTGACAAAATAGGCACAACAGATTGGCAACTCCACTGGGGAAAGGTATCAATTTCCTACCCCATTTGGGTTTTTCTAGCTCTTCTTTTGGTTTATTTAACTTGCAGGTGCATTAACCGGCCTAAGCCAACCTGCTAATCATCCAATTCCAAGTTGAATTGAGAGAAATCCATCCATAATTTTCATTCATGGTCGTGTGTCACCTATGCGTGGGTTTTTCAACCCACAGATGTGCATCATGTGCACATGCGGCTAAGTCATAGTTCTATTCTGTGCACATGCGCCCATTAGCTCTTTTCGGTCTGTGCACATGTGCTCTGTGCGCCTCTATCTCCATTGAGACCTGTGCACCTGTGAAAAAAAATCACATTGTAAGGTTTTTGAGATTTGGGGAAGGCCCTTAGCCTTCTTAAAAGTGATTTCAAGCATGTTTTAAGTTGCACCACACCTAGTCCCCTCTTCATATAAAGGGATTAGTCAAAACACATAGGCACTTAGGGGGTTAAAATCATTATTTCCTCTTTTGATTTCATTTTCACCACATGGATGGCTTGTTTTGACTAAAAATATAAGTGGGAAATCATTTGTAATCACATCTAACTTGCATTGGGACTAGAATTTAGATAACAATCGCTTAGTATGCTCTTCTCTGACGCCTCCAAGTGACCTTGAGAATCAGAAAAAGATTGTGGAACAATTTCATCTCCCTTAAGAAGATAAAAACCTTTAGAAGAGGAAAAAAACCCTTCTTGGGACTCCTCTTAGTTTATTTTTTCAAACACATCCTAAATATTGTAATGGGCCCATACATGCCCACATGCTACAAAGATAGGACAGTGTTGAAATTTACTTTCTTAGATCAAATCACTAGGGAAGTTTAAAGGTTTTGTAACGGGCTCATACATGCCCACATGATCACAATCTAGGATAGTTTCAATGCTTTCTTAAATTAAATCACAATAGGGAGTTAAAGGAATAGTAACAGACCCACATGTCCACATGCTAGCTTCCTAGGGAATTTTGAATTACACAAGGTTGTACCAAAGGCACTTAGGTAATCAGGTAATCAACACTTGTAAGGACCAAGCAAAGTCCACATGCAACAGGATGACACCTAATTCATTAAAAATTGGCACACTTTCACTCATTCACACATGTTAGTAACATTTCTCGTCTGAAGCACAAGAGCGATCAGGTCTGCAAGTGGCATGATGAGCACCAAGCGTAGCCCACAAAAGAAGTCCTTTCAGACTTAAAATCAAGTGAGTGGGAAAAATTATAGTGTCAACGGTCCAGATCCATCCATGTGAGCAGATCAATGGTTGGCAGGAAATCGCGAATAGAGAAGTTGCGCTGAAGTTAACACAATAGATTGCGCCCATATTGTATGCAATAAAGAATAGCAGACACCCATCCAAACGACACGTGGTGTGAGATCTAGTCACGTCAGCTTTTCAGCAGTCGCGAGTTCGAGGGGTGAGAGTTTCATGGTGTTCTACATCTCGAAACCTCGAAGAGGATATTGTCTTCCAGGTTTTTCATCCTCAAGCTTCTAAAGGCCTGTTTCCTGAGGCAGTCTTGCTCGCCCTTCTCACAAGTCTTCCTTCTACCACCCTTTAATCAATTTACTGACAGAAGTTGGATCAAGACCTCCCTTGCTTTCTACATACCAGGCCTAGTTTCAGTTAAAGCTATACTTTCTTGAGTCTTTACTCATCTGATCACCTCATTAAATGAATCATGACATAAAACTGATGGGCATTGGGCTCTGCTCCTGCAAGCAATCCAGGAGTGACTTCTGATGCTAACATTTCTGGCGCTGTTGCCGGGGACAAAGTTGAAGATTTTCCCCGGGATTGAACGACATTGAGCCTTTGATTCTGAAGGTGCATCGGGTATCAGAGCCTTTGAATATTTCTACTGTGCACCTAGCGACTCCATCGTGACGACTCCACTGTGGCAAACCTTCTATATTAACTGTGGATTTCAGAGGCAAGCACACATGGTCCCATCCACAACTACCTCTAGCTACATCTGAAACTAATCTAGGGTTGGTTGTCAAGAGAGGAAAGGCCCCTAAAGAAGAGGCTTCCACCGCAAAACCAGGTAATCCGTCATCTCCTTCTGTAGGAACTCCATTTTCTCCTCCTCAGTTTCTTAGTAGACCTCTTTCTGAGGTTTCCCGTTTCTTGAATTTTGGGAGTGTTCCTGTTGAGTTTTCCCCTCCTGGTCTAGGATTGGAGGGAGAAATCCTCTCCTCTAAAGTTGTACCTTGGCATAGACCCAGGACCATAGAAAATTTCCCCACTCCTATATTTGCTACTCCTGTGCAAAGAGAAGCACCTGCTGACTTGAGCTCATTAGCCTTCTCCTTAAATCCCCTCTTGTTTCCCACTCCACTTCGAGACTCATTCCCGGTAGCCCCCTCGTGAACTCCTTCTCCTCCAAGTTCTCTTCCACCTAATATTCCTATGGTTGGTGCTAATCCCCCTCTAAATAGAATGTATGCCATAGTCACTGCCAGATACGCCCCCTTAATCCTACGCCATCCTATGAATCCTCTCCCTGCTGGAGATTACCTGAAATACATGCCCAAGTTCACTGGAGAAGGGGATGTAACTGTTGAAGAGAATTTGACTGCTTTCTACAGTTATGCAGACAACGTGAACATCAAAAATGAAGATGTCTAGATGAGATTCTTCATCCAGAGCTTGGATGGTGAGGTGAGAAAGTGGTTTAGAGGATTGGCCCCCGGATCTATTGCTGGGATCGAAGCCCTGGATAGTGCTTTCTTGAGGTAGTGGGGAGACAGGAAGGATTTCATGTATTACATGAAAGAATTCGGGTCTTTGAAGAGGATGGAAGGAGATTCCATCTCCGACTTCTCCAAAAGATTCAATAAGATGTATAATAAGATTCCTGCCAAAATAAAGCCCTCAGAAGCTTCGGCCAAGATTTCTTATGCTAGTGCGTTCGGCCCCGATTTCTGTCTTTTATTGAGAGAAATAAGAGCCACCTCCTTAGCCCAAATGAAAGATGTGGCCATAGAAGTGGAATCCAATGTATTATCATCTGAAAAACTGAGGAACAAGGCTGACGCAGATAGAAGAAAGGGAAGGTCAGAAACCTCAACTTCTGGACCATCAATGCCCCACCCTCAAGTGGATGAACTGACCAAGATGGTGAAGTCTCTGCCTGCAGAAATGGAGAGAATGAAGGTCGAGGGGAGGCAAGCATATAAGGGCCCCCAAAATTCCAAAAACAAAGGAGGTTTCAGAAGGCCAAACAATATTACTCCCCCGACTGTGCAAAGAGAAAGGGGAAGAGACAGAGAAGACCAGAAAATTCAGGCCCCTTTTCAAAATAATTTTGTGGCCGAGGGGGAAGAAGGGGAAATAGATGAGCGTAATCATGAAATCCATTGCTTCGGAGACACTCCTCCTTTTCCTCATCTCACTCAATTAGCATACGAGGAGTCTCTGATGGACAGTCAGCTAAATGAACTGAGCAAGGGAGATAGGGCTAGTGGCAACCAAGGCAGGTATGATCTAAGGTCTAAGAGAAAGACAGTAGCACCCGATGTTCCTGAGCAGTCCACTAGAATAGAGAAGCCTGATAATGAGGTAGCGGACAGTCATAGAGGTAAGAATACCCAATCCCTCTCTCCCATAGTTCATAGTCATGTTCCTGAAATAAGAGAAATCCCAAAGCTTTCGTCTTCTTTTAATTTCGAGCATGAAATTCAAAAAATCAAAATCCCTGTGCCCCTGAATGAATTGATTAAACATGAAGGGTTCAAGAAATGCTTCTCTGAACTTTTATAGTCTAAGGTCTCAAGCCTTCCCACAGACTCCATCAATTTGCAAGATGAAAAGCCTGCAGTTATTCTAGGTCCTATGGTAGAAGAAAGGAATGACTCATCCCCTCCCTTCTACACTTCCTTAAATATACATGACAAAGTACTGCAAAACTGTTTGATGGATTCGAGGGCTTCTCACAAACTCATGCCTAAAACTATCATGGAAGAGTTAGGGCTAGAAGTCACCTGAGCCTATCATGACCTCTATTCCTTTGACTCTAGAAAGGTTCAGTGTCTAGGATTTATCAAATACCTGGTCGTGACCTTGTTTCAGCTGCCCATGAAAAGTGTGGTCATGGATATTGTGGTGGCCGATGTCCCCCCCAATTTCGGTATGTTGTTGTCAATATCTTGGATAAAAATATTGGGGGGAACCTTGTAGATGGACCTCACATATGCTACTATCCTAGTGTTTGGAGGAGAGCATAGAAGACTATACAGAGAAGCCCAATTGGCCTATATAATTAGTGACGAAGCCAATCCTACCAACCATCCCATTTTTTCATTAGACACTGATTTAGGTTCTAGTTTGCTACAACTCACCCATGCTCCCGAACCCCCTCTCAAGCTCAGAAAACAACCCACCATTTCCCATAGGTTTTCTTTCTCCATCACCCCCGTCTGGAAAATGTTCTTTGATGGAGCCTCTTCCAGGGAAGGTACTGGTACTGGGGTATTTTTTGTATCACCTGCTCAGGAAACCATATCTCTGTCATACAAAATAGAATTTGAAGCTACCAACAATGTGGCAAAGTATGAAGCTCTTGTTATGGGACTAAGAGCTACGAGGGAAATGGGAATTCAGGAGGTAGCTATGTTCGGTGATTCAGAGTTGGTGGTCCAACATATCATAAATGCTTATCAGGCTAAGCATCTTTGACTCAGAAGCTACAGAAATGAGGTATGGGACCTAATTGACAGTTTCTTCTCAACATTTAACATTTCTTTCATCCCAAGAGAGGAGAACACAGTGGCAGATTCCTTGGCTACATCAGCAGGCAATTTCAAAGTACCCTTGCCGCCCAAATTCAAATATGATGTGGATGTAAAATACAGGCCCTCCATACCAGACAATGTCAAACATTGGAAGGTATTCAAGGATGATCTCGAGATCAAGAAATTCTTGGAGACTATCGAAGAATTTTCAGAGATGCATATCGATCAAGATTTTGTCTCTGAGGAAAGGCTTGATGGGGGTGAGTTGCTGAGTAAAATAGCAAAGCATGACATTGTGCAGCTTCCCAACAATCATATTCCAAGAGGACTGGTTCCTTTAGAAAGGCTTTTTGATAGAAATGATGTGTCATTAAAAGGGGAGACCTCAGAGGATAACACTGGTATTATTCAGTGCAACGTTGGGACCAAGAGTGAGCCCAAGTTTGTCAAGTTGTCAAGAAGTCTAACAAAGGAGCAGAGGTCCGAATACATTGGACTTTTGAGGGAATTTGCTGATGTGTTTGCCTGGACCTACGAAGACCTCAAAACATATGACATTTTTGTCATCAAGCATAAAATCCCATTAAAAGAGGAGGCAAAGCCATTTAGGCAGAAGCTGAGACAGATCAATCCTATGCTGTTGCCTATCATGGAGAGGGAAGTGAAGAAGCTACTTCAAGCTCAGATCATTGTACCACTGAGATATTTAGAGTGGGTGGCCAACTTGGTGCCAGTAAGGAAAAAGGATGGAGAGATTCGACTCTGTGTAGACTTCAGAAACCTGAACAGGAGCTCACGAAAGGATAAATACCCCTTACCAAATATGGAACATATACTGTAGAGGGTAACAGGAGCTTCTAGGATGTCCATGATTGATGGTTTCTTTGGATACAATCAAGTCTTTGTTCTGCCTGAGGACAGGGAAAAAATAGCATTCACTACTCCATGGGGCACATTCATGTATGCCAAGATACCATTTGGATTAATGAATGCAGGGGAAACGTTCCAACGTGCCATGGACATAGATTTTGTCGGGGAAAAGGATAAATTTGTGGTCATCTATTTGGATGACATCACAATATTTTCAAAATCTGATAAAGAACACTGTTGTCATCTCAGGAAGGTTTTTCTGAAATGCAGGAGTTTTGGCATTTCATTAAACCCCAAGAAATCTCTGTTCGCCATCCAGGAGGGGAAGTTACTAGGCCACATAGTATCAGTAGAAGGAGTTGGGATTGACCCTAGCAGATTGGAGGCAATATAATCCTTATCAATCCCGAGATCCAAGAAGGAGGTCCAATCCTTCCTTGGTAAGATTAATTTTCTGAGGAGGTTTGTGCCTAACTTTGCTGAGGAGGTAAAACTTATAACAACCATGTTGAGGAAAGAAAATGAAGTAAGGTGGACTTCTGAATCACGACATTCCTTTGAGAAAATAAAGAAGGCCCTGATAGAAGCCCCTGTGCTTATTAGCCCCGACTACTCAAAGGATTTCCTTATTTTCTCCTTTGCCTCACCTGACATGGTGGCTGTTGTTTTGTTACAGACAAACAAGGGAAGACTTGAGCAGCCTATCGCCTACTTCATCCGAGCATTGAGGGATGTCGAAGTCGGGTATGACACTATGGAGAAGCAGGCCTATGCCCTGGTAAAGGCTCTCAAGGCATTTAGAGTCTATGTACTGCAGTAAAAAATCATCACTTATGTCCCCTCAGTTGTCGTTAAAGACATTCTTATCCAGCCTAACATAGATAGGAGAAGGAGTAAGTGGATAGCCAGGATTCTGGAATTTGACCTGGAAATAAAGCCTACCAAATTGATCAAAGGTCAGTGTTTAGCCAAGCTATTGGCTGAAGCAAATTGCCAAGATTTGGGGATAAATTTCATCAAGGAATGCTCAGGAATTCGACAGGGTTGACCATATGAAAGAGACCCTCAAAAGGATCCCCCATTAGCTCGATGTCCTTGGTATAAGGATGTCATATACTTTCTGCAAGATTTGCGACCTCTAGATGGCCTGCAAAGAAACAAAGCAAGAGATCTAAAGCTCAAGGCAATCAAGTATTGCCTTATCGATCAAATTTTATACTGGAAAGACCCCCTGGGGGTGCTTTTAAAATGCATGAGTTCACAAGAGGCCAATAGGATCATGGTTGAATTTCACAGTGGCCTATGTGGAGGGCACTATTTCTAGAAGGCCACAACCCACAAAATTCTCAGAGTCGGGTACTACTGGCCTACCTTGTTCATTGATGTCCACAGAGGAGTTAGAGCCTGTATTCAATGTCAAAGATTTGTAGGAAAACAATAGCTCAAGTCTCTACCTTTATAGCCTGTATTTGTTTTGGGACCTTTCCAGCAATGGGGCCTAGATTTTATTGGAGAAATCCACCCTACTTCCAGTGAGCAGCACAGATGGGTCCTAACTGCCACATACTTCTTTACCAAGTGGATTGAAGCTATCCCCACTAGGAGTGCTTCCCACAAGGTAATTATTGGATTCCTAGAAGACTTCATGACAAGATTCAGTTGCCCAAGAAAGATTGTTACAGATAATGCAACCTCATTCAAGGTCAAACCGTTGGTTAGGTTCTGTGAGAAATTGGGAATCAAGCTGATTCACTCCACTCCGTACTATCCCTAGGGAAATGGTTTAGCAGAATCCTCCAACAAAAGTCTCATAAGGATCATCAAAATATTATTGGGGGACAACAAAAAGGATTGGAATTCAAAGATGAAATTCACTCTATGGGCCGATCAGGTGACTACAAAGAGAGCTATAGGCATCTCCCCTTTCCAGTTAGTTTACGGAACAGAAGCTGTCTTCCCTTCTCAGCTGGCCATTCTCATAGAGAAATTCTTCTAGGATTATCAAGAGGAGCCCAATGACCTGGTCAGAAGGATTCATCAACTAGTAGAAGTCCAATAGGCCAGAGAGCAGGTAATAGACAGAATTCAGGATCATCAGCAAAGGATCAAGCAGGTTTTTGATAAGGGGGCCATGAAGGATGAATTTTGGATAGGAGACTTGGTGCTGAAATGGGACACTCCTAAACAAGACAAGGGAAAGCACGACAAATTTGAATCCCTGTGGATCAGCCCCTTCAAAATTTATGAAGTTTTCTCAAATAACACTTACAGGTTGCAGGATTTGGGGGGTGAAGAAGTTTTCAGCAACCCAGTAAATGGGCATTTTCTTAAAAAATGTTTTGTCTGAGCTTTCAGTGGCTCCTATGTTTTGTAAATATTTTCCTTTCTGTTCTTTGTTTTTACTTTTATTGTTTCATCTTAGTAAGTGACTCCATAGCCCAACTGCAAGGCACTGGAACTGCAAAATGAGTCCTTAGAGCATCACAAGGACAACTCTATCCCCCATGGAGCCTAATGTTAGTAACATTTCTCGTCTGAAGCACAAGAGAGATCAGGTCTGCAAGTGGCACGATGAGCGCCGAGCGTAGCACACAGAAGAAGTCTTTTCAGACTTAAAACCAAGAGAGCAGGAAAAATTATAGTGTCAACGGTCCAGATCCATCCATGCAAGTAGATCAATAGTTGGCGGGAAATTGTGAATAGAGAATTTGCACTGAAGTTAACACAATAGATCATGCCCATATTGTATGCAGGAAAGAATAGTAGTCGCCCATCCAAAAAACACGTGTCGTGAGATCCAGTTGCGTCAGCTTTTCGACAGTCATGAGTTCGAGGGGTGAGAGTTTCATGGTGTTCTACATCTCGAAACCCTGAACCCTAAAAGTGCTAAAGGTGCCCAGAGTCAGGCCCACAGTATCATGAAGCAGCCTCAGCCATTCATCCACAAGAGACACCTGGCACACGTGATTAGGCTCCTCATCTTTTCTCCCATCACAACTTCGAAACGCAAGAAACAGCTCCATCATTCCCCGATGTGCAAAATGACGAGAGCATCTAGGAATTGGGGCCCACAACATTCTCGAGAGAGTTCAGAACCATCAGATTCATAGGGGCACGTGGCACCATATTAAGCCATCTCGGCGTTTCACTCATAGCAATTTCAAGAAGCAAGGATTAACTCCTTACGTTCACGAACGCCGAAAGCACTTTGGGAATAAACACGGGGTCACAGCCCGTGGTCACTTGGGAAAGAAAGGAACTATGCTAAAAGGGGCCAAAGGCATCGAGTCCAGTCACCAAAAGGATCGTCTCGATCTCCAGGTACCATCTGATATGATCCCGCTCCCAGCCTTTTCTTGGAGAAAATAAAGGCAAGAAGGGGTGGGTGAAACCTCTCCTCATGCATTAAGTGTAAGATATGGAAGGTCTGGCAAGCGGTCTGCTCGAGAGGGTCCTATGTACCTAGTTCTTCAAAGAAGCCATTCCGAGTCCTCGACTAGCCAGAGGAGGTCTGCACACGCTAAATCAAAATTTACTAGCTCAGCTACTCCCCCTGCAGGAGCCATGCGCAGTTAAGGTGGCGACAGATAAAGAAAGCTTGTCCGAATTTGGCTGAAGGGACACTGAGCCTTGGATGACCAAGGACACCTCTGTTAGGCGATTTTCCTGAGTATATAGACTCGGTATTTGTAATTTGTAATCTATAGATGGTTGAGAAAAGATCCCTATTGTAAAGTTTTGATGAAGCGTTGGTCGCTTTGGTTAATGTATAAGGCATTTGAGATTTCTTACTTTATGGATGTCATCTTCCCTTCCATCTCTTTGTTCACTGTGTTAGAACAACTCGGAATTGGAGGATCCAGTCGAGTTGTAGCTGTTATAGGATGATGTAGGTTGGATCATTGTAATAGTTGCATTGTTTCTAATTGGTTCTTATGATTCTCTCCGCGCTGAAATGACTTGGAATTGAAGGATTTAGTCGAGTTGCCCCTCAAATCCTTGAAGCTCTGGACCAAGAGGATCTTGGCTTCCGATTTTTTCATCCTCAAGCTTCCAAAGGCCTATTTCCCGAGGCAATCTTGCTAGCCTTTCTCACTAGTCCTCCTTCTACCACCCTTTAATCAATTTACTGACAGAAGTTGGATCAATACCTCCCTTGCTTTCTACATACTAGGCCCATTTTCCCGAGTTAAATCTATATTTTCTTGAGTCTTTACCCATCTGATCACCCCATTAAACGAATTGTGACATAAAACTGATGGGCATTGGGCTCTGCTCCTGCAAGCAATCCAGGAGTGACTTCTGACACTAACAACACACAAAAGTCACTTATCACTCACATAGTTTCTTCTTGAAACGTGGAGGTCAAAGTAAGTTTCCTCTAAAGGGATTCTGAAACACCCCACCCTTTTCTTGACGAAACTATCCACTCCCATTTAATTTCAATGAGGTTGGTTCACACCCCTAACCTCTCAAAACAACTACATCTAAAAATTTTCTAAAAACTCACTAAGTTTTCCTCCACAGGAGGTTCCAAAAGAATTTTTTTATTCTAGGTAGGATTTCAGGGATAGGCATCCAAATAAATCCCCATCATCTGGTTCTCACATTGTCAAAACCATAGAAGTTGTCAAATAGGGAACTGAAAATCCTCCAAGTCAAGTGTTCCTAACACCATAAGGCAGGGAGATACCTGTGAAGGGTTGAAGGTTGAGGTCCAGTTGTTCTGGGCATCCCCCCTTGAAGCACCCACCTCTTGTATGGGATCCAGCCCGTGACCCATTTCTTAGGCCAAAAATCTAAATGTCGCACTTTGACCGAGGTACCTAGTGACCAAATTTTAGGCCATCTACCCATGTGGAAATTGTGGGCTGCAATTGCACCTTGATCGGATTTTGTGTGGCTATTGGGAAATATCACCAACTCTTTTAGGATATGCCCCCTTTACCCCTCATTATAACCAATTATTTCATCCTTCACTAGTTTCTCTTTTGGTGACTTCAAACCCCACTGTTGAGTACTATTGGAAGGTCCAATGCTATTTGAGAGGAAGAACGTTATGTCTTTTAAGAAATGAGCATTTGTTTTCTTTGATTCCCCACATGGACAAAACCCACTTATCCACATATATGCTTCTTTTTCAAAACACTTTATGTATGATGCACTTTTGATTCCATTTTGATTTGGATATATATATATATTGTGTAAAGTTAAAAATTTGCAACAAAGTTTCTTGTTTACTTTTCTCTCATCACATTTTGCACACATCCACTTAGCTAGTAGGACATCATAGGGGACCCACAGAACCCTCATTATTCCAGACACTTACTAAACCTCCCTCCTATTTTATGGGGAGTTCCTAGTCTTGCCACCTCATCAACACCACCTTCACACACTTCTTTGAGTGCTACTATCTTAGGATCAGCTTTGCTTGGTTCCACATTACTTGGGTCCACTTCCCAAGTCCCTCCATCCACTCAATCTCCTTTACATGGAAGCAGAGGACCATCTTCCTCTCAATGGGGAAGTACCAACCCACCTAGTCCCCCTCAAGGGTCAAGTTCAAAACACACTTACACCATGGCCAGAGCTAATCCTCCCCCCCCCACTGCAGATGCCATATTTGGCCTCTCTTAACATACCAGATCCAAGCAAACTCACCAATGATCCTATATTGCATGACCCCACATGGCCTGCAATGCCCACCAAACTACCTTCAGACATCCCTAAGTTTGAAGGAAAGGTAGGAGATGACCCTGCCAACCATGTCATGACTTTCCACCTATGGTGCTCTTCCAACAACATCATGGATTATTCCATTAGACTACAATTATTTCAACGCACACTCACTAGCCCAACAGCCAAATGGTATGTAGATGAAAAATCAGGGTCCCATGCGACTTTCGAGTCCTTGGCCAAAGAATTTTTTACTTTCTTCCAATTACCAATCCACCATGACAATGGTCTTGAACTACTCTCTCATTTCAAACAAACCTTAGCCACACATATTGCTGATCACATTCACGAGTGGCATAGATGACGTAGTTTATGCAAAGTTGAAACCACCAAACAACAGTGTCTTGACTGGTTTCTCAGATCACTTGTCTCTCTCCTTAGCAAAGATGTAGCTTCCACCTTCCCTCAATCCAAAGAAGAAGCCATCAATAAGGCTCAACAATACGACCTCATCTATTCACAATTAGGATACTTATACATAGTACTTCCTGACATCCCCAAACCCGTGCCATTTGGTTAAGACAAACCCGGGATGTCTCACTCAGCAGACAGATTGATTGGTAATACCACACACCACAGTCCTCAACCCCAACCACCACCAATGTATGGCACCCCTCAATATCCTTCGGTGTACGAGGGAACCTCTTATTACCCCCCACCCCCTTATCAACAACCATACCCTGTTTTTATTCCTCCGCCCATCAATGGGCCACCATCGGCACCCCCACTACACCCACCTATCTAGACAAGTTCTGGTACCCCCTCTATCTCAGTTTATACTATGAGTACTAGCGAAAGCACCATGCCTTCCTATGTACGTTATGAATCACAACCCCCACAGAATCCATACTTTCCCTTTCCTAGTCCTCCACAACCCATGGCCCCCCCGCACCCTCATGCTGGGGTGAATTTTGTTCAACCTTCTCCCATTCAGCAATATCAAAATTTTGAACAACTGAATACGGTAAATCTGACTCATCCATCGAATAATTCCAAAAAGAAAGGAAGAAATAGGAACAATAACAACCCAATCCAAGGAGGGAATCAACCCCAACAAAACCAGCCAGCTGGGGGAAACCAGAACCAAGGGAATCAAAACCCCCAGGGGAGCAATAACAATAGGCGTCAAGGGAGAAATAAAAATACTATCAAAACCAATTTTCCTTGTGCCCTTTGCGGTGAGTTCAGTCATTATACTCATCATTGCCCCCAAATCATTGATTTCAAATGGCTGAAAGACTCAGGCATTCTACCACATCCTCCAGCACTACCTGCCCCTCAGCAGGCCCCACAATAATACATGCAACAACCCCCCCCAATCATGCTACAGAATCCTATTCCACACCAACGTGTGATAAACACCCAACAGGACATGTAGCCTACCCCACCTCATGTGGGACAGTACCTCAATCCAAACAATCCATTAGATTGCATGATCCTCCTCACTAGTGAGGAAGAAATCCTTCTGCAAACACGTAATTGTCAGTACCAAGCACCCGCTGAGTCCCCTCCCATTCCTCCAGAAACAATTCCTGCACCAACAAGACCCCCATTGGTGATCCCTGACCCTAACATAGAACCACCTCTTTGCATCCCCTGCATCCCATTGCACAGGAATGTCCACAACCCACAGGCTAGGTTAGCTCATAATTACAGTTTGGTTGATGACTTAGCACAATCCCCGGTTGCCATGTTAGTCTTAAAAGTCCTTCAGACTTGTCCCACTCAATGGAAATCATTACTTTCTTCCTTGGGGGCAGTCGACCCCACAGATACTCGACTCATTACATTTGATATCGATAATGGAGAACCTTGCCTTCCCACTTTGATCGTTTTTCAAATCCCAGTGAAAATACGGAACATTACAGTTCATCGGTGTATCATCGATGAAAGTGAAACTACATGCATTATGTCCAAATCTGTATGGAAGAAGCTTATTTCCCCCGAACTCATACCCTCTACCATTACCTTACGAGCTTCTGATGGACTACCATCATCTCCTGAAGGGCTCTTCCAAAATGTCCCTGTAGAACTTGGGGGCAAGACTATTCTCATTGACATTGAAGTTATCGATGCCCTACTCAATTATAATATCCTGTTTGATCGTAGCTACATGTACGCTATGAAGGCAGTTGCCTCTTCCATCTTTCGAACAATGATGTTCCCTCACAATAGGAAAATTGTTACCATTGACCAAGTCTCACATTACGAGCCTAACCCTTCTGCCAACATCAATAACATTCTTCCTCTCATCCATATGAGTCATGATGCATACCCACCCATCAAAATGGGTCGTGAAATTTTCAAAGATCCATCATTGTTAGGAACTTACCATGGACCACCACCGCTCCTTCATCCTTCTAATCAAGTATGCATTGTATCATCTAACGCAATTGACATAGAGGATACCCTTCCTCCTAGGGAGGCTTCTATCATATCTGACATCCC
Source organism: Picea engelmannii (assembly GCA_009831015.1). Lineage (NCBI taxonomy): Eukaryota > Viridiplantae > Streptophyta > Pinopsida > Pinales > Pinaceae > Picea > Picea engelmannii. Next base: position 55,546 of record ML788542.1, on the reverse strand, counting down.
ACTAATCGCATAGCTCCCCCCTCATGAGCCTCCTGTGAACTCGTCGACCCCACCAGTCCATGATTTCACCTCTCCCCAAGGCCATATCCTAGTTTGGGAGACAGTTCCCCAAGCCATTACCCAAATCTCCTTCTTTTACCCTCCACCTGGCGTACAAGATTTCCAAGTAGCCGCAATGCTTACCCTCCCTAATATGGTGTTAGAAATTCCAATTTGGTATTTACATCCACCTGAGATGGTCCCTCAACCATCCCTTCCCCCCCCAACAGAAGGAATCCCAATGACGATTCCCATACTCACTCCCACCATACCCTCTACACCCCCACTCACTACGCTCCCTACCACAGCTGGGGGCAGAAGAAAGAAGAAGGAGCCCACAGCTCCACTTCCCCCATGTGTCCAACCCCCTTGCACGCTATGTGAGAAATATGGACACCAAACCAACAACTGCCCATCTCTACCAGAGTTATGGAACTTGATTCCACTCAATCAAACTCCATCAACACTCACCACCATAGCAAGTACTCCCATTACTACCCCTCACTCAAGTAGCAAAGGGCTACGAACCAAATTCTCTTGTGCTATCTATTCAGAATACAACCATTATACACACCATTGCCCAGCACTACCACACTTCCGGCAGACATTAGCCATAGTACGCCAAAGCTTCTAGACCAAACCCAATCCAACTACGTCATCCCTACCAAAAACCACTGACATCCATTATGTCACAACTTCAATCAATGAACGTATGAGATGCCCTTTCTCTCTATGTGAATCCTTAGATCATTTTACATACCAGTGTCCCATGATCATTGAATACATGCAACACCAATTGACCCTTCTTCAAAGACCCATAGAATTGGTGGTTGACATTACCTCATCACTAGAGATTCTTCATCTCATTTCTCCTGAACCTGAGGCCCTCCCAATGCCTCTGTGGTTCTTGGATGACTTATCCAAGGATTCACCCCCAAATCTCGCCAATTCTCCTGCTCATTTCCCTACAAAAATTTTACATCCAACTACCACGGGTACTCATTAGTATTTCCATATTTGGTTTATGTCGAGCGAACCATCGCAATTCCATTGCGACATTCCCCCTACTTCTTCATCACCAGGGGGTAGCCACATGAAAACAGTCACTGATATCACTCTTCATGACCCCTTGTATTCCTGGCAATTCCACTGTGACGAGGAAATACTCGAAGAGTTAAACACACCTGACTACCCATGGGATGCACTACACCACTGAGCACTCTTCTTTCCATAGGAAGCCTCCATGCCTCCTAACCAACACCCCATATACGCAATCAAAACCAAGGATTTTATCCCATCAGGGCATATCGACTAATTCAACAACCCCATTCCTGCCCCTGATTCTTTTGAAGAAGGCAACATGGCCAACATTTCCCCGACCATCAAAATTGACATTTCCATCAAAAATGGCATCGTCGAGGAAATCACTATTGGAGCCCCTTGCACTCCTCAAGAAATGACCGCCTATAAAGTCCTTGTTTGCACTCTTTTCGTCGATGTGTGAGCAAAAAGTGAGTGCTTACATGCCTAGTTGGGCTCTGCTAGTCATGACAGCTGTATGTAAAGAGGTTAGAAAGAAAACAATAGAGCTATTAACAAGAATTAAATAAAAAC
>ML788542.1:6498-43995 GCA_009831015.1 Picea engelmannii | reverse complement strand
CAATTGCCTACAGGAAAAAGAGCATTGCAGAATAAATGGGTTTACAAGTTGAAGGAAGAAGATGGAGGAGAAAAGAGGTACAAGGCTAGACTTGTTGTAAAGGGGTTTGCACAAAAGAAAGGTATAGATTTTGATGAAATATTATCTCCTGTTGTTAAAATGACTTCAATTATGACTATTTTAAGTCTTGTGGTAGTAGAAGATTTGCATCTTGAACAGTTAGATGTAAAAACAACTTTTCTCTATGGGGATTTGGAGGAAGATATTTATATGCAGTAGCCACAGGGGTATGAGGTCAAAAGGAAGGAGAATTTGGTATGCAGGTTGAAGAAGAGATTATATGGCCTAAAGAAAGCTCCAAGGTAGTGGTATTTGAAGTTTGACAGGTTTATGACAGAACATGGTTATAATAGATGTCATTTTGATCACTGTGTTTATTTAAAAAGGCTAGAAAATGGAAGCTATATTATCTTGCTATTGTATGTAGATGACATGCTTGTTGCAGGGTCTAATATGTAGGATATAAATGTGCTCAAGAAGAAATTAGCTAATTCATTTGCGATGAAGGATTTGGGTGCTACAAAGAAAATCCTTGGTATGAGAATAACAAGGGACAGGAAAAATCGCAAACTGACATTGTCTCAGGGTGTCCCAAGACACAGGAGGAGATAGAATACATGTCCAGGGTCTCATATTCATCAATAGTTGGTAGCTTGATGTATGCAAAGGTTTGCAAAAGACTAGATATTGCACATGCAGTGGGAGTTGTGAGAAGGTATATGAACAATCCAGGTAAAGAACATTGGGAGGCAGTAAAGTGGATTCTCAGGTATTTGAGAGGTACTACTATACATGCATTGTGTTTCATAGGTTCAGACACTTTTCTACAGGGATATGTTGATTTAGATATGGCAGGTGATAAAGACAGTAGGAGGAGCACCACAAGGTATGTTTTTACTATAGGTGGAACAATAGTAAGTTGGATTTCGAAACTGCAAAATGTTGTTTCACTTTCAACAATAGAGGCAGAGTATGTTGTTGCTACAGAGTCTAGTAAAGAGATGATTTGGTTACAAAGTTTTATGGAGGAATTGGGAAGGAAGCAGGAGAACAACAGGTTGTAATGTGACAGTCAGAGTGACATTCACCTTGCAAAGAACTCAGCCTTCCATTTGAATACTAATCATATATAGTTGAGGTACCACTTCATACGATCCACCTTGGAAGATGGACAATTGAAGATGGAAAAGATACACACTAGCCAGAATCCTGTAGACATGTTAACAAAGGGAGTAACTAGGGCGAAACTGAGTTCTTTCTTAGTTTCAATTGGTCTTCAAGAATGAAGATGAAGATGAGAAATTTGCTAGGTCCAAGAAGGTTCAGAGTCCAACATATACAACAGTGGTGGAGTTGTTGAGATCAGTCTCCAAGTGGGAGATTTTTGGTTGTGGATCCTGATTATCTTCCTGATTTAGAGGTATTTTACTTTCAGCCATGTTTATACCCCATGAAGTATTTACACCCCATAAGTATGTACACTCTTCCACGTGGGTGAGTGCAGAGGGGGGGTACCCCTTCTGCGGGGTTCAGGGAGGATATCCCCCCGACTAGGGTGTCTGGGGGAAAGAGGGCCCCCAATGGGGGTTCAGGGGTAGCGTCCCCCGATGGGGGTTTGGGGACAAAGCCCCCGAAGAAAAAATTTCCTTGTAAAAGTATATTGTAATTTCATTGTAAATCTGGACCGTTCATTATAAGGTTGCAGATCTAACGATAGAGATTATGTTATGGTTTTTTTCCTTAGAAGGCAACCCTCTTTTATGAGGGAAATGTATTGCGGCTATGTAGGTTGGCAAGTATTGTATTCTAAGAGAGGAGACTATGAGAGAAAGAAGAGGAAGTTACAGCGGGTTTTGCTGTAGGTTGTATCCCTTCATTTTGTTGGATAATAATAAAGAAGGGACTTGGCAATTTCTCTGGTGGACGTAGCCCACATTGGGTGAACCATGTAAATCTGTGTCTCTCTTGTATTGTGTATCTTCTATGTTTTATTTCCACATTTGTTTTATTTTATTTCTCTGCAGTCCTGTTTTTCTAACATTGTTGTCCCCCTGACACTCGACCTCATTGAACGGTTGCGGCCACTTTTTACCTCACATATACCCCCAACCAAGGGTAGTCTTGAGTCTTCCTACATATTGAATTCATCCATGCACCTCTTCCCAATTCCTAACCTCACCTAGTAGATTTCATGAAGCCCTTTGCTTATGGGAGTCACGTCCCCCTTTTTGTCGACATCAACAAAGTTTTCCAGAAGGGCGACAATATCTTGACTCTCATTACCTTACCAATGAGAGCTCTCAGACGGCACAGGGAGAACCAAAATTGCTCCCTGCTGTCGTTGACCCCCATAACATTCAACATCAACACTTTCTCATGTTACGGTGGGTCTTACTTTGCGAATATTGCGGTTATTTCTTATATTCATCAAAGACCTCTGAACTTATCTGGACTATCAATGCCCATAGAATCCGTGATACTTCTTACAGATATTGTTGCCTATTATTCAGAGTATGTTTCTCCACAGAATTGTCTTCTGCCTTTATCACGACTTTCCTTGAGGGCACTGCAGTTGTCTACATCAACACTTCATTCCTTTTTGAGTTACATGACACGAGCATGGGGCATGCCCGCCTCATTTGTACACAGTTTATTTTTACACACCTTATGGAAGGTCGGGTTCTACAGGTTCCCTTCTCCCTCATATAGGTAACTCTTGACAACCCCAATATCTCTCTCTCTTACAACAACACTCTCAGTAGAAGAAACATTGATGGATTTCAGCTATACGTATGCTCCTAACCTCATCCATCAGGGGGCATCTGTTATCACTGAAATTTCATTTGAAAATGGTTACAATATTTCAGCATTGTCAAACAGTTATGAGGTCACCCATGGACCAAAATTAACACAAAATCATTTCCAAAGGGTAAAAAACTATACAACTAGTGCAAAAATTAAAGGGTGCTATGAACACACAGGGCGCGCGCACACATGCGCAAAACAGAAACACAAGAATCACGCACATGCGCACGATGCGTGACTGTTGTCACAAAAAGTCATGCACCTAAGAAACGACACATTTATGAGAGTGGTCAGCCTCCCACCCACTTATGGTTCAACTTCCAAGTTAATTTGACACTCAAATCTGGACTGGATTCGACTGGGTGGATGGTCAAAGACCTAGAAATGCCCTAATTAGCCTCTTTACACACTACAAACTAGTTGGACAATACCTCAAAGGAATGCTATAAAAAATCCATGGATACACTTCATTTTTCAAGGAATTCATAGAAAAGTTATGCTGCCATTATTCTTTTGATGAATCCTCTCTCCTTACCAAGAGTTGCATCATTGCATTGGGCAATCCATCTCACCCCTTGAGTGGATTAGCAAAGAATTCTTTCACCATTTTCATTTTCATTTTCAAAGTTGTAAGAAGAGCTTATTTGTGGGGGTCCAAGAGCCCTCCCTTGGAGGAAGAAGGGACTCATAGTCCTCTTTCTTCTCGGTGTTTTATTTCACTAATATCAGCCTTATCATTGGTGGCATGGGTCTAATTGTTTCTTATGTCCTTATGTCCCTATGCTCATTAATTTAGTTGTTGTTTTATTTCTTAGTTTAATTCTTAGTTGTTCTTTTATATTTATTTCTCTAACCCTTTTCCTTATAGTTGTCCTTCTTAGAAAACCCAACTAAGCTTGCAAGCACCTCTATTTTTCTCACTAAGGTGACAAAAGAGGCGCAACACTACCTTTAGATGTCCACAAGTTTGAAGGAAAGGCAGGGGGTGACCCTACCAACCATGTCATGACTTTCCACTTATGGTGCTCTTCCAACAACATTATGGATGATTCCATCCGACTACAATTATTTCAACGCACACTCACTAGCCCATCAACCAAATGGTATGTAGACAAAAAGTTGAGGTCCCATGCGACCTTCGAGTCATTGGCCAAATAATTTTTGATCTTCTTCCAATTACCAATCCACCATGACAATGGTCTTGAACTACTCTCTAAGTTCAAACAAACCTCAGCCACACATATCGTTGATCACATCCATGAGTGGCATTGACGGCGTAGTTTGTGCAAAGTAGAAACCACCAAACAACAATGTCTTGATTGATTTCTCAGATCACTTGTCTCTCTCCTTGGTAAATATGTGTCTTCCACCTTCCCTCAATCATAAGAAGAATCCATCAGTAAGCCTCAAAAATACAACCTCATCTATTCACAATCAGGGTACTTATACACAGTGCTTCCTGATCTCCCAAAACCTGTGGCATTTGGCCAAGATAAAATCTGGATGTCTCACTCAGCAGACGAATTGATTGGTAACACCACGCACCACAGTCCACAACCCCAACAATCACCAATGTATGACACACCTCAATATCCATCGGCATATGGAGGAACCCCTTATTTTCCCCCATCCCCTTATCAACAACCATACCCTTTTTCCCTTCCTCCACCCATCAGTGGACCACCACCGACACCCACAATACACTCACAAATCCAAACAAGTTCTGGTACTCCCTCTACCTCAGCTTATACTCTAAATACTAGTGAAAGTGCCATGCCTTCCTATGTACCTTACGAATCATTACCCCCACAGAATCTGTACTTTCCATTTCCTGGTCCTCCACCACCCATAGCTCCACCACAAGGACATCCTCACACTGGGGTGAATTTTGTTCAACCCTCTCCCATCCAGTAATATCAAAATTTTGAATAGCTGAATATGGAAAATCTGACCCATCAGTCGAATAATGCCAAAAAGAAAGGAAAAAACAAGAACAATAACAACCCAGGTCAAGGCAAGAATCACCCCCAACAGAACCAACCTAATGGGGGCAACCAGAATCAAGGGAATCAGAACCCCCAGGGAGGAAATAACAACAGGAGTCAAGGGAAAAATAACAATAATATTTGAACCAAATTCCCTTGTGCCCTTTGCAGTGAGTTCGGTCATTATACTCATCATTTCCCCCAAATCGTTGATTTTAAATGAATGAAAGACTAAGAAAGTGGACCACATCCTCCAGCATCGCCTGCCCCTCAGCAGGCCCCACAACAATATGTGCAACAACAACCCCTAGTCGTGCTGCAGAATCCCATTCTGCACCAGGGTGTGATGAATACCCAACAGGACATGCAGCCTACCCCACCATAGTTGGGACAATATCTCAACCCGAACAATCCTGCAGATCACACTATCCTCCTCATTAGTGAGGAAGAAGTCCTTCTACAGACACGTAGTCGTCAATATGGTGCACCTGCTAAGTCTCCTCCCATTCCCCCAAAAACAATCCCAGCACCAACAAGACCCCCGTTGGTGATCCCTCGCCCTAACACGGAAGCACCTCTTTGCATCCCTCGCATCCCATTGCATAGGAATATCCACAACCCGCAGGCTAGGGCGGCTCATAATTACAGTTTGGTCGATGACTTAGCACAGTCCCCAACTACCATGTCAGTCTTAGAAGTACTTCAAACTTGTCCCACTCAGCGAAATTCATTACTTTTTTCCTTGGGGGCATTAGACCCTGCGGATACCCAACTCATCACATTTAATCTCAATAGCATAGAATCTCACCTCCCCACTCTCATCGTTTTCAAATCCCCGTTAAAATTTGGAACATTATAGTTCATCAGTGCATCATCAATGAAGGCACATTGACATGCATCATGTCCAAGTCTGTATGGCAGAAACTTGGTTCCCTAGAACTCATACCATCTGCCATTACCTTAAGAACTTATGACAAATGACCATTTTCTCCTGAAGGGCTCTTCCAAAATGTCCCCGTAGAACTCGGGGGCAAGACCATTCTTATTGACATTGAAGTTATCGATGCCCCACTTGATTACAATATCTTGTTTGGTCATAGCTACATGTATGCTATGAAGGCAATTGCCTCTTCCGTCTTTCGAACCATGATGTTCCCCCATAATGGGAATATCATCACAATTGACCAAGTTTCACATTATGAGCCTAACCCTTCTGCCAGCCTTGATAACATTCTTACCCTCATCCACACTAATCCTGAAGCATACCCACTCATCGAAATGGGCCCCAGAATTTTCAAAGACCCATCATTGTTAGGAACTTACCATGGTGCACCACCGCTCCTTCATCCTTCCAATTAGGTATGTGTTGTATCGTCCAAAGGAACTGACATTGAGGATACTCTTCCTCCCAAGGAGGCTTCTTTCATATGTGTCATCCCAATAGTCACAGAGCTCCTCCCTCACAAGCCTCCTGTGAACTCGACAACTCCACTAGTTCACAATTTCACCTCTCCCCAAGGCCATATCCCAGTTTGGGAGACAGTTTCCCAAGCCAATACTCAAATCCCCTTCTTTTACCCTCCACTGGGTGTGCAATATTTCCAGGTAGCCGCAATGCTTACTCTCCCTAATATGGTATTGGCAATCCCATTTTGGTATTTACATCCACCAGAGATGGTTCCTCAACCATCCCTTCCCTCCCAAACAGAAGGAATCCCAATGATGATTCCCATACTCACTCTCACCATACCCTCTACACACCCACTCATTCACCTCCCTACCATAGCTAGGGGTAGGTGAAAGAAGAAGGAGCCCACTGCTCCACTTCCCCCATGCATCCAACCTCCTTACGTGCTATGTGAGAAAGATGGACACCCAACCAACAAATACCCATCTCTACCCGAGTTACGTAACCTAATTCAACTCAATCAAACACCATCATCGTTCGTCACTATAGCATGTACTGCCACTACCTCCCCTAACGCAAGTAGAAAAGGGTTGCGAACCAAATTCGCTTATGCCATATGTTCATAATATGGCCATTATACACACCATTTCCCAACACTACCTCAATTCCAACAGACATTAGTCGCAGTACGCCAAAGCTTCCAGCATGAACCCAGTCTAGCTACATCATCCCCACCAAAAATAATTGGCATCCGTTATGTCACGACTTTAGTCAACAAACACATGAGATGCCCATGCTCTCTATGTGAATCCTTAGATCATTTTACATATCAATGTCCTATGATCATTGAATACAAGCAACGCCAAATGACCTTGATTCAAACCCCTGTACCCCCTATAAAATCAAGGATCAACCTTACCCCATCACCAGAGATTCTTCACATTATTTATCCTAAACCAGAAGTACTCCCTATTCCTCCATGGTTCTTGGATGACTTATACAAGGATTTACCCCCAAATCCCCCCAATTCTCCTGTTCATTTCCCCACGAAAATTTTACGCCCAACTACCACTAGTACTCCTCAGTACCTCGATATTTTTTTTATGTCGAGTGAACCATCACAATCTCATTGCATCGTTCCCCCCACTTCTTCATCCCCAGAGGACCACCACAAGGTGACAATCACCAATATCACTCTTTATGATCCCTTGTATTCCCACCAATTCCATTGTGACGAAGACATACTCAAAGAATTAAACACCCCCGACTACCCATGGGATGCACTACACCACTGAGCGCTCTTCTTTCCATAGGAAACCTTCACGCCTCCTAACCAACACCCCATATATGTAGTCGAAACCAAGGATTTTATCCCCTCAGGGCATATCGATTGGTTTAGCAACCCCATCCCTACCCCTGATGCTTTTGAAGAAGGCAATATGGCCAACATTTCCTCTACCATCAAAATGGATATTTCCATCAAAAATGGAGTCGTCTAGGAAATCACCATCGGCGCCACATGCACTCCTCAAGAAATCACCACCTATAAAACCCTCTTCCAAGAGTACCAGGATATTTTTGCCTAGTCATACACAGAGATGCCTGGCCTTGATCCCTCTATTGTTGAACATCACATCGACACCTGGCATGATATTACACTGATTCTTCAAAAACAACGACCACTACACCCATCCAAAGCCGCACCTATCAAAGCCAAGATTGACAAATTATGCGCAGCTGGGTTCATCTACGCCATAGCCTATACCTCATGGGTTTCCAACCATGTACCCGTTAACAAAAAATAGGGCACTATCCTCGTTTTCATGGACTTTCGCGATCTCAATCATGCATGTCCCAAAGATAACTTTCCAACTCCTTTCATCGATCAATTTATCGATGACTACGTTGGCCACGAGGCTTTATCCTTCATGGACGATTTCTCTGGCTATAACCAAATCCAAATCCACCCAGCTGATCAATACAAAACTGCATTTACCACCCCCTGGGGTACTTTTGCATATCGTGTCATGCCTTTTGGCCTAAAAAATGCTGGCACAACTTTCCAATGGGCTATGACATACATTTTCCACGATCTAGCTCATATCATCCTTGCATACTTGGATGACCTCATAGCTCGATCCAAAAAATGCACCCAACATCTTGATGATTTACGGATTATCTTCCAACGATGTCGTCAGTACAACATCTGCTTGAACCCCCTCAAGTGCGTATTCTGCATCACTACCAGGTGCCTCCTTGGATTCATCATTTCACAAAGAGATATTACCGTGGACCCCCTCAAATTCCAGGCCATCACAGAAATTCCACCCCCCCAGAATTTACACCAACTCCAGAGCCTACAAGGAAAAGATAACTTTTTACGAAGATTTGTTCTAGACTATGCCACTCGAGCACACGGTTTCCTTCACTTAATACACCATGACATCCCATTCCACTGGGATGAACATGCCCAAAAATAATTCAACGACCTTAAAATGGTACTCTCCAATGCCCCTTTAATTATTTCACCCAACTATAATCGCAACTATATCCTCTACATATCAGCATCAATTGTCTCAGTAGGAGGAGTTCTCATCCAAATCGGCAATGACGATCGTGAGCATGTCATTTACTACATTAGTAAAAACCTCTCCAGGCCACCCTTGAAGTATAATCACGAAGAGAAACTAGCCCTTGTAGTCATCCTCGCAGTCCAAAAACTACGCCATTACATTCTGCTTCGCACAACCAAAGTCATAGTGGATTCCAACCCCATGCAATACTTGCTCAGTCGTCGGCAAATTAATGGCAAATTTTCCCGATGGATCGTTATCCTTCAGGAGTACGATCTCGAATTTTCAACACCCAAGAGCAAGAAAGCTCTCATCCTTGCCAAACTTGTCATAGCCTTCCCCTCCAATACTACCAGTGCCCCCGTCAATACCAACTTCCCCAATGAACATCCCTTTTATATCACTTCGGATGATCCTTGGTACGGCGACCTCCTCGTCTACCTCCGAACCCAAAATTTTGGTAACCACCTCTCACGATATGATCTTCGTTGTATTTTCCACCAGGCCCCCCGATATCATCTCATCAGAGATATCTTATATCGATGAGGGATCGACAACATACTTCGTCGATGCTTGACTATTGACGAGACCGATAGAGTCTTGAATGACTGTCATAGAGACGCGTGCGGGGGCCATCTCTCGGGGATGTCCATTGCTCAGAAAATCATTTGAGCAATTTATTTTTTCCCTACATTGTTTCACGATTGCATTCATGCCATGAAGTGATGAGATAAATGTCAGCTTTACGCCAAAAAGGCAGGAGCACCACCTGCTCTTCTTCACCCATTCATTACTACCAACCCCTTTTGTAAATGGGGCATCGACTTCATGACTTGTATTCCCCCATCTAGCAATGGACACAAATACATCATCGTCATAGTTGATTGCTTCACAAAATGGGTTGAAGCCATTCCTACCTTCAACAACACCACTGACACTGCAATGCGTTTTTTCTTTAATCATGTCATATCCCGCTTTGGCATACCACTCCAATTAGTCTCCGATCACAGAAAACATTTCGAGAATGAGATTTTTGTCAAAATCTCATCCTGGTTAGGATTCTCCCATGAGTTTGCCTCACCATATTACCCTCAGTCCAACGGACAAGTCGAAGCAGTTAACAAGGTCCTCAAAACCATGTTATAGCGCATGGTTAACAAACATAAGACCAATTGGCATCATATGTTATTTTCTGCGCTATGGGCTTACCGTATGGCCATGAAAACAACCAGTGGTTTCACACCATTTCATCTAGTCCACAGGATAGAGGCCACTCTTCCTATCGAGTGCGAAATTCCCACCTTACGCACCGCAATTGAGATATTACCTGACACTTCTCCAATGGATCAACATTTGATGAACTTAGAGTCCCTGAATGAATATTGTCGATCTTCATTACAGAATAATGAGGCAGCCAAAAAATGGTCAAAGTCCACCTTTGATCGTCATGTCAACCTTCACTCATTTCAAGAAGGTGACCTCGTCCTTGCTTACGATATCGCTCATGATACCCTCGGTCATGGAAAATTTGAGTCACTATGGCATGGCCCCTACATTATCCAACATTGCCTCACTAAAGGCACCTGCATCTTGGCTTCTCCTGAGGGCCTCTCTCTCAAAGAACCTGTCAATAGGTTATACTTAAAGAAATTTTATGCCTAAGCGTAGCCATTCTACATTAGGTTATTTCTTTTATAGTGTTTTAATCTTTTTTTCCATACCTCATGTCTAAACTACCATTTGTGTTATTGACAGATGCTTCCTCCACCAGCCTACCACATTGGTTACATCGATGGTGCCAGTCATTGGACACAAAATGTCACTTTGGCAGCTTGGGCCCTCTATTCTCCCTCACATGAACTACTCCACTCTAGCGGCATATGTTTGGGTTCAAAAACCAACAACCAAGCCAAATACAATTCCGTCATTGGCCTCCTCGTCGATGCCAGCCATCATCATATTCGTCACCTTAGCGTCTTACTTGAATCCCAACTAGTCGTCCTCCAACTCAACAGTGTGTACCAGGTCGGCGATCCTTGCCTCTTTCGCAAATACCTACAAGTTAGACATTTATCTCGACATTTTGATTTCATTACATTTATACATATTCCAAGACAATTGAATCAAATCACAAATAACCTAGCTAACATTATACTCAATTGGCATATATCACATCAAGATACCTTTACACACACATAAACCATCAAGAGTCTGTCACAGCATATATAGATTAGACATCATAAACAACATTAAAAAACAAAAATTCTCACAGACATGTGAACATCACAAAGACCCCAAAATGTATACCCATATATATATAAATTGGTCAATAGTGCCATCAAAATGTTTACATACACACAAAATACATCGTATACAAAATCTGCTAGCTAGTAAAGCACCTCGGTACAAAACTAGTGTCACTACACCAAAATGGGTTCACCAACCTATATCTAATATACAAAAAATACATAGAGAGACACTCATGATGCCTCTAGAGCACCACCTCTTGACCCTCCCTCAGGCAGTGGTTCCCCATCCACTATCGGTCCCTTCGGACCTGGAGGTAACCACCCGGTCATTGCAGGACCTGCTACTGTTGCTCGTCGAACCACAGTCTGCCACATCAGTGTAACTCCCACACACTGCTCCAGGACACGCTCATCCTGGCTGAGTGACCACATACCCTCAGGCACTCCCTGTAGCACCACTTCCAAGTGGCGGAAAATATCCTCAAAATCTCCCCCGGCCTCAGCTGGAGGAGCTTGCAATGGCCCTACACTAGTTTCATCAAAACAACATCTCCTAGCTTCCCTCTCCTCACTAGTTGGTCTCACCTCCACACCCTCGCGCTATCATCTCTCCACCACCCACGGCTCCCCCTGCGGAGGCCTCACTGGCCCCTAACGAGCTGGCTCTCTCACCAACTCAACCTCACGCCTGTGAGGTCCCACATCTGCACATACAAACAAACAAAGGATAGCATCAACATCCATCTATACATAATACATAGGTCATACTATCTCAAAAATCAACATATCAAACAAATCACAAACATACCTCGGTGGTCAAACACCTCTCCCGGAGATAACACCATATCCGGATCACCCCAAAAGTCAACCCCATAGTATGGATACTACAGTATGATCTATGGCATCTACCACCACACCCGTGTATCCTCGGCCATGAAAAAATGGCCACCCTCACCACCACCGTGGTGAATCAAAATCTGCGACCATCGTCTCAGTCACGGCTCTCTCACACCAGGTGCACCCAATAAAACTCTAGGGCGCAACATCTGCACCCTCTCCAAGAACCATGCCACCAAGATGGATCCAAAGGCAAAGTCCCCTGAGTCTGCAACCTGATACCTGTCGAGCTGCCCTACCATCTTGGTGTGTAGCATCAATCCCTAGGAAAAGTGCTCTCCTGCCAATGCCCTCCCCATAATCCTCAGCTGACCACCATTAATATGTTGAGTCACAAGGGACCCATAAACCCTCACCACCATCATTTCTACACAGTGGTGAACCAAATCATCCATCACCCTGATACTCACTACAGAGATTGACATAAAGTCATCTCTCGAACAATACCTCCAGCCCAAGGTAGCCAACTTCCCGTCCCTAGGTAACACAGGCTCCACCAATAGGGGTGTTCCCCGAAAATGGATTCCAATCAAAAAGTACAAATCCTCCATTGTAGTGAATACTATATGCTCACCTCACACCATAAAACAATGAATATCTGGACCCCACATCCGAATCAAGAACTGTAACAGGTACTCCAAGGCCCGGATCAAGGGGCACTTAAAAAACTTTAGCAGCCCACAAGCTGCCAAAGTAGCACGAACCGCCAGCTCCTCAATAGTCACAACCTCCCTCAGTTGTGACCAATCCCACTCTTGCCAATGAACCGGAATCATCCCAATACTCACCTACAACCACATAAATCCAGTCCTAGATCAGCCATCTCAGACATAAACACATTAAAATCTACAAAAAAGATGAGTTTTGCACCCGTCAACCTTGCCTCCAAGGTGCAGCTATTTAAACCCACATGCATGCACACATGCATGCTTGTTCACCCCACAGGAATGCACACATGCATGCCTATTCATCCCATAGGTGCACATGATTGTGCGCCTATCCGCCATACAGAGGCGCCTTCATGTGCCCCTATCACGCACACAGGCGTGCATCACAGCACGCATGTTTGCCACACAGTTGTGCACCCATGTGTAGTTGTTTAGCTAGCAGGCGTGCATACAATACGCACCTTTTTTCCACCTTGGAGTGCAACCATACGTGGATTATCATATAACAGGTGTGCACCCATGTACACATATTTCTAGATCGCTCACGCACTAGGGGGCCCACACCCACAAAACTCTCTGTACAATCCTCCATACAAGCCCTGCCCACAAAAAGAAAACCTACTTCCATACAGGACAATCAGACCACTAACCTGAAGCTCATTGGTCTTGAATCGGCTGCCTCATTCTCCCAGAATCTCCAAATCTCCTCTTAATATCTCTTGTCCAATCACTCTGACAGTAGGTACAAATGAGGTGGCAATGTGGGCCCTACAGCTATATATAGTCCTTTTTTCCAAACTTCCAAACCCCATTTCGAGAGCTCTGGGTATACGTTTTTTGATCCATCTTCAGCCATGGGATCAGTACCCTATCCTCTACATCAAGATAGTCCCCATGCCACTTTTCATCCTTAGCCCCTAGGGAGCCATTTTTTTCCATACCCCATCCAGGTACGCATGCTCATGTTCAAAATTATCAAATAAATTCTTGTATGTTCGATTCTCTTCAAATATTGTTCACGTCGGGTATTTGGTTTTCATGTGTGCAGGTACTTAGTCATCATACATTAGTGAAACCCCTTCAGGTATATAAACAACACTAGCATGTAATCATTCCCTCTAAATCTCAATTGCATATCCAGTCACACCCTCTTAAATTTTCCTTTAGGGCCCCCATATCCGGCTCTACAGTACTGCCACCTCCATTTTCATTTTTGGTACTATCACCCGGTAGCACTCTCCCCCACATGAGTTGTCCCATTCATAGTACCCCTTGGCACTTTGACACTCATGATGTTTTCAACCCTTTAGGGAGGGGAGTCCCAATAGTCTTACATCATGTCATGAATCAGCCACATACTCCTTCTCCTCATTTTGCTAGCCTTCCCAATGGACTCCCAGGACAATTCCTCATGGATTATTTTGACTGCACTCCCGCAGCATCATTTACCCATCATCAGTCTGCCCATCCTTATATTGTCCTCCATACATTGCCCTACTATAGAAACCAGCCTATGGGGCCCCACCCTCGACTTTTTTTTTTTTCCATCAACTTGCGCCACCCCTTGACCAAGCCATCTTACACTGGGGCACCCATTTTTGTATCTGCATTATTATCCCCACAAGATTTTTTCTTTCTTTTTGTAATTAAACCGTGATTCCCAGCATGTTACATAGTTTTTTGTCATCACCTTTGGCGACCTTCCTGGCAAATGAAACTGATGTCGCCCTTGGTTGGAGCACTCCTTATCATCTACTCCTATTGACATCGTCCATATGCTCCAAGTATCCCACAGGCCACCTACCTCTGCTCTCTGATTTTGTTCACTTTGTCTCACCTCTGGCACAACTTATCCCACGTCTTGTTGTCCCCCTGACACTCAACCTAGTTGAATGGTTGTGGCCAGTTATACTTTGCATATACCCCCAACCAAGGGAAATCTTGAGTCTCCACACATCTTGACTTTGTTCATGTACCTCCTCAGTTCCTAACCTTACCTCGTAGATTTCACGAAGCCCTTTTCTTCTTGGAGTCGCGTCCCCCTTTTTGTCGACATCAACACAGTTTCCAGAAGGGTGACAGTATCTTGACTCTCATTTTCCCTTCCAATGAGAGGTCTCAGATAGCACAGGGAGAACCATAATTACTCCTTGCTATCGTTGACTCCAATAAAATTCGACTTCAACACTTTCTCATGTTACAGTGGGTCTTATTTTGCAACTATTGCAATTTTTTCTTATATATTTACCGAAGACCTATGAACTTGGTTGGGCTATCAATGCCTACAGAATCCATGATACTTCTCACAGGTGTCATTGCCTGCTGTTCAGAGTATGTTCCTCCTTATAATGGTCCTCTGCCTTTTTTACAACCGTCCCCGAGGGCGCTACAGTTGTTTACATCAACACACAGTTTCAGTTCCTATACAACACCCTTCTTGTTGAGTTACATGACATGAGCATGGGGCATGCCCGCCTCGTTTGTACACAATTTATTTTACATACATTACAAAAGGTTGGGTTCTATAGGTTCCCTTCTCCCTCCAATGGGTAAATCTTGATACTCTCACTATTGCTCTTTCTTACAATGGCACTCTCAGTAGAAGAAACATTGATGAATTTTGGCTATACATATGCTCCTAACCTCATCCATCAGGGGGCATCTGTTATCATTGAAATTTCTTCTGCAAATGGTTACAGGAATCCAACATCGTCAAACAACTATGAGTTCACCCATGGACCAAAATTACCAAAAAATCATTTCCAAAAGGTCCAAAACTCTACAACCATTTATAAAATTAAGGTGCGCTATGACTACACAGGGCACACACGCACATGCACCATCTAGAAACGCAAGAAAAGAGCACATGCACATGATGCATGACTGTGGTCGCTAAAAGTTGTGCACACCTGAGAACGGTGCATTTATGAGATTGGTTAGCCTCCCACCCACTTCTGGTTCAACTTCCAAGTTGATTTGACATCCAAATCTCGGTTGGATCTGACTGGGTGGCTGGTCAAAGACCTAAAAATGCCCCAAACAACCCCTTTTCACACTAAAAGTTGGTTGCACAATACCTCAAAGTGATTGTATAAAACAAGGCCATGGGTGCACTACATTTTCAAGGAATTCATTTTCAGGGTTATGCTGCTACTATTCTTTTGGGGAATCCTCTTTTTTCATCAAGAGTATACTAGCATCATTACATTTGGGCAATCCATATCACCTTTTGAGTCGATTAGCTTGGTATTATTTCACCATTTCTTTCAAGTTTTCAAAGTTGTAAGAAGAGATCAAATTGTGGGGGTCCAAGAGCCCTCCCTTGGAGGAAGAAGCGACCCAAAGTCCTCTTTCTTCTTGGTATTTTATTTTCACTAATACAATCCTTTCCATTGGTGACATGAGTCTTATTGGTTTCTTGTTCTTATGTCCTTATGCTCAATAGTTTAGTTGTTCTTTCATTTCTTAGTTTAATTCTTAGCTTAATCTTTTATGTTTCTTTTTCTAACCCTTTCCTTCACTATTGTCTTTCTTATCTAACCTAACTAAGCTTGTAAGCACCTCTATTTTGCTCATTTAGGTGACAAAAGAGGCGCAACAACAAGCATGTGTACGTGGGCAGTATTGGTGCAGGGTGCATATACCTTCAAAACAATGATTTTTAGAAGAGCTTGTTCAGTGAGGGCTTGGAAAAGATAGCAAGTTATATGGCCTGATGCGAGGTGTGCATGTCTGGTGCAATTAAGGGTTATAACAAGCACATTTCTGGAACTGCTAACAAGGTTGTTGATGCATTGAGCAAGAAATATTTGATTCTACAAGAGTTTCATGTGAAGACCTTAGGTTTCAATAGCCTTAAGGATATGTATAGAAATGACTCAGATTTCAAGGATGCTTATGAAACATGTGAGAATCCAGTTCTAAGAGATATGTTGGCATAGGGGTAGACCCAGGGCTCAATGCTACAATAGCACACCAACAAAACCCCAACTACCTGTCCTTTTGGCAATACCTGTGAAGCAGATGAAGTCTCACCTGAGGTAGAGGCAGGGGGGCTTGCAAGACTCAAGTGTCTGCAACCTTAGTTGGGACACAGATCTATGATTGTAATACTTAACAGAGCACTTAGCACCTACATTTCATCAATATTTAACCACTATCTACTCCGCAGACAAAATAGAGCATCGCATCATTCTTTTATATCTGACGTATCTAAGCACTTAGCATAGAGAGATAGATTAGATCTAGTAGATTCAAGCACTAAACACATTCACATAGGTCAGATATAACATCCATGTACATTGTTAGCATAATTCATAAATAGATCTATCTATCTATATCAAAGAACTTAGCAAGCAAAGACAAAAACACATCAATACATCACACAAAGCATAGCAACATAGCATGTACGTGGTTCACCCCCACCCTAAGGCTACGTCCACCAACTCTTCTTCTTTATTATCTTTTTCAATCTTCTTAAAGGCACATAACATCAAAATCCTACTCTGCAAAAGACAGGAGATCTGCATGCACTCCGCTAGATCCTTCTTCTTCGAGCTAGGGTAGCACACAAATCCTTCTTACAATTACTTCCATGTAGCTCTGCAAGTATCACACAATATGGACAAAGCAAGTAATTATCACTTTAGCACTCTTACAATCCCTTGGTCACACAGACCCGATCTCTAGCACTTAGCACTACTTACCACCTCCCTTATTACATTGCCTAGTCTTCTATATATACATTACAAAAGTGGGCCTAAGCATGGGTAAACCAATGGGCTGACATTCCCATACCCACTACATAATCCCAAAACCCAAAAATCCCTAAAAAGGGGCGAGATCCCATGATCTCCACTTCGTCTTTCGCTCTGCCTTCGACAACCTGTCAAAGTCCCAAAAATAGGTCAAACATGACCAAGAATCCACAAAACTTGGTCAAGGTCCAACAGGCCCCCAACACTCACATGTGACTCATCCCAAGTCACTCTGGTCTGGGTATTTCTGCTTCAAAAGCCTCAATCTTGGCTTGAGCTTCTTAGACTTTTTGTTGTTCCATGACCTCCTACTCAGCAAACTCTTGGATCACTGTGTCGTTGACAGGTCCCTCTAGGCATTGTTCAGCTACAATGACAACCTGATGCAGTTCTGCTCCTCTTCCTTCGACCTTTGTGAACAATTGGTAAGCCTTATATTGTACAGGTTGGATCCTTTGAGTTACTTCCATAACTCTTCTTTGGATAGTGTGGATCTCCTGCTGGGCGGTGTGTTTCTCTTGGGATCACTTCATTCCTTCCACAACTGACAGGGGCTTCAACTGCACATGTATTGTCTCTGCTTGCTACTTCACTTCCTGGATTTGTGATTCTAGTGCCTACAATTATGGGTTCTTGGTGATTTTCTCATACATCTAGGCACTATGATTACTTAGCTTCTTGCATTCCATGGCAAGGGTCTTTAGTCTCTCAACTACGCTCTAGGCAATTGCTTCTCTTTGGTCCCTTACATCCTGCAGAATCTCAAGCACTGTGCAGAGCTCTAAGTCTGTTATGCATTGATTTAGATATTAGATACATTCTATGAGCATCTCTACCCGATGCATGACTCATTCCTATGCCTTTATTTTTAAGACTGTCATAGAGCAAAGTGCTCTAATGACCACTTCTTTCACTTCAAGTTGCTCCACGAGCAACTGTTCTTTTCCTTGCTGCATCTGTGCTTTTTCTTCAGCGAACTTCACTTGGAGAGCAATATTTTCCTATTCTATAGCACTACAGTGTTCTTCGAGTATGACTTGCACTTGCTTCAAGGCCTAGGTGGCTTGTTCTATTTCTTCTTATGCTCATCAAAGGTGAGCTTCGACTGTATCAACTAGTCGGCGGAGTTGGGTTGGATCATATCCCAACTCTAGTTCTCCAAATGGCCGGAGCACAGCAAAGACTGCGCGACTAGACTGAAGGGCCTGATGTACCCCTCGGAGTTTGACTTCAATTCTATCATACATTTCATCCTACTTGGCTTCTTGTTTCTCTGTTATTTTCAGTGAAGCATCGTTCAGGGCTGCTATGATGAAGTCAAAATCATCAGAGGTGAGGACAGTTTGAATCTTGGTCATGGTGGCTTTCGATTTATTTTGGGAATAATGTTTTGGGGCTGGAACCTTCCTCTTCTTCAAGGGGTCAAAATCATCTCTGCGTGGTGTTACTTCACCTGGATTATGTTTATCTTCTAATTCGTCATCACCCCCTCGTTCAGGAGACACTGAAGTAGTCTTTCTTGAGGCGCTGCTTAAATCTTGGACCTCTTTAGTCTTCTTTCGTCTATCGGTTCTAGGTGTATTATGTTCTTTATGAGTGTCCTCTGGGTTGTCAAGGTTAGATATCTCTATAGGGTTGACGGGGATAAGGAGGTTAGCGGGCCATTCCTTACTGATCTCCTCAAGGTTTTCTTCTATAAGTTTATAATATGACTGGAGCTGCTCTTTATGTTCATCTTCTCACACTGTAATGTAGATGAAGTGTCGATCTACTCGAAATTTTATCAGGGGTCAGAACCTTTGTAAGGTGTTCGGAGTCATGCGAGGCTTAGCTTCGATAGATCTTTTTAGTTGGAGGTAATAAGTATGAAACACAACATTCAACTACCACTATTTGTTCATATCACTCGAGTACCAGAGTGTAGTGAACTTCGCAACAAGTGGTTCAAATGGCTTGATGTCTGGGAAGGTCACACCTTCCAGCATCTCCTAGGCAACGAATGCGATGAGGATCAGGAGATAGCTTAAATGAAATTCATAACCTTGATCCCGTGCTTCTCAGTAGTCTAGTTCCAACTGATTAACTAGGTACTTCGCCTAGTTCATCTGTAGGCCTTCTGCGCACTTCTTTGCGAGGTCAATGACAAAGTCAGTGGCCTACATAGGTCGGTTCTTCCTTACTAACTTTCCAGCTATCATTTGACATGCTAGGCACACTGTGCCACTCTGGATGGAAGCTACCTTGTAGCCTCCCATCCCCTTCTCGACATCACCGTATGTGTCCTTGATCTTTTGTGCTAATGCATGATCTGCGACTTTTCCTGGATAAAACTCCTATGGGTCAGGTCCTTGCATACTCAGTCCTATGATCCTGTGGATCAACGTCGAATCAACTGTGATACGAGAGTCTAGACATAGGTAGCCACCATGGTAACATGACAGTAACAACTTGACATAGGCATTGACTTCTTGGTTTCTACCGAAGTGTGGGATCTTCATGACATTCAGTAAGGTGGACTGTGCGAGGTTCATCATCCATGGTTGGGGAATTATCTTTGAATTCTTCCCCTTCATCCCGGTCAGGTATTTATATGAGGTGAGCATACCATATATCTTGCGATCTCTGAGGTTGAAGTCATTGAACTTCAAAGCTACGATATTGTCCTGGTATACTCAAACTACGCATATCCCCTTCGGGAGGTACACAATAACTATGGTGTACTTGAAATCTCTTGGCACACTATCACGATTCACTGTGCCAGCCAAAGGTGGGATGTAACCAAGAAATATGGTCAGAATCAACTTCACATTTTCTAGGTCATCTTTGTGCTTGGTTTTCTTTTCCACTGATGGTCAGGATGGTCCAGCTCCATGAGCAGTCAACAGAGAGGCTTGCACTATTCTCTTTGATGAAGCTTGTACACCTACAAACATCGACATTACTCTTTCAGTCATGAGGTCGATGAGAACTTCTTTAACAACTTTCTCTACAGCGCTGAACTCGTCCGACATACACGCTCGGGGTTGGAAATCTCGAGTTTGAGGAGTAACTTAGACACTGCAATGGGATAGAGGGAAATATCACAGTGACCACTATGAAAAATCAACAAGTCAGCGGGCTCAGATTCATGGTTAGCAAAAGTGTTCTTGGTGCATGGCGTGACGGGATAAATAGATAACTTGGCAATGGGTCTCCTGCAATGGGATAGAAGTCTTCATTAACTTTGTTCTACTCGTTATGGCATGCTCCCAACAGTCTGGTGGAGAGCTATATGAGCATAAATTCCTTTATTCTCATTCAGAGCGTCATTCTAAGGGTTATATTGTTCCCAATGGCTATATTTCTTCTCCCTAGCGAAGTTCCATGTGACGTTGTTCTGTTATCCTGACGAAGTTCCAATTTTGCAATTTTTCCTTCTACGAATTTCCCTCTAGGACCTTCTGTAACTTTTCGATCTTAGCTATCTTCTTACTTAATTTTCTAGCCTTATTTCCAGTGAGCTTCGTCTCAGTATTCCTTTTTCCATTTTGATTCTTATCTTCTTTTGGCATAGTTACTTCGCGCTATTGAGATTCTTTCCTAGGATTCAAGGGTAATACTTCTTCTTTATCTAAAGTAGGTACTTCAGTCTTCTGTGGGTCTTGTAATGTTCTTGAAACGTTGACATCCAAGTCTCTAGTGTTAAATAGATTCGATCTATTCTTCTTCTCTTCAATCAAGTGTGTTATCCTTCTAGTCATGAAATCTTTTAACTCTTTCTTCTTCTGCTCTAAAAATTCTTCTTCCTTCCTTCTGGCATGATCTCTTTCAATCCAAGGATTTCCTAGCAACATAGCAAATGGTGTGTTGTCCTCAATAAATTTAATAATCTCAAAATATTCCTCTGTCGAAGTTCCATTGGCATTCATAGATATCTGGGTGAGCTTTCCACATAGGTTTATCAACTTTCCTCTAAATACCCCTATTCCTCCCAATGAAGAAGTCATAGTAGGATTCCCTAAAATTTCCCAAGTTCTTTCTATCATGATATTCACCTATGTTTCCTCATCTAGAACACAATCAATGTCAAAGTCTCTTATTCTTTCTTCTATGCATGCTTTTTCTTTGAATATCTCTAATAAGATGACATGTCGATGGTCATTCAAGGTTTCTTTTATCTGTAGCAATAATTTCTCTGATTCTTTTTGGGGTTCTTCCATAATCATAGTTTATGGATCTACCTTAGGGTTTTCTTGTCTCATGTTCATTCCTTCAATCTTAGCAATCATTCTAGGGCAATACAATACTTCATGGTCCATAGCTTTGCAAAAAAGACAACTAGATCCTCTCCCAGGGCATTCCTTAACAAGATGTCTTGGTTTTCTGCAACTGTCACAGAGGGTTAATCCTCTCTTTCTTTTAAATGATCCCCAACTCTTCTTGTACTACGCACTAGGATCATAGTAGTTGTCCTACAAAAAATTATTTCTAGGAGTCTGCATCCATTTTTTAGTCCAAACATTATTTCTATGCATAGGTATAACATATCTTTCAGTATTCTTATCAGATCTACTCATATCAAACCTTCTTTCATCTATTAGTGCCCTAGTTTTCAAGCTATGACAGAATCTATCAAACATACCTAGATCCATACTGTTGAAACAAAAATTTCCATGTATCTTACTTCTACAGAGCACAAAGCTTTCAGATCTAGAAATTTTCACTATTCTTACCTTTATCAGAGTACAGAGCTTGCAGATCTTACCTATTTTCTTGGCACAGAGCTTCACAGGTCAAGTAGAATGCTGCACACTAGGGAAACAAATCTACGTGCGAAGATTTCATAGTTTCAAGTTGAATCTTTGCACAAAGCTTCTTTTTCCTCAGTTCCTAGCAATCACAATTTCAGGTCGAATCTTTGCACAAAGATTCTTCTTCCTAGGTTCCCAGCATTCATAGTTTCAGGTCCCGAAAATGGAACCATTTGTTGGCACAGGGGCAGACCCAGGGTTCAACATTACAATAGTGCACCAACAAAACCCTAACTACCAACCCTTTCAGCAACACCTTCAAAGCATATGAAGTCTCACCCGAGGTAGAGGCAAGGGTGCTTGCAGAACTCAGGTGTCTACAACCTTAGCTAGGACACAAATCTTTGATTGTATTACTTAACAGAGCACTTAGCACCAACAGTTCATCAATATTTAACCACTATCTACTCCGTAGATAAAATAGAGCATCGTATCATTCATTCATATCTAACATATCTAAGCACTTAGCATAGAGAGATAGATTAGATCTAGCAGATTCAAGCACTAAACACATTCACATAGGTCAGATCTAACATCCATATACATCATTAGCACAAAGAATAAACAGATCTATCTATCTATATCAAATAACATAGCAAGTAAAGACATAAACACATCAATACATCACACAAAGCATAGAAACACAGCATGTATGTGGTTCACCCCCACCCTGGGGCTACATACACCAACTCTTATTCTTTATTATCTTTGTCAAGCTT
The DNA here is from genome assembly GCA_009831015.1 of Picea engelmannii. Taxonomy (NCBI): domain Eukaryota; kingdom Viridiplantae; phylum Streptophyta; class Pinopsida; order Pinales; family Pinaceae; genus Picea; species Picea engelmannii. Next base: position 21,084 of record ML788542.1, on the reverse strand, counting down.
CTTACAGGCACATAGCATCAAAATCCTACTCCGCAGAAGGCAAGAGATCTGTGTGCACTCTGCTAGATCCTCCTTCTTCGAGCTAGGGTACAGCACCAAGCCTTCTTACAATTACTTGCACATAGCTCTCTGAGTCTCACATAGTATGCACAAAGCAAGTACTTATCACTTTAGCACTATTACAATCCCTTGGTTGCATAGATCAGATCTCTAGCACTTAGCACTACTTACCACCTCCCTTATTACATCACCTAGTCTTCTATATATACATTACAAAAGTGGGCCTAAGCATGGGTAAACCCATGGGCTGACATTCCCATACCCATTACATAATCACAAAACCCAGAAATACCTAAAAGGGGATGATATCCCGAAATCTCCTCTTTGTCTTGCGTTCTTCCTTCAACAGCCTGTCGAAGTCCCAAAAATAGGTCAAACATGACCAAGAATGCACAAAACTTGGTCAAGGGCCAACAAGATAGAAGCCAATGGATTGAATATTTAATTCAGGATGGATTGTTATTCAAAGGAAATAATTTGTGTATCCCAAAGAGTTCTATGAGAGAAAACCTTTTAAAGGAAAAACATAGTGGGGGATTGGCTGGACATTTTGGCCATGATAAAACATTTGCGCAACTAAACAATTTATATTATTGGACAGGGATGAGGACAGATGTCAAGAAATTTGTCAACAAATGTAGAATTTTCTAGCACACAAAGGGGAAAAGACAGAATACAGGGTTGTATCAACCACTACCAATACCAGAGAGATCGTGGAACGCGGTAAGCATTGATTTTGTGTTAGGACTACCGAGGAAACATAGAGGTTTTGATTCCATATTCGTGGTAGTCAACAGATTCTAAAAAATGGAACATTTTATTCCATGTCAAAAAACCAGTGATGCAACACACATTGCAAATCATTTTTTCAAAGAAGTTGTTCGACTTCATGGTTTACCTAAGAGTATTTTTTCGGATAGGGATACCAAATTTGTTGGTCATTTCTGGAGGACACTATGGAATAATATGGGGATAGATTTATCTTTTAGCTCAACATATCACCCTCATACAGATGGATAGACTGAGGTAGTAAATCGAAGTTAGGGAGACTTATTGAGAAGTTTAGTAGCTGAACATCATAGTCAGTGGGATCAGATTCTACCACAAGTAGAATTTGCGTACAATGACTCACCTAAAAGAAGAAAACGACAGATCCCATTTTAGATAATGTATGGAATGCACCCAAGTGGAGTATCTGAGTTGATAGATTTAGAGAAGAGCAAGTTTAGAAGTGTCGGAGCAGAAGATTTTGCAGTAGATATGCGGGAGCTCCACAATAAGATTAAAGAGTGGTTGTAGAATTCCAACCATGAATACAAGCGCAAAGTAGATCAACATAGGAAAGAGATTCAATTTGAAGTGGGAGATTAGTTTTAGCGCATCTAAGAAAATAAAGGTTTCCAAGGGGAATGTATAACATGCTAAAGATGAAAAATATAGGGCCATGTAATATTTTATGGAAATTTGAGGCAAATGCTTATGAGATAGAATTACCATATGGTGTGGGCATATTACCAATATTCAATGTAGAAGATCTGTATCCTTATAGAGTAGATTAAGTAGGAGGAGAAGAGAATCAAGAGAAAATTCAGTGGGTCAAACATATGCATGTAGCTAAAAAGCCAGAGATGGAAAAGATCATTGACCAAAGAGTTGGCAAGAAGACCCGGAGGAGGACGCATCTTGACTATTTGGTAAAATGGAAGGGACACATGATTGAAGATGTCAGTTGGTAAAGTGAAGAAAATATCCAGAAACATGGATAGACGGTGCAAGAGCTCATGAATAGGAGTCCATGAATTTTTCAGCCAGCGGAGTATGATGCAAGAGCATCGCAAGCAAGTGCAAGTGGAGGACAATTGGATATGCACCAGCATGCATTTTGAAGACGTTTTGAATTTGAAAAGATGAAACATTAATGTAATATCTAGAAAAGATATTTTTTCTTTTATGGTTTGGATATTGTAATGCAGATCTTGAGCGTTTTCTCTCATCTGTTGGTTGTAGGCATTTAATGTAATGAATGTAAATTAGTTGTAATCTTTAATTTGATTAGATATCTTGAGGTTGTAGGAGGGAAAACTCGAGAAAGATCCCTCGTATGTATTGTATTTTTTTTCTCATTGTAAGGGGCAGAAGTTGTAGAGCAAGAGAATATAGGAGAGCAGAGAAGAACAAAGATTGTAGAAATTGTATAAGCAGATAGTTGTTGCTATTGAACCCATGTACAAAAGCACTTGAATTAATATAAGAATGCTTTGATCTAATTTCATGGGGTATCATGGTTACTGCTTGCATCTATTGAATGGTATGTTTATAGTTTACTTATATGCTATGTTTGCATTTATTTCAATTATGTGTGTATATTAGTGATTTCATGTTGAATGTATGATGTCCGTGAGAGAGAGAGTATAAGTTTTAATTTCTACTCGCCCTGAGAATTTCCTGCAAGGAGTGCATTGAAGGTCAACAAGGAGTGCGTTGACAAGATTCTGAGTTTTACCTCACAAAAGCTCAAGAGAGTGTTGGCCCTTGACCAGGTTTTTTGGAAACGTTGGTCATGTTTGACCAAATTTGGGACTTTGACAGGCCGGTCGAAGGCAGAGCTCAAGTCAAAGCAGAGATCGCAAGATCTCGGCCCCTCTTTAGGGTAGTTTGGGGATTAGGGTTTATGTAATGGGTATGGGGATGTTGGCCCATGGGTTTACCCATGTTTAGTCTCTTTTTGTAATATATAAATAAGTAGTTAGGTGATGTAAGAGAGAGACCTAAAAGATCTAAGTGATATTGTGTTAAGTGCAAGTGATAGTTGTAAATGCTTTGTGCATGCTATGTTGAACACTTGTAGAGCTAAGTGCAAGTGGTTGCAAGAAACTTGTATGTATATTGTAAGAGGGATTTGTGTTGTAACCTAGCTCGGGGAAGGAGCATCTGGTGAAGTCCGCGTAGATCTCTTGTCCTAAGCGGAGTAGGATCTTGTGGCTCTGTGCATGTAGATGATTGAAAGAAGACAATAAAGAGAAGAAGAGTTGGTGGACGTAGCCCTAGGTTGGGGGTGAACCAGGTATATGTTGTGTTGTGGTTGCTTTGTGCATTATGGTTGTTATGTTATTAGTGTGATTTATGCTTAGCACAGTAATGTATGTTTAGATGTATCTAATATGATAGCTTAGTGCTTGGTGATGTGAATAAATGCCAGAGCTGATCTATTTTGATGTGCTTAGTGCTTGGATGTGTTATATCTTGTTGAATATTGTGCTACTCTATAATTAGGGTTTATCTGGACTATGAACAAGGGTTAAATACTAATGAACAATAACTGCAAAGTTCTTTGTTAAAGTGTTGTAATCACATATCAGTGTCCCAGCTAGGTTGCAGATAGTTGAGTCCTGCAACCACCCCTACCTCTACCTCAGGTGATACTTCATCTGCTTCACAGATGTTGCCGAAAGGGTCGATAGTTAGGGTTTTGTTGATGCATTGTTGAAGTGTTGAACCCTGGGTCTTCCCCTGTGCCAAAAAATGGTTCAGTTGTCGGGACCTAAAACTTTGATTGCTGGGAACTAAGGAAAAGAAAAAACTATGTGCGTAGATCTGTTGCTATAGGCATAATACTCTACTTGAATTGTGAATCTTTGTACTAAAAAAGAAATAATATCTGAAGAAAAGAGGTAAGATCTTAAAGCTTTGTGTTTTGATAAAGGTAAGAACAGTGAAATGTTTTTATTAAAAAGGTAAAAACTGAAATCTTTGTGCTATGTTAAAGGTAAGATAAGTGGGAATTTTTGTTTCAAAAGTATGGATCTAGGTATGTTTGATAAATTTTCTCCTAGTCTAAAAACTAGGGCACAGCTAGAAGAAAGAAGGTTTGATATGAGTAGATCTGGTAGAAATAATGAAAGATATGTTATCCCTCTGCATAGAAAGAATGTTTGGACTAACAAATGGATGCAGGACCCTAGAAAGATTTTTTTGTAGGTTAGCTACTATGATCCTAGTGCGCAGTACAAGAAATACTGGGGATCATTTAAGAGAAAGAGAGGATTAACACTTTGTTATAGTTACAGAAGATCAGGACATATTGCTAAGGAATGCCCTGTAGAAGGCCTAATTGTCTTTGTTGTAAAACCACAGACCATGAAGTTCTAGATTTCCCTAGAATGATCGCTAAAGTTGAGAAGATGAATATGAGACAAGAAAACCCTGAGGAAGGCCAAGAAACTAATACCATGGCAGAATCCCAGAAATAATCAAAGACTGTATTATTACAGATGAAAGAAACCCTGAATGATCACAGAGACACTAATCTATCAGAGATATTAAAAGAAAAAGAGTGCATAGAAACAAGAATAGGAGACTTCGACATAGAATGTGTTCTAGATGAGGAAACACAGGTGAATATCATGACAGAAAGAACTTGGGAAATTTTGGGAAAGCCTGCTATGATTCCCTCATTGGGAGGAATAGGATTATTTAGAGGAAATATAATAACCCTATGTGGAAGACTTACCTAAACATCTATGAGTACTCATGGAACTTCGACAGAGGAATAATTTGAAGTCATTAAATTTTTTGAGAACAACATCCCATTTTCTATTTTGCTAGGAAAAACTTGGATTGAGAAAGATCAGATCCAAAGAAAACAAGAAGAGGAAGCTCTAGAATAGAAAAAGAAAGAGCTAAGAGAGTTCATGGCTAGGAGAATAGCACACATACTGAAAGAACAAGAAGGCTAGTCAAATCTACTAAGGACCAAAGGTCTGGACGTTGAAGTTGAAAGAACACAGAAATACTTGAAACACCTTTCTGTACAAGAGAGTAGAGCACCTACACCAGACAAAGAAGAAGTATTTCCCTTGAATCCAAGGAAAGATCATCAACAACGTGAAGTTACCATGCCAAGAGGAGATAAGAATCAAAATGGAAAGAGGAATACCAAGATGTAGATCATCGGGAAGAAGGCTAGAAAGATTAGCAAGAAGAAAGCAAAGTTAGAGAAATTACAGGAAGTTCCAGAGAAGACTTTGCAAAAGGAAGGTCTCCAGAATTTGAACTTTGTCGGAATATCAGAGCATCTCAGATTGGCACTTTGCCATGGCAGAGCGATATAGACATTGGAGGTATTATGACCGTTAGATTGACGCTTCAGAATGACTAGAAACGTAGTTATGATCGGAAAGCTCACCATTGGACCATTGGGACCACACCATAATAGATGGAACTGCATTGATTAAGGTTTTTCGACCCGTTGGAAGAAACCGTTACGGTGTTGCCTATTTATTCTATTGCATGTTGTATCAAGAAAACTTTTGCAAACAGTGATTCTTTGAGCCCACAGAGAGCTGACTATTACCACATTGTGTTTACTGAAACTTCGCAACCTGTTCTATTGCGTTGAGAGTTTGTTCGTTGACCTAAGTTATTGGATCTCGAGCGTGCATGTCGGACAAACTCAGCGCAGTAGAAAATTCAGTAGATGAAATCCTAATCAATATTATGGATGAAAAGGTAATGTCTGGAGGGATTCAAGCTTCATCGATGAGAGGAGTGAAAGCTTCCCCATCTACTGCTCATGGATCTGGACCATCCCGAGCTACGGCTGAGAAACACACCAAGAATCGTGATGACTTGGTGAATGTGAAGCTAATCCCATCAATCCTGCCCGACTACATCCCACCTCTAGCTGGCGCGATGAGTCATGACAGTGTCCTAAGGGACTTCAACTACACTCCGATTACTACATACCTTCCGAAGGGGATATGTGCAGTTAAACCACAGTTGGATAAGATCCTGACATTGAAGATCAATGACTTCAACCTAGAATATCACAATAACTACATCTTGCTCGCACCTCATAAGTATTTGACCAAGATGAAGGGGAAGAAGTTGAAGATAATCCCCCAACCATGGACTATGGACATTGCACAGTCCATTATTCTGAACGTAATGAAGATACCCCACTTTAGAAGGCACGAGGAGGTTAACATGTGCATTAATCTCTTACTATCGTGCTTCCATGGCAGTTATCTATGGCTGGACAGATGCATCACTGTCAACCAAGCGTTGATCCATTGGATCACTGGATTGAGCATGCAGGAACTAGACCCGCAAGACTTTTACCTAGGGAAGGCTGTAGAATGTTCCCTGGTGCAAAAGATTAAAGATACCTACTATGATGTGGAGAAGGGGAAGCGAGTCTACAAGGTAGCCTCCATCCAGAATGGCATAGTGTGCCCCACTTTTAAGTTGATTGCTAGTAATCTAGTCTAAAAGAACAGACCCACACAAGTCACGGGGTTTGTTGTTGACCTCGCAGGAAAATGTGTGGAGGGGCTACAAATGAACTGGGCAAGCCACTTAGTTAACCAGTTAGAATAAGATTGCCGCAAAGCTTAGTATTAGGGCTATGAGTTCCATTTTAGTTGGTTGTTGATCCTCATCACGTCCATTGCTTGGGAGATGCCAGAAGGTGTGACCTTCCCTAAAATATATCCATCTAAACCCTTAGCCACAAAGTTCACCACACTCTGGTATTCAAGAGATATGGGGAAATAATGGCAGTCAAATGCGGTGTTCCACACCTATTACCTACAGTTGAAGAGGGTTATTAATTTTGTCCCTCGTATGATGCCAAACACCCTGCACAGGTTCAGGCCATTTTTGAAGTTCCACACAGATAGACATTTTATCTATATCACTGCACGCAGAGATGAACACAAAGAAGTACTACAGAGTTATTACAAGCTCACAGAGGAGGACCTAGAAGAAATAACTAAGGAATGGCCTATAGAGCTCCTTATCCATGTTGACTCAGTAAAACTATCCGACCCCGACCTAATCGAAAGTTCGTTGGTCACTCACGAAGAGTATGATACACCAGGAAGTAGCAGAAGGAAGAAGAAGGAAGAAATACAGGAACTGAGTAGCGCATCAGAAGAAACTACTTCAGAATCTCTTGAAGGAGGAGGTGATGACGAAGTAGACAAGGAAGAGGACAAGGGAGAAGAAGATAAGCAGAAGAAAGGCAAAGTAACACCACCTCAGAATCCCCCTAATGAAATAGAGATGTCTAAGAAGAGAAAGGTTTCCCCCACGAAGCCTTCTTTGTGGAAGAAGTCCAAAGCTAGCAAGCCCAAGATGGAGACTGTGCTCACGATGGATGAAATCAACCTAATCATCATTGTCATCTCAGATACCTCAGAATATATTCTACAATGCAATGAAGCAAAACAAGAAACCATGTATGAAAGGATTGAAGCATAGCTGAGAGGGGTACAATAGGCCCTTCACTTCATCCACGCAATGTCCATTACGCCCTTGCCATCAAAAGAAACAGAGTTGGGGGATGAGCCTGCCCAACTCCATAGAATAGCCGATGTGACCAAATTTCACCTTCGTCATGTCCAAGAAGAAAAAGAATAGGCCACAGAGGCCCTGAAGCAAGTACAAGAGGAAGTCATAGAGAAACAATAGGTTGCACAGCAGAAAAAAGATGACCTCCAAGAAAATTTCACAGAAGAAAGAGCGCAAATCCAGTAGGAGAAAGAACAGTTTCTCGCAGAGCAGGTATGAGTTAAAGAAGCATTCAACAGAGAACTTCGCTCTGTGATGGGTTTAGAACAAATGGAAGAAGATCTAGTATAAAGTCAAGTGGCAAAGCTTGTTGAAGCCATTCAATAGATTCAACAGATCTAGACCTACAAACAATAACAAGCACTCCACAGGAAATGCAAGACCACAGAGAAGCCACTGCCCAAAGCTTAGTTGAGAGAATCAAAGCATTATCCTTGGAATGTAAACAACTTAGCAGTCAAAGTGCGCAGACTTATGAGTGCCTTATAGAGGACCCTGAACTAAAGACACTGGAGTCGCAACTCCAGGAGGTAAAAAAACAAGAAGCAATAGTACAAGTGTAGTTGAAGCTCCTATCAGCAATTGAGAGAATGAAAAGGTCCCAAGAACAGTGCACGTCTAAAGAACAGGTCCATTCCATACAGAGAAAAGTCATGGAAGTGAATCAGAAGCTCCAACCCTTCCAGGATGCAGCTTGCCTACTTTTTGAGGAGATTGAAGGATGAGGCATAGAACTGGAACAAGTAGTCACCATAGTCAAACAATGCTTGGAAGGACCTGTGAACGAGGAAGTTATTCAGGGTTTCATCGAGAAAGAGGCCCTAGCGAAGTAGCAGGTCTAATCCACTTGAGGCATTTGAGGCAAATTTACCTAGATCAGAGTGACTTAGGATGAGTCATAGGTGAGTGTTGGGGGCCTGTTGGCCCTTGACTAGGTTTTGTGGAAACGATTGTCATGTTTGACCAAATTTGGGACTTCGACAGGCCAATCAAAGGCAGAGCGCAAGTCGAAGTGGAGATTGTGGGATCTTGGCCCCTCTTTAGGGAAGTTTGGGGATTAAGGTTTATGTAATGGGTATGGGGATGTCATCCCATGGATTTACCCATGTTTAGGCCCTTTTTGTAATATATAAATAAGTATCTAGGCAATGTAAGAGAGAGACCGAAAATATCTAAGTGATGTTGTGCTAAGCGAAAGTGATAGTTTTAAATCCTTTGTGCATGCAGTGTTGAACACTAGCAAAGCTAAGTGAAAGTGGTTGTAGGAAGCTTGTGTGTAGATTGTAAGAGGGATTTGTGTTGTAACCTAGCTTGGGGAAGGAGGATCTGGAGAAGTGCGCACAAATCTCCTATCCTATGCGGAGTAGGATCTTGTGGCTCTGTGCATGTAGATGATTGACAGAAGACAATAAAGAGAAGAAGAGTTAGTGGATGTAGCCCCAAGCTGGGGGTGAACCACGTATATGGTGTGTTGTGGTTGCCTTTTTTATTATGGTTGTCATGTTGTTAGTGTGATTTATGCTTAGCACAGTAATGTATGTTTAGATGTATCTAATATGATATCTTAGTTCTTGGTGATGTGAATAAATGCCAGATCTGGTCTATTTTGATGTGCTTAGTGCTTGGATGTGTTAGATCTTGTTGAATATTGTGTTGCTCTGTAATTAGGGTTTATATGTGTTGTGAACAAGGGTTAAATAATAATGAACAAGAACTACTAAGTGCCCTGTTAAAGTGTTGTAATCACAGATCTGTGTCCCATCTAGGTTGCAAACACTTGAGTCCTGCAACCACCCCTACCTCTACCTCAGGTTAGACTTCATCTACTTCGCAGATGTTGTCGAAAGGGCCAATAGTTAGGGTTTTGTTGGTGCGTTGTTGATATGTTGAACCCTGGGTCTGCCCCTGTGCCAACAGAGAGATATAGTTTCTCTTATACCAACAAAAGTGTGAGTATAGCATAGAGTCGTGCAAGGTGTGCATAGTCTAGGTATAATCTTAGACTTTTCCAATCCAAGTGAGAGGTTGAAGAACTTCTTTCGTGAATTGTGCATAGATTTGGAGTTGTTGCATAACCAGAGGTTATCATGGAAGACGCAAGGAGTGCATAGGAGAATTCCCTAGGATCCTTAAGTTGCAGCAAGAACCAAGATCAGGAGAGATAGAGAATTTGAAGAGTCCAAAGGAAGGATGAGGGTTGAAGTCATCTCACGGAAGTTAAGTTCAGGAGGAAAAGACATTGAGTTCCTTGACTAGGATTCATTGAGAGTTTGAACGGATTGTTGAAATTATCGGAGGGAGAAACATCGATTTTCTATGGGACATTGGATCTAATTGATCTGTGGAGAGGTTAAGGCCGAGTGTCTTCCAACACTCACAAGCTCAGGAGGGATAGTGGTTGTCAAATCTAATTGGGAGAGAGTCGTCAATATGGCACTCTGAAATTTTGGCATTTCAAGAGTCAGAAGTGTGGAGGAACCAACTACCCAGAATTCACGATACATGAAATCCCAATGCGATCTGGACCGTCAGATCATGGAGAAATCAGGATCGTCGACTTGTAGGAGAGGAAGTTGTGAGTTCGGGCTTCGGGAAAAGGAGGAGAGTTGCATCGCAAACGCATAAGTCGTAAAATCTTGATGCGCTTGGAGGTGAGACCCCAAGACTTGACTGGAGGTCATATGATGGACACATAAGGGAGGAGCTGGTGAACCGTTAGCCCATTTCAGGGTTTCAAGAACTGAAGGAGCCAAGGAGCCTTGCAACTAGAGTCCCGAAATCATGAAATGTGATGCGCCTTTGGGGTTTAGGTTGTGGTCACACCGGTGGTCATGAGGAGTGGAGGTTCTCACCTAGTGATTTTCCACAAATGTGTAACTTCTAGAAGGACCTGTGGTTATATTTGTTGAAGATTCCAGTGGGGAATCAAAGAACTGTTTTGGCTCAAAGGAAATTTGAAGATCCATAGGCCAGGAGGTCAGTAGGACCCTGCTGAGGTGGGGGGTATGCATCATCGATCGTGACAGTATGATAAATATTGTCCATGTTTCCTTCGGCATAAATACCATTTGTATCTAATGGAACCACATCATGACCGACTATCTCACTCAAGGTAGATCTAAAGTCATCATGTTCAATCCTAACAAGATCTTGGAGGAAATAGGAGGGATGATGCATATCATCCCAAGGCCTATCAGGACCATGGCATGGCCTATAAGATGGATTCATCCAAGTGTAAAGTATCATTGAGGAAATCATGCGAACAAGAATATTGGATGGCCTATACGGGCTCTAGAATAGGATCCTCCTCATCCATCTGTGAGAAGAAAGGATCCGAGTCAGCAATACAGTCAATAATAGACTAATAAACATTTTTTTCCGCTGACAGTGGCATTGCCATCCCAATGTGAAAATGACTTTCGTACGACATAGTCGAGGAAGGTAGGATCCAATGTTCATTGAAATATGAAGTACCGAAAGGAATGGACCTCATTGACGACAAAGACTCACTGGAAATGGAATGAATGTGATGAATTGGTGCCACAGAATCAAATCTACCCATGAGAGAGGAATACATTCTAACACAAACATCCTTAGTTCCTTGATGAGAATCGTTGATCACAGGGAGCGAAGGTCCAAATGATGCATTAGGACTATTGTGGGAAAATTACAATTGATCAATCATCACTATTCTTCCTTCGTGAGGAAAACATAAAGTGTGGAAAATGAATGACACGATTGTTTTCATGGAATAAGTCCAATTTTCCCTAGTAGTAAATTATAGTCGAGGGGTGCATAAACCACCTAGACATCAGCCTCCACTGTCTTTCCACCTAACTGGACCGAAAAAGAAGGAAGATTTTGTGGGGCCAGAATGAATGCCCATCAAAAGAGGTCAACATAGTCATATATTGGGATAGATTCAGAGAGCCAATGGATTTCCAACATGTTAGGGACATCATGCATGTCACAACACCTTCATCAATTAAAGTTTTTTTAGGGTAATTTTTGTGTACTCCACATGGATTTGAAAGGAAACGTGGTAAGATAAGTGAGGCCTAACATTTGTGACGTCAAACTTAATAACCTTCGAGCCACACAGGTCTAGAGTTCCTAAAGTAGATAACAAGGTGTTCCTCTATGAAGGACACATCTGGAGCACCTCCACAGCTGACATTACACAAGGGGTTTGACCCAGATCTTCGATAATCGAATAGTTTTGGAAAGCTCTAGCATTAAGATTGTGGGCAGAGCGATTTAGTAATCCTTTTGAAATATGAGGCAGAGGTTTTGGATTTTCAATATGTAAGGGTGTTTCCAGAGGAGGAAGAGACTCTGGACCTACAACAGTTTTTGAAGAACCGTAATCATGAGATCAAGTGGCTACATCAATCTAAGAGTTGACCATATTGACACATAGATGGCCACCTTCATGTGTCGAGGAGTTTTGACTCTCACTTGATGCATTTCTAGTGTTAGAGATCCCCGAGGCCATGTGTTGATTATGAAAAAATGGATTTGTTAGCACAGTGGGCAGATGTGATAAGAGCCTCGAGGCTTCCTCAATTTTGGGGCATAAGTGGGTAAGGTGATAATCTCTACAAATTTTACAAGTAAAATTCACCTTCTGTTATTCTTTCTTTCCCTCACCAACATTGATATTTGATCTATCGTTGTTAGTTTCTTCCTTGGATTTATTATTATTTTCCCAACCTTACGATTATTACCGTGTCCTTTCCTTCTATTGCCTCCTGGTTGTTGGTTACCATTTGGGTTAGTCGATGACTATACAGAATGTACATCCGCCGATTGAGTGGGAGTGGAAGACGAAGCCAAAGCTTATCCTACTATAGGTTGGCTTAGAGACAAATATTTCAACTGGTTCGTCACCAAATATGTAAACCTAGAATTTGCAAAGCCTATGATGCCATTAGCATGAGGTTGAGGATTTTTTCTAGGGTCATATTTCGAATGCAGTGCATTAGGAAGAATTTCATACAACATCCCAGATTGAGCATATATGAGGTCCAATTGTTGGGATTTGAAAATAGATTCTTCCTTAGATGTTACTCCAAATGTAGAGACATCATTCAAAATATAAGGCAATAAGGGCTTAAAGAACCACTCCAATAGAAACTCTAGAGAAATGTAGGCTTTGATCAACCTCTTCCGTCTATGCCACTCTTAGATATGGTCTGAGATATGAGTGTCTTTATCTTGGCGGAGGACCGATAGAATTTCTATGTCTTCATCATAATGAACCAGCAACTAAAAGTGATTGAGAAGACCAAAACCATATGATTAAAGTTTATGTATGTTCTTCCCAGTAGCTCAATGTACCACTTGACAATGACCCTCGTGACAGTGCATTGAAATAGCCTCAAATGAATATAATCATCATTAAGGGAGTTACATGAGCACCAAAGATGAAAATTAGTGACATGATCACCCAGATCCTCACCAATATTTCCTTCGAATTTTGGAATGTCTGAAGGAAGATTGGTGGGGATGGGGGGAAATAAAGGATCATGATTCATAGGTTCATTCATTAATTTTGACAAATCTGGCAGATTAAGCATGGCTAGAGAAGGGAGACGGGGTTGCGGCATCTGAGCCCATTCTCCGAGGAAGGATTGGGATGGAGGGATTGCAGGCCATCCAGGGTTCTGGTATATGCCATGGACCTGTCTGGTAGGATAATATCCTAATCCAAATTGATTCATAAAAGGTTTTATGGGAATTTTTATTGCACAATCTATACTTTCCCAAAGCCTAAAGGCAAGTAGGCCTAGATTGATGTAACACAGAGGTATTCCTATCACTATCACCCCAATATGATACCTATTTCTATTTAGGAGGATAAGAAACTGACTCTAAGGGAGATGTCCCAATACCTAGTTGGTTGATGAAGGGTAAAAAGACCAGGTAAAATCCACCCCTCTCTCTAGGTCACTCGAAAGAAATCACTTGGTAAAGTTTAAGGGGAGGAAAGGAAAAGTAAATGAATGGTACCTACCCTTTACCAATGAAAAAAAAAATGTTAGCAGCAATCAATGATGTCGATTTTTAAAATTAGTGAATTCAATATAGAAATATTCTACTAAAAAACTTAAAAGATAAAATGTATAGCAATAACAATATACTTAGAAATTGCAAGCTGTGATGACAAAAATGATATGAAGACTTTGCAATTTGATAATACTTTTTCACTCACAATTTCAAGATTTAAAACATTTCAATAAGTGACTTCAATAGGATCTCAAAACACTTGCAACAAAAATAAAATGATAATTATGACAACAACAAAACCACTTCATAAAGTACGTAAATTAGGCAATTTAAACAAACACTTTAGCATATAATGATAGTAGTTTGCCTAGTACAAGTGTTGGGTGGTTTTATAAACAGTTTGAGTGATGTTACAGGGTTGTAATGATGGCTATCACAATAGTTACAATAGAAGCAACAAAATTAAACAACTTCATAAATTTTCACCTAGAAAAATAACAAAAGGAAGGCTAAAGCCTTTGGATGATAGCACCTAGGAAAATGAAAATTTTTGGGTTAGTTTTAGAGGTTAGTATGTTGATTAAGGTTGTTAAATAGTTGTAACATTAATTATAGCAGCAGTAATATGGTTTTTATTGTTAGTGAAAGTTTCAAGAAGATGTTTTGAAAGTTTGTTTGGTCTCAGTCATCCACAATAGTGTAGAAATCAATGCCTTTTAGGGGCTTATGGAGTCAATAATAGTAACAATATCACTTGGGAAATAAAATAATGATAATTCTTAGATAAGGGAAGAAGAAAATGCAAGAGGTTTTGGCACTTCAATTCCTCAAGCATTTGACCCTTTAAGGGACGTTTTTCTAGAGAGTAGGCACTTCTAGGCCCTAACGCACCTTCCTTAGCGTTTTTTTAATGACAATTTAATTAGTGACTAGAATGAGATTACTAGAGAACTAGCACTTCAAGGCTCTAATAATCACTCCCAAGAAAATGTATAATTGGAAAGATCAATCTAGTAGTGTAAATGTGTTGAACCTACACATAATAGATCTAACTAGAAAATGACATACACAATTTACAGAGAAAATATGAGAAAAGAGAAGTAGGAGAGAAAGAATGGAAGAATTCTCATTAACCAAATAAATGAATGCTAATTTACACATGAT
>ML788541.1:399448-419793 GCA_009831015.1 Picea engelmannii | reverse complement strand
CATCAAAAAACAAATTACTAATGATTCAATTGAAATTATCATTCAAATTAAACAATATCAAAATGAATGCAATCGAAACAGAGTAAAGAATGCTCTGTTTTCAGTTACCATAAAACATGGTCAAATCTTGACAGGCCTGTTTCATATCAAACAAAATTAAGCAGTGAATCAAATCGTATAAGATACGATGTAATCGTAATCAATACAACCATAATCGAACAGAATCGTAATCATATAAGATATGATATGCCACAACATAATTATAATCGATATAATTGAACACAAAATAGATTTGTTACAGCTGTAACGATATACATAAAATTCATGTCGTTTCAATCAAATATGGAAAGACAGTTACGATGTGAGTGTTTACACAGTCTACAGACAGTATCACATAGTGATCGTAACCATTGACAAGAGTAATAATCATAGACCGAGTAACAATCAGAGCATATCGTAATTGAGTTAAAAATAGAAACAAGTCGCTATTCTGGGCATGACCAGCTTCGTTCTTAAGTTAGATTTAAACAGTATATTCGTTGTAATATGAATTGAGTTGATAACACGGTCAAACAAAACAATGCGAACTGAATAGTTGGATACAATAGTTATGACCCACATCGATTCACAACTTGGTTACACCTTAACAGAATCGTACTCGAATTGGTCAATAGTCATAAAATCACAACAGTTAACCATAATTGCTAACTGCATCATCTGGAATATTAACAATTCAGAATGTGAATTCGACTGTGTTTGGAATTGAAATACCAGAAACGGCCTGTGTTTAGAAGAGATTTTAACAACTTTAATCAATAACAGAGTATCCAATTCAAACTAAATTACAACAATCAAATCCAATCATGATCAAATCAAATCAGAACTAAATCTAATTGAAACTTTAACGATAACAAAAATTGATTTATCAAAAAAAATTTATATACAACAGTGCATGCTTGTGTGACAGAGAAAATCCACTATATACATAGAGTTTATGAATATGTCATATAAATGGGTGAAATTCATACCAGCGAGGTTGCCCGGGCTACGCCAATTTTGAATTGACGATTACTGTAGCCGACTCGACATTCTTGAATAGAATTGAACCTATTGTTCGCTGTCTCTTGTCAGTGGGTTGCACCTTCGCTTTATGACTGGTGAGGTTTTCCACTTGATCCTCCAGAGCATGAATTCTGGATTGCAACATCGACACATCTAGGTAGTACCTTTCCAACCATAAGCCACACTGATCACATGGTGGAACAACTGGTTGAACAGGAGAGGGTTTCGACGAGTCACCGAGGGTTCCACGAGGCATTTCAATGCCTGGAAAATTGGGATCATCCTGCAAATAAGGTGGTAGGTTTTTGACAAATTCGTATGAAGGTTTGTCACACAGACCTTCTGAGTAGGGATACTCATTTGCCAGAAAAAGTTCAACCTCCGAGTCAGAATCTTCGCTAACCATGATAGGCTCAGGATTAACAAGAATTTTGGGTTTATTTCTTGCCATGCGAGAGATTAATCGAGCATTTTTCTTGCCTTTAGAATTCGCACCAGCTTTAGCTTTAGGATTTTTGGCTATGGGTTTAGCAATTTCAACCTGTTTGGTCACAGACATGGGAAAGTTCATAGGTGAGTCAGGTAGAGATTTGGGTAGCAGAACGCTGTAAGGCACAGGGGGGATAGGCTTGCTTTCGCTCACCACAGTTTTATCAACCTGTGGTGGGCTTGAGTCCTCAAAGCTATTCCGACTCAGAAAATCACTCCAATAGTCACGGCGTAACCCCAACTCATAAACCATAAGTATTTTAATTAACCCAAAATGGAAAAGGCTGGTATCGGCCTGGTTGCGTTTATACCTTTTAGCCATCTTAAACAGACTCCTATGCAGGTAGTGAGGCATATTAAGCTCATAGCCTATAAAAACCATCAATAGACGAAGGTGAAACAAGAAAACGAACCCATACCTGCCCTCGCAAGTAATGAATTGCTTGGTTATCATTAGCAGGTCATGCCAGCGTTGCTTTAGCATATTTGCGGGGAATCCTTTGTCACAGGAGTTGACCATCCGAGATCGGAAGAACAATGTCCACGGGACATCTTTCACTTTGCAATTTTTCAACCACTTCTGTCCAGTAGTAGGCAGACCGGTAGCCAAACTAAGAAATTGCTCATCAATTTCCAGTTGCACATCCCCAACCTTGGTTCGGCAGCCATTGAAGGTTAATGCAAATTGCCGAGACACGCTAGGGTTATAACCATCAAATATTCATATGAACGGGAGCCATCCGAATTCCTCCAGGTCGCTATAAGTGCCATCGAACATCAGCAATGCTTGGCAACCGTTGGGCTCGACCCTTACGACTGGAGCCATGGCTTGTGTGCATAGTAGGGTTTGAATTGAACAATACAATACACAGGGGAAGAAATCATTATGGCTAACAGCTGCAAGCGCGCAAAAGGGAAAGAATCAATGTATGCGTGCGAAGGTGGTGGGATTATCACTGCCATGCAGAACATTAATGGTTGAGTATAACACTGTTCCATCAATAATCATAACGTTTAAAACACATTAATCAACCAACACAAAGATTTAAACGGTGGATAGTGATACCAAGGCACCATTGTATCGTTTGAAATCAAACTCAATCAATATAGAGTCAAACCCAAAGTTAATTCGTGCCATTGTAATAATTCAAAACATTAAATCAAAACCAAAAGTTCAACCAATGCGCGATTTCATAACTTCAAACCATTGCCATTCAACACGAAATCGAAACTCATATAGTGACCATGCGTTTGTCACATAATATATAATCAAAGTTTATAAAACATTGTGTCAAGAGATTTCATAAAATTGATAAGCCAAGAGCTTATAATATTCAGGATCATATCATATAGAAACGAGATTAACCATGACCCCTATATAATCAAGTATGATTCATATATTATCATGCTCAATGCCTCATCAATTAAATAAATAAAACCAAGTTGTGCAATCAGAGCGAAAGTAGGTAAATGGACATAGTTTGAAAATTATTCCAGCCACTTAATAGCAAACTAAAGGTAAGTGCCTTTGAGAAAATCATGACAGTCCAAAAAGATGGAGGAGTTTTCACACTTTAGTCATGAAAACTGAATCGAAACCACATTGCAATTGTCGCATGAAATGAAAAGAATGTCGGCTTTCACAATGTGACGATGACTTGACGTTCAGGAGACAAAAGGTGTAGGCAGCTTATATGACAATTGAAAAAATTGAATTGGCTGCCAACATCTTTCCATACACAGACTCCAAGTATGATACCACACGAGCTCACATCCATTGACTATTGAACAAGTGAATCTATACATCCTCGGATATCCATAGTGAAACATGAATTCACCCCATGCAACCAAGGTCTGTGGGTATCTCTCAATAGCTACAACGTGTCCCTTGGACATCCACTCCCTGCGATGCATCAATACCTGATCAATTGTAGATGTGTTCACCAAGCCCTTGTCAAGGACAAAGTTCAAGTAGTACCAAGCTTGTCCCTAAAGTACTACTTGAACTTTGTCCTTGACAAGTCTTGGTGAACATATCTGAAACTGATCCTTGATATTCATGAACTGGAGCCTCACTTCTCCCCTCTATAAGATATCCATGATATAGTAGTATCTGATGCTTTGACCTATCATGGAAAAAAGAGTTCTCTGACAACTTCATGCAACTCCGGTTGTCACACCAAATGCAAGTTGCCTCCAATCCGGGACCAAATAACCCAGACAACAGCTTCTGAAGCCGCACTTCTTCTCTTCTCACTGCACATGCAACCACATACTCAACGTCAACCATATTGAGTGCCACACAAGAGTATTTCCTGCTGCTCCATGAGACCATACTAGAGCCATGACTGAAATAGTATCCTGAAGTTATATTTTGGTCAGGAATATTGTCGGCCCAATATGAATTTGAGTATCTATACAATCCAAAATCATGGTGATATCTATACCAGAGACCATGATCTAGAGTACCCTTAAGGTACCTCAACATAGGTTTTGTTGCAACCAAATGAACCTGTCTGGGCTTCTCTAAATGTTGACTTAGGGTGTTCACAACAAAACATATATATGGTCTTGTGTTCATCAAATACATCAACGAGCCCACTATCTTCCTGTATAAGGTAAAATCAATGATATTTGAATTTGTATCCTACAACAACTTTAGATTTTATACCATCGGGGTAGACATGGCCTTACAGTCCAACATATCGAACATATTCAATATTTCCATGACATACTTTCCTTGATTTAGGAAAATCCCATATGATCTCTTCCAAACTTCTAGTCCCAAGAAACAGTGCATCATTCCTAAATCTTTCAGCTCGAATTCTTCAACCAATTTTCTCTTACATTCAATGATGATATTTTCCACACATGTTAGAAACATGTCATCTACATACAAAAATAGAATCACTGGTTCACTAACCTCAACCTTAAAGTAAAGGTTAGGATCTACACTTCTCTTGGTAAAACTTAAGCTCATCAAAAAATTGTTAATCCTACCATACCATGCTCTAGGTGCCTGCTTCAATCCATATAAATCCTTCTTTAATCTGGACAAATGAGTCTCCTTATCATGTGTCTCGAATCCAAGTGGTTTCTCCACATAAACTTCCTCTTTTATTTCACAATTCAATAAAGTTGTCTTTATGTCCATCTGGTGCACCTTCCATTTCATGATAGTGACCAATGAAAGTATAGTCTTGATCGAGGTATATCTTGCTACGGGAGAAAAAGTCTCTTTATAATCAATCCCTTCCTTCTGAGAGAAACCTCGAGCCACAAATATTTTCTTATATTTTTCAATACTGCCATCAGCTGCATGTTTCATCTTGTATATCCATTTCAAAATCACCACATATTTTTCCTTTGGTCTAGGAACCACATCCCAGGCATCATTCTACATAATGGACTAGTATTATTCTACCATGGCATATTTCCATACTTGAGTTTTTGCATCCTCTTCATAACTTGAAGGTTTTGCATCCATTATGTCACACAAGCATGCCATGTAGTTGGAATACGGCTTCGGCTTCTTACTTTCCTTGAAATATTTATCTGGGGCAACAATTATTTTTGCATCTATGATAAGATCTTGTGCCCAAGTTGGTCTTCTCTTGAAACAATGTATCTCGGTTGGTTTATGAGGTTCTACTATGTCATGATCCTCTGGAATGATTTCCTCTTGTTCAACTGCCTATGGAACTTTAGGAACTTCATTCTCTTCTTCATGTGCCTCTTTTGCATGGATCTGTTTAGATTTACTGAAAGATGCATTCTTATCGAAGGTTACATCTCGACTGATCTCTAATTTCTGGTGATCGGGAATGTATATCCTATAAGCCTTCGATGTGTCACTGTAACCAACAAATATTCCCTTATGTCTGGAAGGGTCCAACTTTTCCTCTTTTCCTTGGGGACGTGAACAAATACAGGGCAACCAAATATTCTGAAATGGTTGACTTCTGGCTTCTCTCCTAAAAACATCTCCTTCGGTTTCTTATTTTCAAGCACCTCGTGGGGACTTTTAATATGCACGTACATTGTCATATTCGTTGCTTCTGCCCACATATGCATAGGAATATCTTGATCATGGATCATGGCCTTTACTGCTTCCATGATCGTCTAGTTCTTCCTTTCAAGTATTCCATTCTACTAAGGGTTATAGGGAGTAGAAAGCTCCCTCTTAATACCAACTTCCTTTCAATACTCCTTGAATTCTTCTAAGGTGAATTCACCTCCATTGTCTGATCACAAGGTCTTTATCTTTCGCTCTGTCAATTTTTATTACAGAGCCTTGAACTCTTTGAACATTCCAAACACTTGATTATTTGATTTTAACAAATAAATCCAAGTTTTACATGATTAATCATCAATGAAAGATACATAATATACATACCCACTTAGTTAAGTTATCGACATCAGTCCACACATGTCTGAATGCACGATGTCCAAAACTCCTTTGGCTCTGCTATCACTATTGGAAAATGAGTGCTTCATGTTCTTTCCTTATGCTTGCACACTCCATCTAGTTCTGCTTGGATTTATGGAAGAACTGTCACCATTTTACTCACAGTTGGGATTCACAATATCATGAACCATTGCAGAGTATGAATGTCCTTTTAATTTGTGGATGCCTCCTTCTTCAATTCCAATCACTATTGCATCATCAAGGGTCTTCCTTCTAGGCCACATAAGAACTTGACCATCAATAAATGTTACTCTAAATCCTTTCTTGTCCAATGTTGAAATTGAGAGAAGATTCTTCTTTAAACATGGAACATAGATAACTTCCTTCATCTTCATTGTCTTGCCTGAGTTCAACTTGTAGGAATATTCTCCAACACCTTTGATTGGATATTTATATTCATCACCCAATTTCACCGCATGAGGTGAATTTTTATGAATAAGGTTAGATAAGGAGTATTCATAGCCTGTCATGTTCTTGGAGGCACCACTGTCTATCAACCAAGTGTTTCTTCCATGAGTAACAGTATTTGTGAGGGCTCAGATAAGAACATAATCCTCATCAATTGATTAATCTTGATTTGCAACCTTCTTGGGAGGCTCATCATCTTCAATTGTGTGAGCTTGATGCCTCTTACTTCCTTTCTTATTCTTAATTTCCATAATGAGGGGGAAATCCATAACAAAGTGTCCCGATTACTAAAAAAAGTAACATCTGATCTTTTAGTTGTCTCTTTGACCCATAATAAACTTCTTAGGTAAATAATGACCCTTCTTGTTCTTTCATTTCCTGGCGTGGGAAGATAGGGATTGATCTTCATCTGCCATATTTTCTTCTCTTGCATCTTTCCTAGCTTCTTCCTGGTTACCATATTCCCAAAGCCTACTAAACTTGGGAAGCTTCTTCCTGGTTACAATCTTCCCAAAGCCTACTGAACTTGGGAAGGTTCTTCCTGGTTACAATCTTCCCAAATCCTACTAAACTTGGGAAGCTTATTCCTTGAGAAAACTCCTTCAATGAATGAATCCCATGACCTTGGGAGGCCATTCAAGGTAGTCATCACCATTTCTTATCCTTCTACTGAGTCACCAATGTCTTCTATCTTCTCCTTGATTTGATTCACTCTTGATAAGTAGGAGTGAATGGTTTTTGAGTTTTGCATTTTCACATTCTTCAACTGAGATCTTAGAGTCATTCTTCGGTTTATGTTATTTCCTTCAAATAGATGAGTTAAGGTGTCCATCATTTGCTTTGGAGAAGATAATGATGATACATGATGGATAAGGTGGTCCTTAATGGATTCTTCAATAATCCTTTTTGCTCTCACCATGTTCTTCTTATATTTTTCCTTAGCTTCATCTCCTCGAGGTTCTTGAACTTATTCTATAATGAACTTATCCAGTTCATGTTCTTCAAGAAGGAGGCTTAATCTGTACCTCTATGCCCTGAAGTTATCAACTCCATCTAGCTTCTCATCGATTTTTGTTCTGGTAATCTTCCTACCTAGGACCACACAAAAATGTGACCGAAATTGAAAGACTAAACTTACCAGTAGGTGCGCTTTACTAAGGCAATATGCTTGGTTGTATTTCTTTGTAAACAATCCCCCCAAAACTAGAGAAACGTCAACCGTAGGGTCTGGGTGAAACCCTAACTGTAGCAGCTGGACTAGTACATTTGGGTCAAATTACGATGGCACATTTGATGTAATTTCCACTTTATATTGTCTGGAGAACGACAAACAACAAACCCCCTTAAATGTCGTTTCACATGACGTCACTTTTCTGAGGCCATAGATATCGTCTCTGTTGCGACATTTGATGCGAACACGTGTTGTCTCAGATTTGATTGTCCAAACCCCATATAATCATCGCTACAGTGAGGCTAGAGACATCATAATTCTGATGTCCCATTTCGTCAGTCTCAACTACGTGGACGCCACGACAATGACACTCAGAACATTGCAATACCGACACCAGTTAACCTCACTATTCTAATGTGTATGTAATCTCTCTTGCAACGTGAACGCCATGGGATTTCTGACGTATATTGAATCTCGCTTGTGACGTTAACGCCATGGGAGCGATGGTATAGACGTCGAAAGACCGATGGACGGTAACGTCGGTTGAGAGATGATAAAATATATATCAACGAAGTGGACTCCATGGGAGAAACATTATGGAAGTTGTAATACTAACGACCTGTAGGTGTTTAAAAAAAATGAATGAATGAAAACAAGGCATCAGAAGAAAAATCAGGCATCATGACTTATTATAGATCTCTGACAACCCATCTCTTCAAAATACGAGCCTATTTAATAATATTGGTAATCACATAGCTTGGTCTATTAGGGATGTACATTTATCTTTTATTGGTAGAGATGCAATCATTGGTCTTGGTCAAAGGGTACATTGTCCACCGATGTTGATAAAAAAATTGAATGAAACAACATATAGATGGAAATTGGGGTGGATGTCAACCTCCAAGATTAGATTGGAAGAGAAATTCCATGGGCATTGGAATATATTCATATACTCTTTGATAGCCAATCCTAGTGTCTTATCCGAAAGTAAAGAAAATCTTTAATGGGAAAAAAAACTAGCATGGGTGCACATTTAGTGTAAAAATAGAGTACAAGACCCTATCAACATAAATTGAGGAGGCAATGAAACCATGGTGGTGGAGTGAACTCTAGAAATTATGGGCCCCACCCAAGGCAAAAAAATTTGCATTAATTGTGCTCCACGACAAACTTCCCGCATGGGAAAATTTACTTAAAAGAGACAAGGAAGGATCGGGACAATGTTACCTCTATAGGGAAAATGTTGAATCAGTGCTACACATATTGGTCAAATGCCACTTAATGATGGAGGTTTCAAGTACATTGGGGTTGCATGGTCTATAATTTGATTGAATAATGGAATAAATGGTTTAAGACAAGAGGCATTTCACATGAGTTGATCACTCCACCTTTACATGTGATGTGGGGTCTTTGAATCACGATGAATGAATAAATATTCAAAGAAAAACAACCATCCCCCATTGAAATAATGTATACAATAAAATACTCAACAATGGTTTGTAAACCATAAAGGGATGTTGTGATTATAAAAATTATGTCATTAAAGGTTGATCATAGTTTCTTGTATATATTTTTTGATTTTGCCTCCAAGGGACATCCTAGCCAAAGCAAAGTCGGTGGGACATTCTATTATGGTTTCACAATCACTATGAAAAGTGGAACAGGGTTTCGACCCAAAAACTACACAAAGGTAATCAACCTGCTCACAATGATGAAGATATAATCAAAACTTGGGATACAATGGGTCCATGTTTTCTTGTATTCGAAGGTAGTTTGTGATTGGATGAATATCCTATCTAAACATACACACATCATTCTTGTAAGATTTGTAGAGAAAGGCCATGCATTGAGGTTAATATTTCAAGCATTATATATCTCCCACATTTATCAAGAGCACAGTTAAGTAGAAATATTCTTGCAAAGGAGGCAAGGGACATAGATGAAGGTAACATAATATTGATATAAGCAGATTCAAATGGCACACAATCTAGGAAAGAGTTTTTGGTACTTTAAATATGATATAATAATTAGTATCGGGAGATATGACAAGCTATAGACGATTGTTGGAATAATATATATATATATATATATATATATATATATATATATATATATATATATATATATATATATATATATATATATATATATATATAAACACACTTTTCAAATGCTTCAAAAGAATTATATATAGTTGTGTGCGGTACTGAATGACTCCAAAAATAATGATGTACCTTTGATGCAGGAGCATCACTAGCAAAGCACAAGTGGAAGATAGCTCCACACACTAGCACACATTTTGAAGTGATAATTTTGAATTAAAGAAGGGAATATCGTGAAATATCTTGAAAAGATCGAAATTAAAGAACTTGTTTAATGTTTTGGAGCTCGACGATCACATGAGATCGATGGGGAATGTATTTTATTTTAATGTGGTAGATTGCAGTACAGATTCAATGCATTTTCTCTTATCTTTCTGTCACAAACATTTATTGTAATAAATCCTTAGTAGTTGAAAGATTTTATTTCGATAGGACAACACTAAGGTAGTCGGAGGGAAAAGATCTATGAGCCCACTTGTATAAATAAATGTATTGTTTCCCAAATGTGGTTGTTGCAATTTAGTTGAAGAGTATTGTAGCCAAAGTCTTTTGAAGATTATTAGAGTGTATGAGTCCATGTGCATATCATTTGAATGAATATAATAGATAAGCGTTGTTCCAATGTTTGGTGTTGTTGTTGATGTGTCTATTTGAATGAATGAATGGTAGGATTTCTATTTAATTGAAATTCTTTGTTACTACTTGTTCTTATGTTATGAATTCATTTACAAGGAATCTTATTGCAAGGAGTGTGCAGGGTTGATACTTGGATAAGTATTGAAGAATTCATTCTGGGAATTTCAAAGTGTCGAGGAGGAACAAGTTCAGGAGAGAGAAATTGAAGATTTGTATGCAAGGGGTGGATATTTTCTGCAATATTGTGTGACATAGTCTTTTGACTCGGGATCACAGTATTTGTAGAAGAGGGTGAATAACTATCACAGGGTGTGCACAATCGTCCATAAATAATTTGAGTTGTGGAGGAAGACCTGTTGCAAGGCATGCATAGGGTCAAATTCGACTAAGTGTCGAAGAAGACACTTTGAGGATTCAAAGTGTTCGAGGGAGGAAAAGCTCAGAATATGTAGCGATGAGAATTATTCAATAAGGAAGGAGCCCTTGAATATTCCCCAAGTTAACGAGAAAGATCCATTCAGGAGGAAGGAGGATCGTTCTTGACCATCAGATCTGGGGAGTTGCATGGAGGTTAGCCATAGAGTATTTCGACACTTCGTGGTTCAGAGGCATAGAAGTATTGTGAGAAGCATGGTCATCGAATTCACAGATTCGTGAAGTGATCCTAGTCATTGGCTGCGAGGAGGATACATGGCAGCGAATTGGAGAGTTCGAGAGATAGAGTTAAGAGAATTTGCGTGGAGCAAGGGAAATCATCGCAAGTCATGAAGGCCAAAGTAGCACTGGACCGGTGGATCCAGGAGGACACGTGAAAGAGATTAGTTTGTTTCAGCAGAAACATATTTCAAAAGAAAACAAAGGTGGAGGTTGCAATACCACTGAAGCCCGAAGTTACGAAGAGGACTGGAACGATGCTATATCTTGTGATCATATGAGAAGAAGAGCCTAGCCAGTGGAGTTAGCGCCCACCAGTTAAAGTTACAAGAGGAGCTAGAAAATGATTGTGTGGGTAATTCAACCTGCTTAGTAACAAAAGGGAGGCCTGTGTAATTTTTTTCAGGGTTTATTGGAGGCCCAAGGAGCTAATTCAGCTTAGGTATTTGAAGATCCTTGACCAGGAGGTCACAAAACCCCTAGGAGGAGAGGGGGATACATCAAGTGGTATCGGAGCCACAAATTCTATTTCTGTAGGCAAAGGAGACAAAGGAGATAGTTTGATAACATACAGTGGTATCAGATACATTAAGTGGTAGTTACGTAAAGGAGAAAGTTTAACACAATGCCACCTAGAAGACGTGCAAAGCCACCTGTAGCAAATCGAGTTGTGGAGAGGGAGATGCAAGAACTTCAAACAAGGTTGGATGCAATGGAGACAACACAAGGGAGAGCACCTGATGCTGGAGATGTCAGTGATGTGAAGAACAAAGAAGTGGAAGTAGAAGAAATTGTAGTAGAGGATGTTGCATAGGAACGCTTGCTGAAAGCAGTTGTCAAATTGGGAGCTAGATAGAAGAAAACCATTCCGATGTATGAAGGCAATTTAAATGTTGAAGAATTGTTGGATTAGATAAGATCAATGCACAAGTACTTCATCTATGAAGACATCGATGCGGAGAAAAAGGTGAAGTATGTTGTCACTAGATTAAAATGACATGCAACGTTGTGGTGGGATGAACTGCAGGATGACAAAAGATGCAAAGGAAAGAAAAAGATCAAGAATTGGGATAGAATGGTATCCAAGCTAAAGGCTAAATTCATACTCAAAGACCATCAGATAAATCTGTTCAGGAAGTTGCAGAACCTGAGACATAAATGAATGGCAGTGAAGAAGTACACAGAGGATTTTTACAAACTAAACATTATGGAGGAACAGAGAGAGAAAGATGATGAAAAAGTTTATAGGTATATAAATGGCCTAAGATATGAAATCCAGGACGAAATCAACATGATGGAAGTAAGGAAAGTGGAGGATGCTTATCAAATTGCACTGAAGGTAGAAGAGAAGTTGGCCATAAAATAGAGCTAGTGAAGCAGAGGAAGAAGTATAAACAAAGGAAAATGAATTTTCCATGATAAGGCACAAAAGCCCAAGGTTGAGACTGAAAAACCACATAGTCACTCGAAAAGAGGAGGAAGTTCCCGAGGAAGACAGTATGGTGGTAGAAATTATTTTCCTCGAGGAAGAGGAAGAGGAAGAGGAGGAGAAGTGAAGTGTTATGCTTGTATAAAGACAATACACATGTCTTGGGAATGTCCCAAGAGAAAGAAATAAGGAGGAGGTGCATCTCACATTTCGGAAGTGCAGAAGAAGAACGTTGAAGCAGAAGGTGCAGAATATAGGAGATCTCTAATGATGAAGAAGGTTCTCTTAAAAACAAAGCCAGAGGTTGAAAAACTAGTGCAGAGGAATAGTTTGTTCAGAACTACTTTCAAGACTAAAGATAGGGTATGCAAGGTGATAATTGACAGTGGGAGCAATGATAACTTAGTATCAACATAAATGGTGGAGAATTTGGAGCTGGAGAAAACTGCACATTCGAGTCTGTATAGAGTCTCATGGTTGCAGAAAGGACACCAGGTAACGGTAGCTAAACAATGCCTAGTTGAATTTAAGATAAGAGGATATAGAGATGATATTTTATGTGATGTGATTCCCATGGATGTATGCCATGTTTTGTTGGGAAGACCATGTAAGTATGACAGGAATTTCATTCATGATGGGAGAAAAATTACTTATACTTTGGAGAATAATGGTAGGACACACATGTTACTGCCATTTGAGGAAAATAAAGTAATGGAAGAATCCAACACAAGTATACTTTTCATGAGTGGGAAGGAATTCCTGAGTGAAGTTAAGAAGGAATAGGAGATGCAATTTTTTGTTGTGGTAAGGAAGCCCAAATTCATCCTTACAAGTTCTTATATGGAAGATCTGCCTAACGAAATTAAGGATCTGTTAGAAACTTTTGCTGACATAGTAGTGGATGAGCTGTCGAGCTCATTCCCACCCATCAGGAGTATCAGACATCACATTGATATAATACTAGGAGTAAGTTTGTCGAACAAAGAAACGTATGGATTGACACCTCAAGAGAATGAGGAGGTAAAGAGAGAATTCCAAGATTTGATGGACAAAGGGCTAGTCAAAGAAAGCTTGAGTCCATGCGCAGTACCAACTGTGTTGAGTCCGAAGAAGGATGGAGGATGGCTAATTTGTACAGACTCAAGATCCATAAACAAAATCACCATCAGGTATATATTTCCTTTACTAAGGATGGATGAATTAATGGATTGTTTGAGTGGAGAAAATTATTTTTCAAAGATAGATCTGAAAAGTGGATATCACCAGATAATAATGAGAGAAGGTGATGAGTGGAAAAAAACCTTCAAAACAAACAAAGGGTTGTATGAATGGATTATTATGCCATTTGGCTTAAAAAATGCCTTGAGTAATTTTATGAGGTTGATGGATGAGGTATTGAAATATTTCAATGGTAATTTTGTGATTGTATATTTGGATGATATACTAGTCTTCAGTAAAAATAAAGAAGAGCATTTGAGACACCTGACATTAGTGATGGGGAGATCACAACGGGAGAAGTTGATGATAAATATGAAGAAATCCTCTTTTATGAAGACATAACTCATTTACTTGGGATTTTTTATCTCTTCAAACAAATTGAAGTTGGATCTAGAGAAGGTGAGAGAAATCAGAGAATGGCCATCGCCAAGGAACATATTTGAGGTGAGAATCTTCCATGGACTAGTGAGTTTCTATAGGAAGTTCATTAGAAATTTATGTGGAATTTGTGAACCAATAATGGATACGATGAAGAAGAGGCACAAGTATTTTAAGTGGACAGAAGAAGCTGCGAAAAGCTTCAATATATTGAAGGAGAATATAATAGAATGATTGATTCTAGTCTTGCCAGATTTCAGAAAGACATTTCAAGTAAGATGTGATGCTAGTGGAGTTGCAATTGGAGCAGTCTTGAGCCAAGATAATAGGAATGTTTCATATTTCAGTGAGAAGTTGAATGACACTAAGAGAAAGTAATCCACCCATGATAAATAGTTTTACGCAATAATTTAAGACTTGAAGAAATGGAGGCACTAGCTTGTTCCAAAAGAGTTTCTTTTGTATAGCGATAATCAAGATTTACAATTCATAACCAGATAGAAGAAGTTAAATCAAAGACATGCTAAGTGGATAGAGATTACGAAAAATTTCACTTTTGTCATTAAACATATTTCTGGTAATGCTAACAAAGTTGTTGATGCATTGAGCAGTAGATGTATGATTCTGTAGGAATTTCAGGTGAAAACCTTAGGGTTTGAACACCTTAAGGAGATGTATTTTGATGACCCATATTTTAAAAGGGCATATGAATCATGTGAAAATCCTATGCTTAGAGACATAATCCATTGGACTGAGTATCTGATTTAAGATGGATTTGTTTTTAAAGGTTGTTATTTGTGCATACCAAAGTGCTCAATGAGAGAGAATCTACTAAAGGAAAAACATAGTGGAGGTCTAGTAAGAAATTTTGGCCATGATAAGACATTTGCATAGTTGAGAATTTCATACTATTGGCCATGTATGAGAGCAGAGGTGAAGAAATTTGTAAACATATGTAAGATTTTCCAGTATGAAAAATGAGGGAAACAAAACATTGGATTGTATCAACCATTGCCTATTCCAGATAGGACTTGTGGTGCAACCCCCCTCCCCTCCTAGGGGTTACGCGACCTCCCAATCTAGCATATTTCAATATATTGAGTCAGATAAACTCTTCGGGATCCTGCTTCCTCCTTATGACAATCTTCCAAAGTGGAAGATCTACTGACACCTATCCTCAACCAACGAATGACTCAACTATGGCTCTCCGCCTTTGGGATTTCTTGTTTAACACCTTTAAACTAGATCAACGGTTCCTCAACCCCCTTCTTAATCAATGATTGATATCTTCTTCGAGGTTTCGACGATTTCCCCCTCCTCTTTCCTCCATAGTTCTAGATCTGGTGCCGCGTGTCTACCTTCACATCAACGACTCTCATCCGCTTTGGCCATTCAGGCTTCAGAGATTTCAAATCTTAACTTATCCACGTGTTGATTCTCTCAGAGAACTTCACGGGGAGATTATGATATTTCACCACATACCCTCTAGATCTGATGGTCTATATTCTCTTGGCTCTTCAGATCTTCAGGCTCCGAGAGTTTCAAACTCCTATGCACTCGTTCCTCCTGGAGTGCTTTCACCCGAAGAGTTTGATCGGATGACACGTACCCTTTGGCGATGAATGACCAGATGTTGGCATAGGGGCAGACCCAGGGTTCAACACTACAAAAATGCACCAACAAAACCCTAACTACTGGCCCTTTCAGAAACACTTGCGAAGCAAATGAAGTCTCACCCGAGGTAGAGGCAGGGGTGGTTGCAGGACTCCAGTGTCTGCAACCTTAGATGGGACACAAATATGTGATTTTAACACCTTGAAAAGGAACTTAGCAATATAGTTCATCAATGTTTAACCAATATCTACTTCACAGGTAAATACCCTAATTACAGAGCATCACAGTATTCAACCAGATCTAGCATCTAGCAACACTTAGCATGACAAAATAGATTAGATCTAACAGATTCAAGCACTAAGCACATTCACACAAGATAGATCCAACATTTACTCGCACTATTAAGCACAAAGCAACAACATATCTACCTATCATTCATCTATATCAAATCACTAAGAAAATAAATACATAAACACATTAACGCATCACACAAAGAATTCACAACACAGGATGTACGTGGCTACATACACCAAATCTTCATATTTTTTATTAGCCTTCTTCAATCTTCTTACATGAAAAAAGCCTTCAGATCAACTTCGCAGAGGAAAAGAGATCTGGGCACTCTTCGCTAGATCCTCCTTCCCCAAGCTAGGTTATAGAAAAAATCCTACCTACAGTCCCTTATAGCCACTTGCACTCAGCCTTACAAATAAACATACACAAAGCACTTACAACTGTTACTTGCACTCAACACCACTTAAAACTGACTTGTCATTCACACTTAGCCATTCATACTCACTACATCGCCTAGAATCTATTTATACATTACAAAATTGTGCCTAAACATGGGTAAACCCATGGGCCGACATCCCCATACCTGTTACATAATCCCAAATCCCAAAAATCCCTAAAAGAGGGCCAAGATACTGCGATCTCCTCTTTTTCTTGCGCTCTACCTTCGACAGCCTATCGAAGTCCCAAAAATAGGTCAAACATGACCAAGGATCCTCAAAACTTGGTCAAGGGACAATATGCCCCCAACACTCACCTGTGACTCATCTCGAGTGACTCTGATCTGGATAATTTTGCCTCAAAAGCCTTGAGCTTGGATTGAGATGCTTCGACTTGTTGCTATGCCACAACCTCCTCTTCAGCGAAGTCTTGGATTACAAATTCGTTGACAGGTCCCTCTAGGTGTTGTTCTGTTGCAGTGATGACTTGTTCTAGTTATGATCCTCGACCTTCAATCTCTATGAACAGTTGGAAAGCATCATCCTATATAGGTTGGAGCTTCTGAGTCACTTCCATGAATTTTCTCTAAATGGTGTTGACCTTCTATTGAGCAGTGCACTGCTCTTGGGATCACTTCATTCTTTCAACAACTGATAGGGGCTTCAACTGCACCTATATTGTTTATGCTTGATACTTCACCTCTTGGAGATTTGACTCCAGTGTCTTTAGTTCTGGATTATCAGTGCGTCGCTCATACGTCTGGGCACTGCGATCACTCAGTTGTTTACATTCCAATGTGAGGCCCTTGATTCTTTCAATTGTGCCTCGAGCAGTTGCATCTCTTTGATCCCTCACATCCTACGAGGTGTTGGGCACTGTGCAGAGATCTAATTCTGCTATTATTTGTTGTAGCTGCTAGATAGATTCTGCGAGTGGGTCTACTTGATGTGAAACTTAGTCTTCTTCCTTTGGATCTAAACCTGTCATGGAGCGAAGCGCTCTGTTGACTACTTCTTTCACTTCGAGTTGCTCTGCGAGCAAATGTTCTTTTTCCTGCTGAATCTGTGCTTTCTCGTCTTCAAATTTTGTCTGGAGAGAAATATTCTCCTACTCTACAACTCGACGCTGTTATACTATTACTTCTTGTACTTGCTTCAAGGCTTGGGTGGCTTGTTCTATTTCTTCTTGTGCATGACGAAGTTGAGTTTCGGTCGCATAAGCTAGTTGTTAGAGTTGGTTTGGCTCATCTCCCAACTATGGTTCTCCCAATGGCAGGGGCGCAGTGGAAACTGTGTGACTGGACTGAAGGGCTTGTTGTACTCCTCGGAGCTCGACCTCAATTCTATCATACATATCCTCCTACTTGGCTTCTTGTTTCTACAAAATTTCCTGCGAGGCATTGTTTACAACTACGATGATGAAGTCAAAATCATCGATAGTGAGCACAGTTTGCATGTTGGTCAAAGTGGCTCTTGATTTCTTTCGGGAAGAGGGTTTCTTGGAAGAAACCTTCCTCTTCTTCAAGGGGTTAGCCTCATCTCTAGGCAGTGTTACTTCGCCTTGCTTCTGCTCATCTTCTTTTCTATTTATTTCTTCTACTTCGTCATCACCCCCTTGGTCAGGTGATATTGAAGCAGTCTTCTCTGATGCTCTACTTAAGTCCTGGAATTCTTCGGCCTTCTTCCTTTTTCTAGGTCTGGGTGTGTCATGTTCCTTGTGAGTGGCCTCCAAGCTATCAGTTTTGCGGTCAAACATCTCTGCAGGGTCAACAAGTATAAGGATTTTTTTTTACCAGTCCTTGGTGATCTCCTCGAGGTCCTCTTCTGTGAGCTTGTACTATGAATGAAGCTCCTCCTTATGTTCATCTGTTCACGCAACAATATAAATTAAGTGTCTATATACACAGAACTTCATGAGGGGTCTAAACCACTGTAGGTTTCTCGAAGTCATGCGAGGTTAAGCTTTGATGGCTCTCTTCAGCTGGAGATAATATGTGTGAAAAACTACGTTCGACTTCCACTGGTTTCCCATGTCACTCGAGTAACAGAGCGTGGTGAAATTCACAGTGAGTGGCTCAAACGGTTCAATGTCCAGGAAGATCGCACCTTCCTGCATCTCCCAAGAAATAAACACGATGAGGATCAGGAGCCAGCTAAAGTGGAACTCATAGCCCTGATCATGTGCTTCGTGGTAGTCTAATTCTAGCTGATTAGCTAGGTACTTCACCAAATTCATTTGTAGGCCTTCTACACATTTCCCCATTAGGTCAATGACAAAGCTTGTGACCTACGTGGGTTTTTTCTTCCTTACGCAATTTCTTGCTATTAATTGGCATGCTAGGCGCATTGCACCATTCTGGATGGAAGCTACCTTGCAGCCTCATGTCCCCTTCTCAACATCGTCGTAGGTATCCTTGATATTTTGTGCTAACGCGCGATCTGTGGATTTTCCTGGATAGAAGTCCTTTAGGTTGGGTCCTTGCATACTCAATCCGGTGATCCTATGGATCAACGTCAGATCAATTGTGATATGATGATCTAGCCATAAGTAGCTACCATGGTAACATGAAAGTAGGAGCTTGACACAGGAATTAACTTCCTGGTGCCTTTCAAAGTGTGGGATTTTCATTACATTCAACAGGGTGGACCGCGCAAGGTTCATCATCCATGGCTATGGGATTATTTTCGAGTTCTTCCCCTTCGTCTTGGTCAAGTATTTATACGGGGCAAGCATACTATGGTTCTTGCGGTCTCCTAGGTTGAATTCACTGAACTTCAATGTTGTGATCTTGTCCCATTGTGATTGAACTGCACGTATCCCCTTCAGGAGGTATACAGTAACCATGGTGTACTAAAAATCTCTCGGCACACTATCACAACTCACCGCGCCGACCAGAGGTGGGATGCAGTCAGGAAGTATGGTCGGGATCAGCTTCGCATTTGCTAGGTCATGTATGTGCTTGGTTCTCTTTTCTGTGACAACTCGGGATGGCCCGGATCCGCTAGCAGTTGACGAAGAGGCTTGCACTTCTCTCATTGATGATTCTTGAATACTTGCAGACATTACTTTCTCATCCATGAGGTCGATGAGATCTTCTTCGATGATTTTCTCCATGGCACTGAGCTCATCTGACATACACTCTTAGATCAGAGGAATGAATGAATGCGCAAAACAATAGAACTGGTGTCAATGTTATTAATCACAACGCAACAACAATGAGTTCTCTCTGATAAAATTTGCAGAAGTGTTCTCAGTGAGACAATCGATCGAATAAGTAGAGAACTAGAAAATAGATCTCTCCAATAGGCGAGAAGCCTTCATTAATTCATTTATTCCCATTGTGGTGCAGTCCCAATGGTCTGATGGTGAGCTTCCTAGCCATAAATTTCATTCTAACCATTCGTGGCATTGGTCTAACAGTTATACTATTTTCAACGGCTATATTTATTCACCATGGTGAAGTGCCATGTGACGTTGTTCTGATATCCTGACGAAGTTCCTGTTTTGCAAATTTTCCCTTTGCAAAGTTCCCTCTGGACCCTTATGTAACTTTTCAATCTTTGCTCTCTTCTTACTGATCTTTTGAGCCTTTTTCCTGGTAATCTTTGTCTCGTTGTTCCTCTTTCCATTCTGATTCTTGTCTTCTTTTGGCATAGTAACTTCGCATTGTTGAGATTCCTTCGTAGGGTGCATGGGTAATGCTTCTTCTCTAGCTAGGGTAGATGCTCTACTCTCTTGTATAGATAGGTGTCTCAAGTCCTTGTGTGTCCTTTGAACTTCGACATCCAATTCTCTAGTCCTAAATAGCTTCGATCTGTTCTCTTTGTTGGATCATGTTGTCATTGATGCCAACGGTTTGTCATTGATGCCAATAGGTTTGATTACTTGGGAGATTGTTGGATCATATGTCATTGATGTAAATGGTTTGGTTTGATTGATGTCATTGGTTGATGTCAAGTAATTGATTGATATGATTCCCTTGAT
>ML788541.1:348116-358694 GCA_009831015.1 Picea engelmannii | reverse complement strand
AGAGAGAGAGAGAGAGAGAGAGACAATGTTCTTTGAATTTTTCAGAAAAATATTGCAAGATTCAGCCCTAAAACTACAACCAGTATGTTCTTCACCTTATTATATTTTTGATGATATGTTGTTTACCCAATATCGACATTAGGAGCTCAAGATATGTCCTTTGAGAGATGGAGACTCAACCGTTGTCGATTAGTTTCCTTGTGCAATCTGAGTTATTGATTAAAATTCTCCCTATTATCCCACATGCATTTTGGGAGGGTAGATTGAGCTATTTATAAAGAAGAGTGCTTCCTTATTAGTATAGAGTGTGGTAGAAGATATTGAGCCATGGAAAACGTATGTAGCTTGTTGTTAGTGTAATTTTTGGTTTCCATATTGCTACCTAGTAACCTTGCCATGTCATTGCTCAGTCACCACTAGCCAACCATACTTGCCAAGTGTTCAGCTAGGATAAATCCACGTGTCATGATTTGGTTGGATGTGCCACATGTCATCTTGTGGTTTAATTAAAGGTGTCTTTGGATGTGTGCAATGGGAAGGGGAAAAAAACTTAGGATAGATAAAACATATTCGGAGGAAAACAAGTGTGGAGGTACAAAGGAGGCCACCTATGCATATTGCATGGAAAAATAGGTGTGGAGGTAGATGGATAGGGGTGATCCAGGGGTGAGTGGAGATAGGAATGTATAAAGGAGGTTGAGGGGAGTGATCATAAAGGAGGCCTGCATGGATGCAAAAATGCGTACTAGTGGGGAGGATGTGGAGGTGGGAAAGGGAGGAATATAGAATGCAGGGGGGAGTGGGATGTGGAAGAAAAGGAATGTTGAGAAAATGTATGTGGAGGGAAAGGAGAATGTGGAGTGTGGAGGAAATGGAAGGTTGGGATGTGGAAAACATATGGAGAACACCTACAAAGAAAATTGACCTTAGTCTTTTGATAAATTAACATTTGTAATGCTCTCAACACCAATCCCAAAATTGACGTTTTGGACTAAAATTGAGATATATTTAGTGTAATACCTTCGATTTTGATTTTATGAAATGATAGACAAAGATAAGACAAAGGGATATCCAGTGAGAGGGTGTATTTCCCCATGATTAGATTCCTTTTTATCTCTTTTTGTTCATGCAGAGACTTATCATCCTTAAGTGACGATGCATAAAGGAGGAAAATTGTATCGTTGAAGCACTTTCTGGGTTTTCATGATCATCATGCAAGGATGACCCGACATTATTTTGTTTTCAAAAATTGGTTCACAAAAGGAGAAATCTAGGTTTAAGTGGAAGCCCAAAATGATTTCACTCGTAACACCTTATATAATGGAAGAAGGGTGTTATGAAGCCTAAAACTCAATTATTTATTATTGCTGGAAATTGGGGGAAGCAAGTAAGAAAACATGAAGAAAAAGTTGTTTGCACTTAAATAAGCCCAATAAATAAGCCTAAAGTGATCCATAAATCAATTTGAGCAAACTTGTATAAGTTCGTCAAATGAAATTCCTTTATTGTATGTCTCAAAATAGATCACTAATAAGTTGTTGTATCCATGAGATGACTCAAAGGTAAAAATGAACTATGGGAACGGATATGGCAAGAAAAATATGAAACAAAAATAGCATAAGATGATATTTATATTAGGATGGATGGTAACAATACATGCTCCATGATCTGGAACAATTCCTAGAAAAAATGAGGCATAGTACAACAACACTATTTATGGAAATTTTTCTCAGTTCAATTGGCCTTATTCTAGGAGGACCCCTAACAATAGATGCATGAACTAACACTTCATCAATACCTATAGGAAACCAAGGTTTCTTTCACTCAATATAAATGGACTCGTATCTACCATTACTAGGTGTAAGTAAAGAACATGAAAAGTACTAAACAGATGATATATCTCAATAAATTATCATATAGCAAACCCTGCATTAATAAATAATCACATAAAAATTCATAAACATTAAACATAAATACAATTGATGTCTATATAAACTATGTTGAAAGGAGAAGTCACACCTGATCTAATGAACTAGTCGGAAGTACAGTTGGAATGGTTTCCCCCACCTGTTTATTTTCAGTTGTATGACCCTCTGTTAGTGTTGAGCTTCCCTTAATCGATGAAGAAAGATATTAAATTACTTGCCAAAATCATTCAACCTCCATAAATATCTAAAAAATCAATACAAGTCATATTTCTAGTGCATTATTTACTCTAAGATGCATTTTTATGAGAGTGTCAGAACATACTTGAATGAGCTCCTCTTGTTTTCGAGAATAATTTATTGGAGCCAAGCGTCTAATATTTGATCAAACTACCTCCCTTGATTTGAAGTAGCAACAACGAAGTCAACATTGACTTTGTTGTTTCTTCGTTGGATCGAGGGAGGTTTGCTCCAAGATTAAATGAGTTCAATAAATTATTCTCTACTGAACAGGTCCAACCACGTAAAGGTGGAAGCTCTTATGCCCCCCCTCCCCCCCTCACATCACTCTCAATTCACCAATACCCAACATATAAATCTATTGAAATATTTACAACAAAAACAAACATATATACATACCAATATTCACAATTGTTTACAATGAAATAAAATGTTTCCTTGATCCATTTGGAGTGAGCTAAATTCTCCTAAGAGAAAAGTAACAACTATTCCATAACATCATACACTACACTAAAGAACTTTACATCTAAAAACTATAGAATGGAAATTGATGTGAAAAGAGGCTTTATTCTATTCCATCGTATGACTTGGTTGGAGTATTAAAATGCACTTGTAAACATCATATAACTCATCCCACTTTGATATATAAGTGAAAACATGTTATTTTTCCAATATTTAATCATAAACTCACTCAAAATACTAAAATTAATGCCTTGGAAAATAATAGGTCTAAACTCATATGTAATCATGAAAATGGTCTTAATGTAAGGCTGCGGGAAAGCAAAATATGGTGAAAAGTGAAGTAAAAGGTTGGTAAAATAATGGCATTTTGGCGACCCAACAATTAAAAAAAATTGTTTCATAGAAAATAGATTTTATATTAAACAATTATTAAAATATTCATGTACATCATCATTTAGTACTTTTAGTCGACCTCTTCTTCTTAGCTCTATAGTTCCTAAGCATTTCATCAATATCTGCATCTTCGTTCTCTAGTTTCTCTTCAAAATCTGATTGTGATTGTGTCCTCTCATGTAGAACACGCCTAGTCATGGGGTAATTACGGGGTAATGGATGTTGTTGTGATGAGGCATCACCTACAAAATAAAAATATATAAAATTTAGATGGTCAATTTTTAAATATCAATATTGAACTAGTTTAGTAATATTAAAAAAAACACTTGCAATGTCATTATTTACCTAGTGCACTGGTCGACACCATTGGAATGGTTTCCCTCACGTGATCCTCTTCAACCTTTTGACCCTCAAGTACAACATTCTTTTCCATTGAGACCATAAACTTTATAAGGACAATCATAAATGTATAAGTAAAAAAAAATAGAAGTACAAAATGTATAACTACAAACTTATTAAGTATATGATTAAAATAAAACCATATTACCGTCATGTGCTAGCTCGGTTGTAGCACCATCGTGGGGTTTCACCCCTGTGGAATATTGGGACTGCATGGGAGAACCATCTTCTGGTTGCAAACTACTATCAATGCACTTCTCTCCAATACTAGTGCGTTCGTTGATAGTGATGCTCCCCTGATTAAAACAAAGTTGTAAAACATTAAATTTATCGATGATATCAAACATGGTTGTATTATATTAATAATAAAGGTTATTTTGGATTGAATTTTATTTACCTTATCCTGCAAAGTGGTTCTTGGTAAGTGCCCCAAGATTTTTCAGTGTTTAACTACAACTTTATAGCCATACTTGTAACCAAGCTGGAGGTTGTCCTATGTGGTTTCAGTACCAAACTTGTCACCCTACATTGCATAAGAGTATGCATTTTTAATGTTATTCTCTCCAATTACCTAAAAGTTTAAAGGCAATTCAAATAAGATAATTAGGTACTTACAATTCGTGACTGCAACTTCAAGTAGCCGCCCTGGCCTAGCATGTGTTGGCCACATTTGGAAAGACTTGCCTTTGTTTCCTTTGACATGTCATTCAACCTATCATCAAAAGTTTAAAGTATGTTAATATATAACACAATTTTATTTACATCTAAAAAACTTGAAGGTATTGAATTGAAATTGTAATTTACCTTCTCGGACCAGAGGGTGTTTTTCCTTCATCTGTCAATTTCTTCTCTTTTGCATCCTCAATGAGGGACTTCCACTCTCTCTCTAGAATCATTAGAGGACGCTCATACCTATCATTTTGTTTCAAGTGCTTCATATATGTTTCTCGTGTATATTTTAAATATTGGCCAGCTGCGACAGTGACCAAGGTCTTATTAAATGTGTCTACACCAAAAAGAATTTCAAGATAATCCATCAATTCTTTTTTGAGGTTGGAATTCTGGGAATTCCACCTCTCCCGTATGGTGGGCCCAAAAATAAGAAACACCTTATTCTCCACGGACCTATAAAAATCATTATTCCCTACATGCAAAAAGATTATTTGATTATTAATTTAAAAATAATAATTTAGATGATTTATATTTGTCTACATAGAGAACATGAAATAATTAAAATTTTAAAAATTACCTGGGACTTTAACTTGCATTAATGGAAGCCCTTCCTCGTTGACCATAAATGTTCCCTTAAGGGTCCCTCTGCTGGTCACATGTCCTGCTTTAGGAAAATAAACCATATAGTTGGTAAAATCATCATCCTCATCTCTGTCACCACCTCCAGAGCCTACCTGTGTGGTGTATTCCTCAGTGTGCGTGTCATGGCTTCCACCTAATCATGTGGAAGGTGGAGATATAAATAGCTACATACTGTAAAATTTACGAGGTCCTGCGTCGGCACCCTGTGGCGCCTGTGCAATTCCACTACTACCAACACCATGCATGTCGGGTCAACAAGATCCAAAAATCTCTATATAAGAAAGAAAACATTTTTTTCGTTTGGACAATGTAAAAGTTAAAAAAAAATATTTCATAATTGATCTTATGGCATAAAAATAAAACCACTTGAAATTATGGTTATTACCTTATATTTCTTAAGCCTTGTCATAACTTCTTTGATCCTTTCTTCGACCTCAAAAGTTTGATCTAGAATATCTAACAAGTGAGCTAGTTCCTTGTTTGATTTATTGATATTTTTTCTAATTAAAACCATAGAGTCGGGGGATTCATACAAATCCCTTTCTCCGAGTGAATCATCATCAAAATCATGGCCTGTCGACTACATATTCAACAAAATAAATGATAATTCAATTATGTAAACAAATAAAATGACTGATCTCCACAGAAATAAAATGCACATTAAATGCAATTCACAAATTGTTGTTCAATTACCTGTTATGAGGCCGCTTTTGATTTACCATGATCATCTTGCCACATTACAGTAAAATTAGAACCATGATCATTATCATGAGAAATAAATTCAAATGTATGAGAAATCCTCCCTCTTTATTTACATCCAAGGAGGAATGTTATTG
The DNA here is from genome assembly GCA_009831015.1 of Picea engelmannii. NCBI lineage: Eukaryota > Viridiplantae > Streptophyta > Pinopsida > Pinales > Pinaceae > Picea > Picea engelmannii. The sequence goes on along the minus strand of ML788541.1, from coordinate 353,125 downwards.
TTGATAACAAAAATAGGCCACACTGAGTAAACAGACCGAAGCTGTCCAAATGGATTAACACCGTAAAGAACATAATGAAAATAATAAAATATAAGAGTAATTTCTTATAGGTTGGGTAAATTAGTATACGTACCGCCTCCATAATAGCAACATCTATATCTATTCGATTCAAATTGTAATCAATCAATATCTCTTCCCCTGCAACTATTGATTTTATTGCATATACGAATACACAGTTTCCTTCATGCCCCTCAAATACACAATTGGGTCTCTTATTTGTGGTCACAGTTCATGTACTATTTATAAACCTTGTTGGACACACCTTCCACAGTTAGAGGGGGGGGTGAATGAGTGTGGGGATCTTTTTCCCAAAACTTCCCTCTTACACAAAACTCATTAGTTAGCATTCAACATTTTACTCATTACTTATTGCTTTCATTTATAACAAATTATATGTGAACACATATTAACAACATATATCAGCAATATATCATCAACAAGTCATCACCACAAGGATAACAAAGAACACAAGATGTATGCACAATTTTCTTTTTATTACGGACTACAATCCTTGGGGTTTTTCAGCAACAACTGAATAGAGTACAAATCTACAAGAGCACCATCTCTATAATGAAAGACTCAACTTACACACTATGCACCAACTGAGATGAGGCAACAATCCTCAATAGATATCAATCTGCAATAGTTATGTGACCTGTTAGTAGTACAACCCACATGGGTACGTGCCCTGACTCACTACAGCCCGCGTATGTACGCGGCCAATGTATACAACAACATGCGTATACCTTCTGAGCTATTTAGGGTTTATCCTTCAAGATCAACTTAGATCCTCTGCAACCAATTTATCATTCTCTTCTGTCTCTCACTGTCTAAACTGACCATCAACCAGTCACAACACATCCAAGCTCTCCAATGGCTTACTCATGCTCCACAACCAATCAATATGAATGCTACTCAATCATGCATAAATAATCAACATACTATAGCCATCATATCAGTAGTGAATCATAAGAGTGCTACTCACTCCATCAACCAACATAAAATGCATCATATCAACCATACCAAGAATTCCCTAAGCATTCACAACACAACAAGCTATATTATCCATCAAGACAATAATGTAATCATACCAGTGTCTCAGTGATAGATCTGAGGCCGTAGAATGCATATATGGAACCTGCTTCAGTGTTCAACAACCATTCATCATCTTAAACACAAATCTTCATGATTTTACCCACGGTACGTGCCTTGTCCTCATACATCCCATGTATGTATGCGCCCTGGCCCATTACAGCCCATGTGCAACTCAAAAACTATGGTTTCTGAAGCTCTGAGACTTTTGCTGTCAAGATCTCTGATATTTCCGAAACTTTGATGCGTCCATGAGATCCTCCCACGCTCTCTTTCTCAGAATAGATCTTCAATCATGCTCAAGAGATCCACACCAAAGATGCTCTCACAAGAAGCTCTCCATCAATACTCCAAAAGATATTCTCACAAGAAACTCTTCATTGATCCACCAAAAAGGATATATTACAAGAGACCATTGCTATCTTATTTATACTTTCATCCTCTAGGTCACTTAACCCATTTCTAGGTTACTTAACCCATTTTAGGGTTAACCACTTTATATAAATAGAAAGTTCTCTATTATTTTATTAAAATAATCCTTCTTGATTTTTTCACTTTACTTTATCATTAAAATAATGATTTCTTCTTTTCAGGCACTTTGACTTTGTTGACCATTTGGGGCTTCAAGCAATCATATGGGGGTCCTCCAACTTCGTAAGGTCATAAATCTCAAACCGTGAGGATTTATGTGACATTCAACATACCACTAGAAATGGCATGACAAACACTATTCATCTAGGATAGTTTCATGAACAAAGTCACTGATCTTCATATCATTATTCTACATACAAGCATGGGTTCTCTCAACCACAACTCAAGCACAAAGCGTCTTCCCGTGAGGGATTTCACCATAAAGGGAACCACTTTGGAGTTCATCCATTTGTACTTCTTATTAATCATGACAAGACAATAATGATTCATCAAACTATGCATAATATATCAAAGAATCCATCTTCATCATGTATCAATGAAAACTCATTGATCCATCTTCATCTATGCATCTTGATCCATATTCATCAATTGGTTTCCACTTGACATCTATCATTATCATCAACGATATTACATATACATTGTTCATCAATCATTAATCAATCAATCTTATCAATCAATCAATCCATTGACATCAATCAATCACTTGACATCAATTAATCACTAATCACTTGACATCAATCCTTTGACATCAAAATAATCAAAACATTGGCATCAATGACAACATGATCCAACAATCTCCCCCTTTGGAATTGATGGAAATACCAACATTGATGTGAACACCAATCATTGATGTCAACATGTAGACAAGGAATTATCTACATCAATGGTCATCAATCACAACCATGTGACTATCTGTCCCATAACAATGTGACTATCTCTTCTCATTAGACTATGTCTTTCTATCGATAAACATTAATCACATCAATGTGACTATCTCTCCCCTTTTGACATCAATGGAAAAGGGCCATTCTCCTCTTGGGGATTCTCCCCTTGCTTGAACTCTCCTTGGGGCTGCTCCCCCTATGCTGAATAATCTCCCCCCTTTTGAACAAGGGATATCAATATGATGTAATGCTGAAAATACATTACTCATGCTCCCTCTATGACCATCACTCCCCTTGGAATTATGCCTCTATTCTCTTTTCTCAACTATAGAGCTCTTTTCTAGGTATGCATCTGATAATTATTTCCTCCTAGAATCATAAGAAGAATGACCCCCCCTATGGGTATGTCTCCCCCTATTTTCAACCGGATCATAGATCAACCACTCTCTCTATGATGATCCTTGGACTTGTTCATGCATCAAACTTGTGCCATACCATACATCATGAAACAAAATATATGTCAATAATTAAAATAGAGAATCATGAACAAGATATCAACCAATTACATCATGCGCAACATCCATGTGCATTAACCATGTACGCCAACATATATCATCCATGGAATGTATCCACCATATGCCAACATGTGCATCTACCAATATGCCAACATGTGCATTTACCAATTTGCTAACCATGTGCATCTACCAATTATGCCAACCATGTGCATCTATCAATATGCCAAACAAATACCATCTATGAGTGTACCATCATGCATCATCACTTGCACCAAGCAAGTATATCAACAATGCATCAACAAGCTATGACTCCCCAATGATGTACAACATGACTATCAACTCAACTCACCAAATACATGTCTCAATATGTATCCCAACCACATTCAAAGTGCATGCACCATGATATCCAACATATTCTTCCAATAATACATCATAAGATATATCAATGAAACTCAAATATGTACCAGCCATGTACCCCAACATATCAACATCAATCCATACTCATGGGTTAGTCTCATTCACCCAATATTTATTTTACATCATCACCTTACATGATCTAACATAGAACCATGAAAACCTGCAACAAATAGTGTTAGAACCTACAATAAACAATGTCAGACCCTGCAACACAGAGTTATACCATCACATCAAGTTGCAACTCATGTGCATTGCCTTTTTGCCAAGGCTTTACCACATATACGCGTTCTGCTGCACAACAACTCACGTATGTACGCGACCTATACAAGGTCATCCTGCGTATGTATGCAACTGATACCACTGTCACCCACGTATGCTTCATTAGATGACTTACTTGAGCTTCCCTTCAGTCTTTTATCTTGTTCTGGTTGCTCTGTCTTCTTCACCCACTTCTGTAGATGACCCTGCTCCTCAGAACTTGAGGTCTGAGCATCCATCTTTTCAAAGATATCTCCCTTTCTAACTTCATTCCTTTTTCTAGCCATGCTATTTGAATTCCTCATCATGGACTTTCTTCTTGTGTTCCAACACTCCTGGGATTTGTGGCCAAATCTACTACAACTGTAGCATCTAATGGTGTTACAGCGAACAACAATGTGTCCTACTTGATCACATCTCCAACACCTCATGGTGTTATAAAATCTTCCATTATATCTCCTTTCATAAGATCTACATTCAAGAACTTTGTGACCATATCCATTACATGAATAAAAATGCCCATGAAAAATACTTTCATACCTTTTCTTTGGTGTCCCAAAAATAGCTTCTTGATGTCTTCCTTGCTTTGTTCTTTTGAGATTTTCTTTGCCTTGTGTAGATGGTTGTTTTGCAACATTGTCTTCCTTCTTTGATGGACTTACCTCATGCTTCTTTGAGGTGCTTTATTCAACATGTGTAGCTTCTTCTTTGTATCCAATTCCTGATTTATCACATGATGATCTTTGACTTTCCAAGATCTCATACAAGATTCGTGAGCTATTCAAGAATTTGTTTGATTTTTATACCTTCTTTCTAAGGTCAACTATTTAAGCTTCTAACTTACAACATGACTCTTCATTTTCATTTATTTGATTCTTCAATAGTTCCTCTATTCATTTGGGTTCTTCAATTTTGGTCTTGAGATGGACAATGGTTTCGAATTTTTTTTTAATGTCATCATCTACATTTATATCTTATTTTCCATTCTTTAGTCTTGTGATCTCTTATTCCTTTTCTTCTAATTGAGTCTTATTGCTCTCTTCTTGTTCCTTGAGCATTTCCTTTAATTTCAAGATGTCCCTTAGACTCCTCCTAAGAAACTTCTTAGTGTTATCTGAAAGATAGTTATAGTCTATATAATAATGATCACTTCTATATCTATATAAACCCTCTTCAACTTCCTTTTGAAGTTTTAATATATTTTCGTCTATTATTTTCATGGGATAATTACCATCAAACTTTACACAAACTGTTTCTAGATCTTCTTCTTCACTTGTAGAGAAAAATTCATCATCATCATTGCAATCAAGGGTTTTTGAGGGTTCTTTACCTTCATTTGAAATATCTTCAC
>ML788541.1:322223-343511 GCA_009831015.1 Picea engelmannii | reverse complement strand
AATCCAAGCGTTATATCTATGTATCATTATCATCCAATAACTGCAGAGTAAATAAGAAATGAACAAATGAACAATCATACACATACACTGTACACCAGTGTTTTACGTGGAAACCCAAAGCGGGAGAAAACCACATAATGATTTTTCTTATATGTCTTGAAGAATTACATTCATTGGAAGCACCAACTTCCTTTGTTTTCCAACTGAAACTGGAAGGAGGCTCCAACCCCCTAGTTTCTCAGGCTACAACCGGAGGGAAGCTCTAACTCCCAAATTATGTGGCTAGAACCAGAAGGAAGCTACAACCCCCTATGTTCTTTGGCTACAACCAGAAGGTGGCTACAATCACCTATGCTTTCCCCATACAACCTCCCTGATGTATAAGTAGAATTATGGAACCACTGTCACACTATCACTGTCAGATATACTATTGTAAACCTGTACCAAATAAACTGTACCAATAACCTGAACCATGCATCAACCATGCATCAACCTGTACCTCAAACTATAATCAACATGTACCATAAAAAAGTGCATCAACCATGCACCAACCTGTACCTCAACCTGTACCATGAACAAGTGCGTCAACCATGCACCAAACCTGTACAAATAACCTGTCACAACAACCTGTCACAACAACTTGTCCAAACAACCTATCACAACAACCTGTCTCATCAATCTTATCAACCAAATCATATCTACTCACAAATATCAATCACCAATACAACTCTCAAATATGTGCATCAACCAAGCATAACACAACAACTCATAATCATCACCAAGACCAATATGTGCTTCTAATAATACAAGTATGCTACATCATCCATAAACCATGTGTCAAAAATACTACTAACAAGTGCCTCCAACCATGTACCAAGTATGTACCAATCATGTATCAACTACTCATCAACTATGACTCATCAATATGTACCAACATCATCAACTATACACCTCATGTATGTGCCAACCCATCAACTACTTGTCTCAACCATGTACCCGACATGTACCTCAACCAAATGCCCTCATCAATTTCATCATCCAAATATGATTTTTAACTCTGTAATAGACCTGGTGTATATGATGACATACCTGTAAACCTTCCTTAACTTTAACACCAATAGACTATCATTTTCATCAAACTTTTCTTTAGTTTCACGTGACTAGTTTTGGATTAGTCAACAACCCTAACTTGAAATAATCATAACTTTGTACCTGTAATGAAAAAATATATGAAACTGATACACAATGTTCTTTAGTGTGTTTATGCAATTCCCCCGGGTTTCACTACTTGGAACCTCTCATAAAAGGAGTTATAGGAAAAATGACATACCTTGCTAAATTTTGGCTTATTCTAGAGAGTGACCTTGTAGAGCGTGCCCCACACGTAATATTTGATGAATCGATCTGAAACTATTACAAAACGTAATAAAGACTTTACTATAACCAAATCATTTGGTCTTAATAAATTTGGATATGTTATGAAGAAGTTATGACGTGTTTACTCGAAACACATGTTTTAGACTAGGTTTAGGACTAGCCACAAACCCTATTTTCCATAGAGTGTAACTCCAAAAATACAACAACCTAAGAGATTATTTTTTACCAAAGATACTTGGATATGTTTCCTCAATGGAGTAGAAATTTCACGGTGTGAATCATTCTAGAAACAAATTTATTTCAAAAATGGTGAGATGACCGGTAAATAACATACCTTAGAAAGAATCATCAAAAGAATTTATCCTTCCTTGAATGACAACCTTCTTTTCTTCACCTTCCCTCAGAAATTTGGCTTAGATATCCTTTGGTTACCTCAGAAACCTATAGATATTCAATATTCTCAAGTGTGATCTAAAATGAGAGAGCCTTGCCTCTTATTTATACTCTCCAAGTAGCTTCTTGAAAAACATCTTCTATGTCACTTTGCCCACTTTCCTTATTTTTAGGGTTAACCCACTTCTAATTTCTCCATTAAATTTATTATTTAAACATTTATTTTGTATTCACTCTGAATTATAGTACACTCATCACTTCACTTTATTATTTACCTTCTAAAATCTCTTAAACCACTTTGACTTCTTTGACCTTTTGAGGCTTCTAGATGACATATGAGGGTCCTCCAACTTCGTAAGGCCATAACTCTCAAACCGTGAGGAGTTATGTGATGATGCAGGAGCATCTCAAGCGAGCTATCCTAGAGACAGTCAGACAACTGGAAAAGCACCCAACACAAATTTTGAAATATCTTGAACCATTAATGAAACATCAAGTGGAGGCGCACTTGTATAATGTAAACGGACCTTGAGCGATTTTATCTCGTCCTTAGTAAGTAGAAGGCATTTATAGTAGTTAATGCAAGTAAATAGAATTAAATGTTAGATTAGACAGTTTTAGAGAGCAAGAGGGAAACGGGATATAGACACCCTCCTTGTGTATTGTAACATTATTATGGGAGCATGAAGATTATTGAGAAAGAGCATAGAAGAGAAGTAGAGAGCTGTGTAGCAGACTCCATGTACAGAAGTTCTGAATTAATACAAGAAAGTTGTGGTTCAGACTCATGGTGTTCATATATTCTCTGTGTATGCATCTTTGAATGTTATGCTCATGATTATTTTGCTCTTTCCGTCATGCAATTGCTTTTATGCTATGTATGAATGATTTCTTGTTGAATGTTTGAAATCTGAGAGGAAAGAGGAGAGGAATGAGTTTCAATTGTTTCTCTATCTGAGAAAGAGTTCTTGCAAGGAGTGCAGTTGAATTGTCCACAAGGAGTGCGTCGAAAAGGTGTTCAGGGGTTTGTCTCTGAAATCTCAGGAGAGATAGATTTTGTTCTCATTTCCACAGAAGTGCAGTTGGGCACAGGAGTTGTGCAAGGAGTGTGCAGGCAGAGTGAAGTCTCAGGGTTGTGGACTTGAGTGGAGTATTGAGAGACTACTGCTGCAGATGTGCGCAGAGTCAAAGGATTCCAACACTTGGAAGTGTTTGAAAGTCTGCCGCAAGGAGTGCGTGCAAAGGGGTTTTCTGAAAGACTCAGAGTTGGGAAAGTTCAGAAGGATTTGAACCTTCGAAGGAGTCGAAGGAAGGCATAGTGACTTCGGACCACAGGAGGATGAGTTCATGAGGAAAGGATGGACGATCGGAATTCTCTGAAGAGAATTCGCGAAGACCCGTGAGTCGTCATATCTCACGGAGGAGCAGGGGAGATACGACGAGTATTCCCGAAAGGTTCTAAGCTCAGGAGGAGTAGGACCGTAGATCCAAGCCATAAGGGCCATTGTATTTACACGTGGATTTCTATATCGGGTTTTCGTAGATTGAAGTCCCATAAACTTTTCAATGGGAATCGCAAAATCACGAAATGCGAAGTCCCAAAAAGATAAAAGGATTTGTGTGGGCCATAGAGGAGTCAACGAGTAGACAGGTGGTGCACTATTGACACGGAGTCAAACTACGTTGATCATTTCGGAGTTTTGGGGAGTGAAGTTTCGAATTATTTGCATTAGTTTTCGCGATATCGCGAAGTCCAAAGTCCCGATGGAGTAAAGGGGTGTTGAAAGGTAAACTTTGTGAGCGCGTCGGAATTTCAGAACATCGGGTTTCAGGAATCGCGGGAACAAGTTGCATGACACCGTGACCGCCGAAATCGGGATAGGGAGAAGTCTGAAAGAGAAAGAGGAAAGGTCAGCATTGACTGTCTTCGGGTTTCAGAGATTGAGGGATAATACACTCGACCAACGGACTCGCGAAAGTGTGAAGCCCGATCTCCTGAAGTACAAGGGGGAAATTCTTGAAGTCGATTGTGGGTGTAGATTTCCAGAAAGGGAAATAGAAGAGCCATTCTGAAAGCTCTTCGTGCCAGTGTAAAGGGAAAGACCGTATGTTGATGTGGACCTTTTGACCTACGGATTGTGGAGGGAGCGTGCATCATCATTTCTGGTATCAGAGCACAGAAAGGTTCTTTTCTTTCTGTATCAGAGAAAAAGAGAATTTCACCATGCTGCCAAGGAGAAGGGACAGGGAAACACCCAATCCACCGGAGGATAGGGAAATGCCGAGAAGAAGAGGTAGACATATGACTGATCCAACCATGGAGAAAGAAATGCATGATCTACGAGCTAGACTCGAAGACATGGAGACAGCCCAAAGACACACAGTCAGTGCTGGGGATCTAAGTGATTCTGAAAGTGAAATTGAGGCTGAAGGTGAAGAATAAGTTGCAACCGAAGATGCAGCAAATGAAAATTTGATCAGAGCTATTGCAAGAATGGGTGCAAGAGTGAAGATGGACATTCCAGTTTATGAGGGAAATATGGATGCAGAGGAGCTTCTAGACTGGATTAGAGCTCTGGACACATACTTTGACTATGAAGATGTCGAGGAGGACAAGAACGTCAAGCATGATGTCACAAGATTGAAGGGACATGCAACATTGTGGTGGGATGAACTACAAGATGACAGACGCTGCAAAGGCAAGTAGAATATCAAAAGCTGGGATAGAATGATCACGAAGATGAAGGCAAAATTCATCCCCATAGATTACCAGATTACTCTGTTCAGGAGAATGCAGAACTTGAGACAGAAGCTAATGACAGTGAAAGAATACACCAAAGAATTCTACAAGCTGAACATGAAGGCAGGTCATCGGGAGAGCGATGATGAAAAAGTTTCCGGATACATGAATGGCCCAAGGTACAACATTCAGGATGAGATGAGCATGGTAACCATCTGAACGGTGGAAGATGCTTATCAAATGGCTCTAAAAGAGGAAGAGAAACTGAGTCGAAAATAGGGTCAAAGAGGCCGAGGCAGAAGTCATCCCAGAGGCAAATCCGTTTCCCAAGACAAATATCAGAATCCCAAAGAAGACTGGAAGAAGCCTCAGACTCGAACTGAGAGAGGTGGAACCTCACAGAGAGGGAAATATGCTAAACAGAGAGGGAAGCATACTGAACAAAGAGGAGATTACGCTGACAATAACACTTTTCCTCGTACTAGAGGTAGAGGAAGAGAAAGAGGTGGAGTGATAACATGCTTCACATGTGGAAAGAACGGGCACAAGTCTTACGAGTGTCCATATAAAAGAAAGAAGGAGGAGAGACTCACATCGCTGAGGCACAGAGGCGAGATGTTGAGGCGGAGGACGCTGAAGGCAGAAGGTCATTGATGATGCAAAAAGTTCTTTTGACACCAGAGAAGGAGATGGAGAGTTCAGTCCAAAGGACCAGACTTTTTAGGACTGCTTGCAAAACCAAGGACAGGGTATGCAAGGTCATCGTGGATAATGGTAGCACAGATAATCTCGTTTCTACAAAGATGGTAGAAAAGCTGGAGCTGGAGACGATTGATCATCCAAGCCCATACAGAGTTTCATGGCTACAAAAAGGACATTAGCTAACTATCACTAAACAATGTTTAGTTGAATTTAAGATAGGAGGATATAATGATAAGATAATCTGTGATGTTATTCCCATGGATGTTTGTCATCTTTCGCTGGGTAGACCATGACAATATGACAGGAATGTGATTCATGATGGGAGAATGAACACATACACCCTATAGAAGAATGGGAGGACTCACATGTTGCTTCCAATCAAGGATAAGGAGGTGAAACCAGAAGTAAGAAACATTGTACTTCTCATGAGTGGGAAGGAACTTCTTACAGAGGTTAAGAAGAAGGAAGAACCGCAATTCATTGTGGTCAGGAAACCGAAGATTGTTTTGACCAGCATAAGGGTGGATGATTTACCAGAATAAGTTCAGAAACTACTGGAAGAGTTTGATGACATAGTAGTGGACGAACTACCTCGTTTGTTGCCACTGATTAGAAGTGTGAGTCATCATATTGATCTCATACCAGGAGCCAATTTTCCAAACAAAGCCACATACAGATTGACGCTGCAAGAGAATGAAGAGGTTAAGAGGCAAGTCCAGGATCTTTTGGACAAAGGTTTGGTCAGGGAAAGCTTGAGTCCGTGTGCTGTTCCAACAGTACTCAGTCCGAGGAAAGATGGAGTCTGGAGTATGTGTACCGACTCAAGGGTGATTAAAAAGATAACCATCAGGTACAGATTTCCATTTCCAAGGATGGATGATCTGATGGATTGCTTGAGTGGAGAAAAGTATTTTTCAAAGATTGATTTGAAAAGCGATTATCATGAAATCCGCATGAGAGAAGGTGATGAGTGGAAGAAAACATTCAAAACCAATGAAGGGTTGTATGAATGGCTTGTTATGCCGTTTGGATTAACAAATGCACCAAGTACCTTCATGAGGTTGATGAACGAAGTCCTGAGGGAGTTCATCGAAAAATTTGTCATTGTGTATTTAGATGACATACTGGTTTTCAATAAAACAGTGGCAGAGCATCTGAATCATTTGGCTATAGTGATACAGAGGTTACAACAGGAGAAGCTGTTGATAAACATAAAGAAGTCCTCAGTCATGAAGACATGGCTCATCTACTTGGGATTTTTTATTTCTGCAGATGAATTGAGGATGGATCCAGATAATTTGGAGGTAATAAAAAATTGGCCATCGCCGAAGAATATCTTTGAGGTGAGAAGTTTTCACGGATTGGCTAGTTTCTACCGAAAATTCATTAGGAATTTCAGTGGAATTAGTGCACCAATGATGGACATAGTGAGAAAAAGACACAAGTCTTTTCACTGGATAGAAGAGGCTGAGAAAAGTTTTAATCTGTTGAAGAGGAAGATTACGGAACAACCAGTTCTAGTATTGCCGGATTTCCAAAGGACATTCCAAGTAAAATGCGATGCGAGTGGATTTGCAATAGGGGCAGTCTTGAGTCAGGAAGACAGGCCGATAACATACTTCAGCGAGAAGCTGAATGAAGTGAAAGTGAAATACTCCACTTATGATAAGGAGTTTTATGCTATTATACAGGCATTGAAGAAATGGAGGCATTACTTGATCCTGAAAGAGTTTGTCTTGTATAGTGACAATCATGAGTTGCAATTTGTGACTCAACAGGAAAAGTTGAATCAGAGACATGTTAAATGGGTTGAGTACATGTAGAATTTTACTTTTGTGATTAAACATATTTCAGGTACTGCTAAAAAAGTTGTTGATGCTTTGAGCAGGAAGTGTTTGTTGTTGCAGGAGTTCAAAGTCAAAATGTTGGGTTTTGATGATCTCAGAGGCATGTGCGCAGATGATCAGGATTTCAAAGAAGCGTATGAAGCAGCTAAGAATCCAATTCTCAGAGATGGTAGAAAATGGGCAGAATACATGATCCAGGAAGGATTATTGTTTAAGGGTAATCAGTTGTGTATTCCGAAATGCTCCATGAGGGAGAATTTGCTAAAGGAGAAACACAATGGAGGATTGGCAGGGCACTTTGGTCACAACAAGACGTTCGCAAAGTTGAATGAGTCATATTTTTAGCCGGGAATGCGAGCAGACGTCAAGAGATTCGTGGAGAGATGCAGAATTTGCCAACATTCGAAGGGAAGGAAGCAAAATGCAGGGTTTTATCAACCATTACCCATACCTGAAAGGCCGTGGGATGCAATCAACATGGATTTCATATTGGGGATGCCAAGAACACAAAGAGGATTTGACTCAATCTTTGTGGTGGTGGATAGATTTTCCAAGATGTCACACTTCATTCCATGCCAAAAGACCAGTGACGCAACTCACATTGCGAGTCTATTTTTCAAAGAAGTCATTCGACTTCATGGCTTACCAAGGAGCATAGTTTCGGACCAAGACACCAAGTTCATAGGACACTTTTGGAGGACCTTGTGGAAGAAGCTGGGGACTAACTTATCATTTAGTTCGGCTTATCATCCTCAGACGGATGGACAGATAGAAGTGGTAAACAAAAATCTGGGAGACTTGCTGAGAAGCCTAGTGTCAGAACACCACAGCCAGTGGGACAACATATTACCACAGGCAAAATTTTCTTATAATGACTCGTTTAATAGAAGCACGAGGAAGATTCCATTTCACATTCTCTATGGCATGCATCCGAGAGGGATTTCTAAATTGAGGGAATCAGAACAGAATGCAACTAGCAGCGCTAGTGCAGAAGACTTCGCAGAGGCGATGAAGGAACTTCAAAGCCAAGTGAAGGAGCGATTGCAGAGTTCAAGCCAAGAATATAAGAATAGAGCAGATCAACACAGAAGACAACTTCAATTTGAGGTTGGTGATTTAATTCTGGCACATTTGAGAAAAGAAAGGTTCCCGAGAGGAACATATAATAAGATAAAGATGAAGAAAATCGGACCATGTAAGGTCTTGAAGAAATTTGGGGTGAATGCTTACGAGATTGAATTACCCAATGGGATCGGAATTTATCCGATATTCAATATCTCAGATTTGTACCCATATAAAGATGAAGAGGCAGGGACAGGAAATGAGCAGCTAGTGGTCCAGTGGACAAAGCAGATGCCAGTTGTAGATAAGCCACAAATGGAGAGCATACTGGACAAAAGAGTGAGCAAGAAGACCAGACGGAAATAATATTTTGAATATTTGGTCAAGTGGAAGGACCATCCAGTTGAAGATGCCAGCTGGGAGAATGAAGCAGAGATTCAGAAGCATGGACGCACAATGCGCGAGCTCATGGCCAGGAGCCCATGAAAATTTTCAAATGGGGGAGTATGATGCAGGAGAATCTCAAGCGACCTAGCGCAGAGACAGTCGGACAACAAGAAAATCACCCAACACAAATTTTGAAATATCTTGAACCATTAATGAAACATCAAGTGGAGGCGCACTTGTATAATGTAAACATACCTTGAGCGATTTTCTCTCGTCCTTAGTAGGTATAAGGCATTTATAGTAGTTAATGCAAGTAGATAGAATTAAATGTTAGATTAGACAGTTTTAGAGTGCAAGAAGGAAACGAGATATAGACACCCTCCTTGTGTATTGTAACATTATTATGGGAGCATGAAGATTATTGAGAAAGAGCATACAAGAGAAGCAGAGAGCTATGTAGCAGACTCCATGTACAAAAGTTCTGAATTAATACAAGAAAGTTGTGGTTCAGACTCATGGTGTTCATATATTCTCTGTGTATGCATCTTTGAATGTTATGCTCATGAATGTTTTTCTCTTTCCGTCATGCAATTGCTTTTATGCTATGTATAAATGATTTCTCGTTGAATGTTTGAAATCTGAGAGGAAAGAGGAGAGGAATGAGTTTCAATTGTTTATCTATCTGAGAAGGAGTTCCTGCAAGGAGTGCAATTGAATTGTCCGCAAGGAGTGCGTCGACAAGGTGTTCAGGGGTTTATCTTTGAAAGCTCAGGAGAGATAGCTTTTGTTCTCATTTCCACAGAAGTGCAGTTGGGCACAGGAGCCATGCAAGGAGTGCACAGGTCAAGTGAAGTCTCAGGGTTGTGGACCTGAGTGGAGTATTGAGAGACTACTGCTGCAGATGTGCGCAAATTCGAAGGATTCCAACACTTGAAAGTGTTTGAAAGTTTTCCGCAAGGAGTGCGTGCAAAGGGGTTTTCTAAAAGACTCGGAGTTGGGAAAGTTCAAAAGGATTTGAACCTTTGAAGGAGTCGAAGGAAGGCATAGTGATGTCGAACCATCAGAGGACGAGTTCTCGAGGAAAGGATGGATGTTCGGAATTCTCTGAAGAGAATTCGCGAAGACCCGTGAGTCGTCAGATCTCATGGAGGAGCAGGGAAGATACGGTGATTATTCCTGAAATTTTCTAAGCTTAGGAGGAGTAGGATCGTAGATCCAAGCCATAAGGGCCGTTGGATTTACACGTGGATTTCTATATCGGGTTTTCGTAGATTGAAGTCCCGTAAACTTTGCAACGGGAATCACGAAATCACGAAACGTGAAGTCTCAAAAAGCTAAAAGGATTTGTGTGGGCCACAGCGGAGTCAATGAGTGGACAGGTGGCACACTATTGACACGGAGTCAAACTCCATTGATCATTTCAGAGTTTTGGGGAGAGAAGTTCCAAATTTTTTGCATTAGCATTCGCGATATCATGAAGTCCGAAGTCCCGATGGAGTAAAGGGGCATTGAAAGGTCAACTTTGTGAGCGCGTTAGAATTTCTGAACATCGGGTTTCAGGAATCGTGGGAACAAGTTGCATGACACTGCGACCGCCGAAATCATGATAGGGAGAAGTCTGAAAGAGAAAGAGGAAAGGTCAGCGTTGACTGTCTTCAGGTTTCGGAGATTGATGGATAATACGCTCGACCAACGGACTCGCGAAATTGCAAATCCCGATCTCCCGAAGTACAAGGGGGAAATTCTTGAAGTCGATTGTGGGTGCAGATTTCCAGAAAGGGAAATAGAAGAGCCATTTTGAAAGCTCTTTGGGCCAGTGTAAAGGGAAAGATCCTGTGTTGACATGGACCTTCCGACCTGCGGGTTGTAGAGGGAGCGTGCGTCATCATGTGACATTCCACATACCACCATAAATGGAATGACATGTACTATCCATATAGAATAGTATTACCTAAAAATATATCAAAACGAATACCATTATCCATCAAACAAACTTGGTTCTATTACCCAAACCTGGGTTCTCCAACTTCTCATGGCCATAACTCTCTAACTGTGAGGAGTTATGTGACGTTCCACATACCACCAGAAATGGAATGACATGTACTATCCATATAGAATATTATTACCTTAAAATATATTAAAACTCATACCATTATACATGAAACAACCTTTGTTCCATTACCCAAACCTTTGTGCTACCAGAATTCGTTATCAGACTTTCTCCAAGGGTTGACATCAATCACTAAGGTTTGACATCAATCTACAATATCACTCTTCAATGTTTTACATCAATGACAACCAAAAATCCATCAACCTAAGCCAATTTTTTGACAATATCCCCCTTTGGCATTGATGGCAACACTGACATTGATGGCAACACTTAGTCATGATAACATTCATGCTTATACTCTTCATCAATGTTTCTATCTCTCCCCCTTTGACATCAATGGAAAAGGGTATCTCCCTTTGGGGATGCTCCCCCTGACTGAACTCTCCTTAGGGCTTCTCCCCCTGTCTACGTGCCTTTGATTTTTGTTTTTTTTTATAAGCCACTGATTACTCTCATTCCCTTCATATCAATAATATATTCCCCTTTGACAAAGGGTATCACTCTGAATTCATATCTCTCATTCTTCCCTTGTGAAAATTGCTCCCCTTGGAAACATGCCTCTATTCTCTCTCTCCAAGCATTTTCCTTTGAATCTGATAAATATCTCCCCCTTTGTGTTATTTATGGTGCTTCCTTGTGTACATCTAAGACATATAAGATAAGCATTCAAAATCATTCATTTTGGAGTAGAAATTACTCCTAGTCTCTAGCAAACATACTCAAGGGATTCCCATGGAAGAGGTTTTGTAAAGATGTATGCCACTTGTTCTTTTGTTCCCACATATTCAACTTTGATGTTCTTCTTTGCAACATGTTCCCATAGAAAGTGATACTTGATTGGAATGTGTTTCATCTTGGAGTGCATCACCGAGTTTTTTGAGATACTGATGGCACTTGTATTATCACAATAGATTGGAATGAGCTCATCATACTCAACCTGTATATCTGTCAATTTTTGTTTCATCCATAGAACCTGTGTACAACATGTTGATGTTGCAATATACTCTTCCTCAGCTATATATAAGGATATTGATGATTGTTTCTTTCTTAGAAAAGATACTAAACACTCACTCAAGTAGAACGTTTCTCCACTGGTGCTTCATTGGCCATTAATGAAAACTTCCCAATATGCATCTGTGTAGGAAATAAGTGATAGATCCTTTCCTTTTGGATACCATAATTCAAACTCTTATGTTCCTTTGAGATATCTGAAAATCCTCTTCACTGCTAATACATGTGATTCCTTTGGTTCTACATGAAATTGTGCCACATGTCCAACTTCCTGCATTACATCTGGTCTGGATGTTGTCACATATAGTAAGCCACCAATCATTGACCTGTATTACCTCTAGTCTGTAGACTTTGAATCCTCATCTTTGTTCAACTTGCAACTGGTTTGCATACGAGTGGTAACTGGTTTGCAATCTTCCATTCCAAACATCTTTAGCATTTCTCTAATATACTTAGTTTGAGAAATAAAAATTCCTTGGTTTCTTTGACATATATGAAGACCCAAAAAGAAGGATAGTCCTCCAAGTAATGACATTTCAAATTCATTATTTATATCCTTTACAAATTTTTGTCTTAACCTGTCATTAGTATTTCCAAAACAATATCATCAACATAAATTTCAATTAATAAAATATTGCCTTGAGTTACCTTGATGTAAGGTTGTTGTCTGTGCTTCCTTTCCATAGTTCATAGGGCGTTTTATCATTGTTTTTTCTGAGCACTACTATGTTTTGAATGTGAAATGATGTATGCATTGCATGTGTCCAAAAAATATCTGTCAATTTGGAATCCATTATCATTGTTCGAGTCATTTCCTGTGTAATTATCATCCATTATGATAATGTTCCTTTGTCTCTGAACCAGTCTCTGAACCTATCTATAAATCCATGCTCTTGTCCACCATCATATATCTGTCCAAACTTGCTAGGTGTTCTTACGAATCCATCTATGTCCATACTGTCCACGACTCTACTTGCACAACTGTCCATAATGCTGACCCATTTATCACTATACTATCACAAAGTCTTGATTAATCTATCAAACTGTACTTCTGCTAACTGATTTCTCTGAATCTGTCTTCTCAAACTCTGCAAGTTGCTTGAAGGATGGTTCTTTGGTCTGTCACAACTATCACATAGAATCCCCCTATCTAATATTCATATTACTTGGGAGTCTCTAAGCCAGATGGCTCAGAACAATTCCTACTCTGATGTGTATTCATCATCATTTTCATTGGTAGATTCATCACCATATTCATTGGTAGATTAATTATCTCTTTGAGCTCTGACTTCTTTCTTTTTGTCCGTGGATTCATCTTTCACTACAATGCCTGAAAGTAAAATATATTGAACCTGTTCCTTATTTACCCATCCTTCCTTTCTTTCAGTTATTTTCCAAACCTTTATGTATGTGACATCTTTCCTTTTCTCTGTAGAATTTTCTTCATCTCATTTTATTCCCAATCTTGCAATCTTTGGTACCTGGTCTTTGTTCACCCGTTCTTCCTATTTTCTTATCCATACTTTCTTATATCTGATATCAGTATTCTCCTTCATGGAAGTATCGATCATGCTTCTACAATCCCTGGCTATGTGTCCATAGTTATGACATATGTAACACTCAATGTTACATGCGACCACATAGGAACTTCTTTCTTGGACATTTCTTTTATAATCCCTGCAATTTGCAACCTTATGTCCAAAGTTAGTACAATAAAAACAATTACCATAAAATAAATTTGCATACCTGGGATTGAATGATCCTCTTTGTGGTGTAGTCCTTCTGAATTTTTTCCTTGACTGATCATGATCATGATTGAAGCTTCTTTGTGGCTTGAACATGGATGGTCTTCTTGAAGATGTATCTTCAATAGTTTTCTTAGATTTTGGTTGACCATGATTCCTTCCTTTGAGTACTTCTGCATAACTCTTTCTATTTTCTTGATTATTATTTTCTAGCAACCTAGAGTGCTTCTCTTCATTCTCTATAACTGATGTGGATGTTTATGTCTCTTCAACGTTCTTGTTGATATTGACAATTTTACTTCTCAATGTGACAACTTCTTCTTCAAGCTTCTCAATCTCTTCTTCTTTATTCATTATATGAGACTTCATGACTTCTTCTGTTCTTTTCACTTCTTCAAGATGAATTTTTAATGTGATTATTTCTTCTTCAATTCCTTTCTCTTCTTGACCAAAATCTGCCTCAAGCTGGTTTAGATCGTTATTTCTTTCCTTAAGAGACTAGCATTTTCATAAAAAAAAATTTAGTCTCTCGTGACTAGTTTTGGATTAGTCAACAACCCTAATCATAAATTTGTACTTGTAATGAATAAAAATATGAAACTGATACAAAATTTTCTTCAATGTGTTTTATGAAATTCCTCCAGCTGTCACTACTTGGAACCTCTCATAAAAGGAGTTATAGAAAAAATGACATAGCTTTTTGAATTCTCGATTATTCTAGAAAGAGACCTTGTAGAGTGTTCCCTGCATGTAATATTTTTTGAATAGATCTGAAACTGTTACACATAATACTAGAGACTGTAATCTAATCAACACCTTTTTTCTTACTGAATTTGGATATGTTATGAAGAAGTTATGACGTTTTTACTCGAAACGCCTGTTTTAGACTAGTTTCAGGACTAGCCACAAACCCTATTTGCCACAGACTGTAACTCCAAAAATACAACGACCCACAAGACTATTTTTTTACCATAGATAATTGGATATGTTTACTCAATGGCATAGCAATTTCATGGTCTGAATCATTTTGAAATTTTTTTATTGTGAAAATGGTGAGATGACCTGTAAATAACATACCTTAAAAAGCATCATCAAAAGAATTTATCCTTCCTTGAATTCCGACCTTCTTTTCTTCAAATTCCCTCCGAAATTAGGATTATATATCATTTGGTTACCTCAGACACCTATAGATATTAAATATTCTCAAGTTTGATATAAAATGAGAGAGACTTGCCTCTTATTTATACTCTCCAAGTAGCTTTTTTAAAAACATCTTCTACGTCACTTTGTCCACTTTCTTTATTTTTAGGGTTAACCCACTTCTAATTTCTCCATTAAATTTATAATTGAAAAAATTTATTTTGTATTAAATTTGAATTATAGTACACTCATCACTTTACTTTATTATTTACCTTCTAAAATCTCTTAAACCACTTTGTCTACTTTGACCTTTTGGGGCTTCTAGATGACATATGAGGGTCCTCCAACTTTGTAAGGCCATAACTCTCAAACCATGAGGATTTATGTGACATTCCACATACCACCAGAAATGGAATGACATGTAATATCCATATAGATCAGTATTACCTGCAAATATATCAAAACTCATACCATTATCCATCGAACAAACTTGGGTCCATTACCCAAACCTGGGTTCTCCAACTTCTCATGGCCATAATTCTCTAACCGTGAGGAGTTATGTGACGTTCCACATACCACCAGAAAGGGAATGAAATGTACTATCCATATATAATATTATTTCCTTAAACTATATTAAAACACATACCATTATGCATGAAACAACCTTGGGTCCATTACCCAAACCTTTGTGCTACCGAAATTTGCCACCAGACTTTCTCCAAGGGTTGACATCAATCACTAAGGGTTGAAATCAATATACAATATCACTCTCCAAAGGTTGAAATCAATGACAACCAACAATCCATACCAACTATCCATCAACCTAAGCCAACTGTTTGACAATACTTTGGTTGATAGACATGTCTATTGTCATCCTTGAAGGAATATTATAAGATGTGATAATCTCAATTGGCTCCCAGAAATATCTAGTAGAATTTATCATGTTGTAACCCAAGGATAAAATCATTAATGGAAATCGCATCATCATTGGAATACCATGGTTAGCTACAATAGATACTTACATTGGTTACGAAATATGGGACATGAAAATTTCTTAAGGATTGTCCCAAAAGAGACTCACTCTCTATCCTCCTACTAAACATTTTATTGAAACTAAAATACCATTTTGGGTAGGACAAGTGGATGATGAAGAAGTATTTGGAACTAGTATCTAGTCTATTATCACTCTTGACATGCTTTATCATTGAAATGAAAACATAAGGACACATTCCTTTCAAAGTGTATGCAAAATTTGTATCCCAACACTATACAAATTTAGGAATACCTTGACAAAGAGGATGTAAATACCAACCAAACACATAAAAACAAATGTATGCATGATGGAAATACTTATCCCTTAATTATTCTACTAAATGTTTTTATCCATACAGTCCTTATATAGTGGAATCATTTCCTTTCTAGTGGATTTATTAAGTTCCCTATAGTCCACACAAATTTTGTAGTTACTCCTTCCTTGGGAACAATAATCAAAGGAAAAAACCATTCACTATCTAAGATAGGGTATATAAAACCTACATATAAAATTTTCTATAGTTTATATTTAACTATATCTTTAAGTGTAATGTTCATTCTCCTTTGTGGCTTCTGATTGGCAGGGAATTGTACTTGATGTAGATGCGATTTTTGAAAATGTTTGCATGGATTCCGTACATGTCACTATAGTCCTAGAAAGAGGTATAACTATGAGTTTTATATATGCCTAATAACTATTGTTATCGATTAGAAGATAATTGGTTGTTCATTTTCAACACTTTGGTGGGAAACATTTCTACTATTTTAACTAATTAATTATTCCGCATTCGTTGCTATCATCCCTAAGATTTATGAAGACTAGTGATGAAACACTTTATATATTGTCACATATATAGATATGGACCCTAAAATTTAGATAAAAATTGAAAAATAAGAGTGTTTATAAGGTCCTTAACCCCCAAGGAACTAGTACTAAAAATAAAAGAAGGAAAATTGAGAGGATAGAACAATGGGAGAAATATATTTATTTTTCAAAAACATGGTACATAATTAAGGAAATTACTACCACATTTCTAGAAATAAGAGGATCATCATCCCATATAAACCATGATCCTTATAAACAAGTGAGTACATTAGTAGGATCAGGAAACTTAGAGAAAGTACAAAGACCCATGTAGCCAAACAAACACATAGTCCTTCACTGGGCCCTACACCAAATATACCATGTATGAAAGAAACTAAACAACCTACTAGAATGGGAGTTGTTGACATAAGAACATGGGTTTTATTGGAACATATCAAGAAAACATAGGTAGAAATCATTAAATGGAAGGTTATAGT
Source organism: Picea engelmannii (assembly GCA_009831015.1). NCBI lineage: Eukaryota > Viridiplantae > Streptophyta > Pinopsida > Pinales > Pinaceae > Picea > Picea engelmannii. Next base: position 326,663 of record ML788541.1, on the reverse strand, counting down.
AGAATCTAATAGGTGATAAGTTATACCCTTGGAGAAACATGAACAATTAGTCTCTTCCCTAGAAGAAAGGTCTTAAATTTTAAGGGTGCAACATTTGGACACAATTAAAAGTTGAGGAAATGAAAACTTAAATTTGAGAGAAAATATGTAAGGAAAAATGGAATAAACTAAAGATAAAATTGAGAAGGTAATGATTTTGGATACAAAATGGGGAAAGTAGATCTATAGAATCCCATACATATGAGAAGGAACTTACCATGACCTTGTAGGTGAGGGTTGAAAGTACTAATCTGAAATATGTGTTGATGAGACATCCTTAAATGGTTTTATATGTGGAACTAGTCTCGGTTTTAAAGGAAATGAAACAGGAGGCCATAGTTCAACATGAAAGGACCATGAGATATTTAGGGGATACAATGTTACAAATGTCCCAAACCAAGTGGGAATAATTAATCCCTACATTTAAGAGAGAAAAAACAAAAATAGAACTAACATCACTCCACTAACTTAGTCTATGAAATTGGATATGCATAAGCATTGTTCTATCAAGCTATAACACTAATTAGTACAATGGTTCTACTTCATTGCTAGTATCCTATTGGTATCACAGTAAGCTCATTATGATTACCATAGTGTTACTCTTTAACACTTGTATTATCCATCACACGCTAATTAATCTAGGAATCAAGAATGCAAACAAAACTTCTCACAAAGAAGCGCTAGTTGGTGATGGAATCCAACACGACAGGATCAATGCATGAATGGGATGAGTTTTGGTGGCTGGGAAAGTTACATTGACAACCTTCTTAAAACTAATTCCCTGGTGCAAGTTACCTCACTGAGTAGTGGGAAACCCTCCAAGGAGTCTGAGTGAGTCTAGCCAATGTCGATCCCATGTACAACAACACCTTCCTTGTGCTGTCACCTTGGGTAGGAAGTCTAAAATATTATGGCCTATATGGTACCACCTACTATACCAAAGTAGATGGGGGACAGTCGACAGTCGACATCAAGACCAACAAAGTAGGGTTGACTAATTTGTTGGCCCCAATGCTACCTTGTGCTTGACCCTTGTGTTAGAAGGGCTTCCCAAAGTCAGTGATATAGCAACTGGATTTCACTCCCTAAATCAAAGATTTATGTTTGTTTAGAAGATTTGGAAATTTATTCTCACAATCCTATTCCAAAGATCTACACCTAAGCTAAGATGGGTTTAAAGAGCCCTAGAAAAGTTGCTTGATAAATTTTAATTAGTGCTTTATTTTAGGTTGTTGTTACTAAAAGGAGTGGTCGTGAAACTGATGGCGTTTCGACTCGACTCTTTAAACCATGCAAGAGGAACATGAAATGCAAGAATTTCAACTTTAATGAAAACTAGCTACTATGTGTGCATTGCTAATCACAAAAATATGAGCTAATTATCTAGATAAATGGAAGCAAAATGACCCAAATTTTAAAAATACCATGCAAATGTCATAGTTCACTTAGTACACCTCTACAACATTGGATCAAATGTCATCATTTCTAACAAAGTAAAATTTTATGATTATAGATACCACCATATACATTTTAAATACTCAGAAGGATCACGAGGGCTTCACCTTGTTGACCAATATATTATTGCGTTCATTCATAAAGGGCATTTTTTAATTATGAAAAGTAGATTCAATATATTGTAGGTATTGGGAACCTTGTTTAAGGTAACCCAACCTTGGAGAGAGATATAATTGTTGGAATATTGGTTGTTGTTATTGATGTCAACCATAGTCATGGGTTTTGGACCACAAGATTGATAAAGGTATTTGGACATGAAGGACAATGCACATGCATATACAACACTCATGAATGTATAGTATACATCATGTTATTTCTGGTGGTATGTGGCACATCATTTGGATCCTCATGGTTGAGGAAAAATGATTTTTTGAAGATGACAAAGTGAATTAAAGAAGGAAGGACATGTAGGCCCTGAAGATAATTAAATAAAAGAATTACAAAATAAGAAAGTGTCAGGTCGGCCCTAATGTTAAAACGAAGTGACATAAATGTTATAAATAAACATCATTATACATTCATTTGATACAAGTCGAATTTCAAAGGAAAATAAGAAGAAAAGAAGGCCAGATTTCAAGGGAGGATGAAGTTTTTTGGTGATGTGTTCTAAGGTATGTTATTTTCAGGTCATCTTACCATTTTGGCTATAAAAAATTTTCTAGAACGATTTAGATGGTGAAATTGCTATGGTATTGATAAGACATAACAAGGTATATCTGGTAAAAATTTCATCTCTTGATTCTCTATAATTATGGAGATACACTCTGTGGACGATAGGGTTTGTGACCAATCTTGAAGCTAGTCAATAAACATGTGTTCCGGGTAAAATAGTCATAACTTCTTCATCGAGAATACCAATGAAGTGGGATGAATTTCATTGGAAAGAGTATAGACTATAGTGTCTTGTGTTCTATGTTTAGAATCATATGTTAATTATTGAACACAGGGCATTTAGTGCAAGTTCACTCTCCTGAATAGACAAGAATTGAATAAAGTCTACCATTCTTTCTATAACCTCTTTTTGGGGAGGATTCAAGGAGTGAAAATTGGAGGAGTTTCAGAGAATACATTGAGTAATATTATCTTTGTGATTAGAGTACTCCAAGAATTGAATAATTGTAGAAATTGAAGAAGTCTCAGGAAGCATTATTAGGTTCTATTTAATGATTGGTTGATGGTGATGATTTAATGTAAAGTTTTATTATCTCTCATATATTCTTGGATGGAAGGAAGGGGCAAGGATGGAGATTTCAACTCTCTCTTGATATTGGAGGATTGTATATCCCTCTTGGATTTTTATCCCTCCCTTTACATTTGGAAGCTATATCTACCTTTGGAAGTCATTACTTCCCTTGAACAATAACTATTGATTATTTCTCATATATTGTGCATGGTGTATTATGGTGTATTGGTGTAACTCTTATACTATTATTCATTTCTCATTAGATATAGTTGAATGGTTTAAGTATAAGTTGAAAAAGGTTTTAAATTGTACTTGATACTGATTCACCCCCCTCTCAGTATCAATAATTGGTATCAGAGCGGGTTACCTTCAGTACAATTTAACCACTGGAAGGAAGATCCTAAGAGGAAATGGAAGACAAAATTCCAAATGGGATTCCACCATTTGATGGAAGAAATTTTGAATACTGGAGTAATAGAATGGAAACTTACTTGAAAGATCTTGGGGTAGATGTTTGGTTCTCAGTTTCTTCAGGATACAATGTTTTGAAGAAATCAAAGACTGCAACTCAGAAGGAAGAAAAATGAACAACAAATTGGCAATAGATACCATCCTGGATGGATTGACAGATTCAGTGAAATCCAAGGTGGGATCATGTGCATCATCAAAAGATATTTGGGACAAGCTACAAGACCTTTATGTAAGGGAAGATGCAAAAGAAGAAGAAGAAGAAGAAGTTGAAGCAAATCACAACATCTCAGATTTAAAAGAAGAAAATAGAGGTCAGTTCTTTTTCTTTAATTGTGAAGGAGTAGGTCATGTTGAATTTGAATGTCTTCATCCAAGGATTGAAAGAAATGACACTGAAGAAGAAAATTCCAATGAAGAAGAAGAAAATCATGAAGAAAAAATTATTCAACAAGAAGATGAGAATCTTAAAAAATTGAAGCATGTTGAGATTAAAAATAGCAAGCTCAAAGACATGCAAAGAAAACTAAGAAGTGAATTGGGTAGTTGTGAAAAGACAGTTGTAATCTTGAAGAAACAATTAGAATACTTTGAGAAACTAAGAGAAGAAACCATTTCCTTTAAAACTCTACTCGAAGAAGAAAGAAGAATAGGAGAAGTAAGGAATGTCCAAATGATGAGGAAAGAAGAAGATTGTGAGAAACTTGAACAAGAAGTTGTCTCATTGAGGAAGAGCTTAAGAAACTCTCAAGTGACAAAAGACTTAACACATCTTGGATGCATGGGTAAAACATTCATACAAAGAAGATGCAAATACCAACAAGAAGGTTGAAGAAAGAGCTACATAGACAGAGACAGTTGATGAGAAGTGGACCAGGATACCAGAAAGAAGGAATGATTACAAAAGAGATGAATATCCAAGAAGACCTCCTACCTTCAGGAATCAAAGAAGATTCAATCAGTATAAAGGAAACTACAGAAGAATAGATCATGAACCCAGATGGACTACATCACAAAGAAGCCCACTTACTTCAAGGTATCAAAATTGCTTTCTTGGTCATTGTTATACTTGCAAAATTTTTGGACATAAGACAATTAATTGCAGAATCAATGAAAGGAACACATACGCAAGAAACATGAATGGTGTAAATAGAATATATGGAAATAATCATGGATTTGTCAACATAAGTTATAATTCATTTTCCCCATTGATGGACAAAAATATTGCATGCTAC
>ML788541.1:300780-322173 GCA_009831015.1 Picea engelmannii | reverse complement strand
ATCAATGAAAGGAACACATACGCAAGAAACATGAATGGTGTAAATAGAATATATGGAAATAATCATGGATTTGTCAACATAAGTTATAATTCATTTTCCCCATTGATGGACAAAAATATTGCATGCTACAAATGTAATTATCTCGGTCACAAAGCACGAGATTGCAGATATATGAATGAATATGTCACTATGCCAACCACAGTATGGAGAAGGAAATAGATTCCAAACAATGAAGATTTTCGAATAGCATTGACCGTTGAAGAATGTAAAGAAGAAGATGAATGGTACATAGACAGTGGATGTTCTTCACACATGACCGAGGATCAAGACAAATTCATCAGCTTGAAGAGATAGGGTGGCAATGTTGCATTTGGAGATGACTCATCTACCAAAATACTTGGAGAAGGTGTAGTAGAGATTGGAATAAAAAATGTAAAAGAAAATAATGTTCTATTGGTTGAAGACTTGAATCATAATCTACTCAGTGTTAGTAAAATGTGTGATCAAGGATACACTCTTACGTTTGATTCTTGAAAATGTAAAATCAGAGAAAATAACTCAGGAAGATTGGTTGCAACTGCAACAAGAAGACCGGACAACATATACATCCTAGACATGAAGAAGAGAGAGAATATAGAAGCCACACAAAAATATTCTAAGGAAGAAAAATTCCAAAAGACCAAAAATAAGGATGAAGTATTATTGAGTGCCACATGTTCAGGGGGAGCAGCCCCAAAGAAGAGAGTTACATTTTTCCATTAAAATTAGGGGGAGCATCCCTAACCTTTTCCATTGATGTCAAAGGGGGAGAGAAATTGGGATCATTATGATAGGGGGAGCATGAATGTTTCCATCAATGACAAAGGGGGAGATTGTTGGAAGATTGGTTGTTGTCATTGATGTCAACCCTAGTCACGGGTTTTGGACTGCAAGATTGATAAAGATATTTGGACATGAAGGATAATGCACATGCATATACAACATCCATGAATGTATAGTATACATCATGTTGTTTCCGGTGGTATGTGGCATGTCACATGGATCCTCATGGTTAAGGAGAAATGAATTTTTGAAGATGACAAAGTGAATTAAAGAAGGAAGGACATGTAGGCCCTGAAGATAATTAAAGAAAAGAATTACAAAATAAGAAAGTGTCAGGTCGGCCTTAATGTTAAAAGGAAGTGACATAAACGGTATAAATAAACATCATTATACATTCATTTGATAAATAAAGAAAAGAAGGCCAAATTTCAAGGGAGGATGAAGTCTTTTGGTGATGTGTTCTAAGGTATGTTATTTTCAGTTCATCTTACCATTTTTGCTATAACATTTTTTCTAGAATACTTCAGATGGTGAAATTGATATGGTATTGAGAAGACATATCAAGGTACCTCTAGTAAAAAATTAAGCTCTTGATTCGCTATAATTATGGATATTCACTCTGTGGAATATAGGGTTTGTGACTAGTCCTGAAGTTAGTCAATAAACAAGTGCTCCGAGTAAGACAGTCATAAATGATTCATCGAGAATCCACATGAAGTGGGAAAAATTTCATTGGAAATCATACGGAATTTATTTTCTTGTGTGCGAGTTTCAAAATCAGATGTTAATTATTGAGCGTGGGGCATTCTGTGCAAGTTCACTCTCCTAAATAGACTAGAATTGAATAAAGTCTACCATTCTTTCTATAAACTCCTTTTGAGGAGGATTCAAAGAGTGAAAATTGGAGGCGTTTCAGAGAATACATTGAGTAATATTATCTACAGGATCAGAGTAATCCAAGAATTGAAGAATTGTAGAAATTGAAGAAGTCTCAGGAAGCATTATCAGGTTCTATGTAATGATTGGTTGATGGTGATGATTTAATGTAATGTTTTATTATCTCTCATATATTCTTGGGTGGAAGGAAGGGGCAAGGATGGAGAGTTCAACTCTCTCTTGATATTGGAGGATTGTATCTTCCTCTTGGAGGTTTATCCCTCCCTTTACATTTGGAAGTTGTAGCTACCTTTGGAAGTCATTACTTCCCTTGAACAATAACTATTGATTATTTCTCATATATTGTGCATGGTGTATTATGGTGTATTGGTATAACTCTTATACTATTGTTCATTTCTCATTGGATATAGTTGAATGGTTTAAGTATAAGTTGAAAAAGGTTTTAAATTGTACTTGAGACTGATTCACCCCCTTCTTAGTATCAACAATAATATCACCTGCATAACAACAATTGTTATGTGAACATGTTCTATAATCTTATCAATGATGCAAGCATACCTATGTTCATGATGATAATCATGTTAATTATAATATGAAACCATAACATGTGTAACATGATACATTTGAATTCGGGTCATAATACCTCTATGGATTAAATGTTACTTATGTTTGAAATATGTGATGAATGGGTGTTTCCTTGATGAGGGACAAAAACTATTATAATAAAAAATTCCCACTAGAAAAGTGCTTTGAACATGTTGATAGCTAACCATTCATAATCCTATGTTGATGGCTCAAAAATAATGAAAAATAGTCATATTACATGTTCATTGGTATTGAACTAGATCTAGCTATGGTCATCATGATGTACAAATTCTCCATAATGTGGTAATGATATGTGGTCGAGAATGGTTAAATCCATTAGGTTATAAATCAATATTGGAAATATCTGCCAAATGTGAGCTCACCCACTAATGATTATGATTGGTACCAAGGTACCGAGTGTGAACCCACATGGTGTGAATAAATGTGTTCAAGTCAAACATTGAAAAGAACAATGTAATAAAGAAAAAATGATACAAATCCTTGTTTCATAAGAGGAATGTCACATAAGGATTTCAAATTTTTATGTTCTCTAGAAATTTCACTATATGTGTAAATTTGAAAGGACACAGATAATTGTTGTATCTTCTTTTTAAAATTTGTGGTCTAATGAGGTAAGTTCCCAAGTCAAAATTAAAATTTTCTTGCTTGTACAAGATGCCAAAATATATATCTTAGTATATATTCAGTTGTATTAACATAATCTTCCTTTTACAAACTGCATATTCCATTTTTTGTATGATATACATAGTGTTTTTTTCCAAAATAAGGTATCAGAAATCATGCTCAGACATAGCCACTTAGACAAAATCCAACCAATTCTATTGTATATGTTACGGATATTGAAACCAAACCAAGTAAGTTCATCTTTATTATTAAACATAGATTGTAGATTATAGGTTACATGGAGTTACATGTGAGATTTGAGCTTTACTAGCTCAAAAAAACAAAAAAAACATAAGACTCTTTTATTAGAAAAATACATTTAGACAGAGTAAGGTACACATTCCCTTCTATAAATAGAGAAATACACCTCCCCATCCTCTCTACCTTTGAATATGTACACTAAGTAAAATTAGATCCATACAAGCATAAGTGTTGTGAATTCCTTCAAAGGAACAACCAAGCAATGCGGTCTTTTGGAATTTAGAAGGGGTTCGTGCAGACCTTTTCTACCATCTTGAAATGGAATACTAGAGGAAACTTGCACAATCATGTATTTGAATATTTCATTGTGTGCATCATTGTTAGGAGATGTCGTCACAATTACAATGATTTCTGACATATTACCAAAGACATTTTTTTTTGGCATCTTCTCTTCCAAGGTACATCCATTCATTGTATTTGTTATGGTTTTTATTTCCATATAACTATGATAAAGAAGCATATTTTATTTCTTGTATCTAACTATAATTACAATTGGTGAAGGAAGTGAATAAAATAAATGAATTGGAGTTTTCCATACTTTTTGAATGATTTCCTAAGCTCACTAATTCGACATCCAGAAAGGTTTAAACTTGAAAGGAATCAACCCGTAAACCTATCTACTTGTATATAAAGGGAAATTGGTTTGTGAGGATGTGGATGAGATGATGTATGTCCAGAAGGAAATAACTTTGAATAACAAAGTTTTCTAGCTTCTTTGAAATGTTCCCAGACCATAGTCTTTGGTTATTCCATGTATATTTCCTTCTCTTTGGCTTGGGGTTGAAGAGGTTCCAATTCCTTATTAATTCATCCAAATATTTCCTGGAGGGGTCTCTTATGTACTCTTTAATATAGGAAAGGTCAAGAATTTGATTCTGTAATTCACAAGTGAGACATATTTCTCCTAATGGTAAAATTCACATACATAATTTGGTGATGACAAATACATTATTTTAAAAATTCCAAAATCCATTTTAAGGAAAATAACAAAGATCACATCTTTTTCAAAAACTAGTAAGTGCACATCAAAGTTACCAGAATTAGAATTAGATTGAAATGGATGAGGCATTCATCCTTGAGTTGTTTATACAATATATATAAAATACACTATATTTATAATATTGTTTTCCAAGGATAGGCCTGGCACTATTTCATTGTGTCATAGGTGCTCGCTAGAGTTTTGGTGTCATTGTTGTGGGTGTAGGGATTGGTTGTGGTTGTGACACAACAAGAACTAGTGGAGGAACAAGAAGGGAAATAGTGCATGCCTATGTTTTACTCTAACATTGGCATAAGGGTATTCCTAAGTTCCACCCCTACGTACTAAGAGAATACATGCAAGAGAACTCGGTGAAAATAGGGATGAAAATGAAGTGTGAATGTTGATGCAGGTGTGCATGTGTAGGCTCGATTTTGGGCCAATATGACTTGGTTTTGTGAACCCATGGATGTTGAGAGAAGTTTTGAAGGGGTTTTTGAAAGGGGTTTCTCTAGAATTTTATTCCCTAGGAGGGTTTCTCCGGTTAAAGAGATTTGCATGTGTTGAGAAGAATTGTGCATGTTTTTCCAATCCCTAGGGTTACAAATGTTCAAATTGGCCTCAAGATGGATGTTCAGATTGGTAGGAAAATATCACTTCACACAAAAGAAAACATAGGATAAAGGATAATCCAAGTTTATGCCCAATTTGAATTCGAGTGTGCAGAGGTACTCACCACCCTTTCCCTCTCCCTCAGTCTCGACATCTCCTGATCAATTTCATAGATGTCCCTCGAAGGTCTCATGCGTAGGTGCAACTATTTCCCTCCCCTCAATCTCGAAATTCCCTGATCTCGACGGTCTCACGCGTAGTTACACGTATCAAAGTGAATAGTAGAGTATGAATGGGACCATGTTGTTGATTTGGTTTTGTTGTGTATAGTTATAATATAACATATATAACATATATGTTATAACATATATCACATGTATGTAACATATATGTTATAACATACATGTGATACATGTTATAACATTATGTTATATATGTTATACATAAGAGGTAGTGGTTTAAAGGTTATAGTGTTTAATAATTTTAATGATTCGAGGTTATAGTTTTTACAAGGGTTAGGGGTTAGGTATTAGGTAATATAAGGGTTTAATGTTATAAGGGTCAAGGGTTACAAACATTAGGGATTATGCATTAAATTCAAGCATCATTATAAGTGTTAGAAGTTATACAATTATAAGGGTTTGAGAGTTAGAATCTAGAGTTTTTGAGGGTTACATGTTATACATGTTAGGGTTTGGGTAGGAGTTAGGTGTTAAGAATTATACCTATTATAGGTTAGGGGTTATAAGAGTTATAAGGGATAATTATTAGGGGTTGGATTTTATGTTAGTTTTGTGGGTTGTAGAAGTTATATGTTAAGTGTTATATGGGTCATAGGTTAAATATTTAGGGTTATAGGGTTTGGGGATGTTAGGGATAATAGGGATAAAGGTATATAAGTTTTGTAGGTGTTAGGATTTGTACAATTATAGAGATTTGAGGTTATAATATTTAATTAGTGATTATAATAGTTAGTGGTGATATGAGCCATATGGGATAAAAATTATAGTGCTTTAGAGTAAATTAGAGGTTATAAGGGATAAGGGTTTCATGTGATAAATGTTATAAGAATCAAGGGTTATGAAGATATAGAAATTAATTTTTAATGATTATATATATATATATATATATGTATATGTATTGTCTCTCTGTGGAAATTTTGTGTCTCACATTATAGGTGAATTCTATGTAATCCCACACGAGGAATCGTAACTAAAATGAGGTAGGGTGGTCAAACTCAACGAAAGGCGAGTTGGCAAGAGGGGCGGGCACATGAGGAATCATAATGAAAACAAGGCAGAGTGCCCAAAGGCAAGGCAAGGATAGTTGGATAGAGGGGCACGCCCCACAAGAGGAGTTGTAACAAAAATGAGGCAGAGAGCCCAAACAAAACGCAAGGCGAGTTGGAAAGAGGTATTCCCACCCAAATGAAAGGAATGAAAACAACCACACAAGGGATCACTAAGAAAGAAGACGAGTCAGATGTTGGATAAGGAGCAATTTTGGCTTCGACTTAACATTTTCAAGACTGCCTGGGAAAGGCTAGGCATCCAAACACAACACAAGGTGAGTTTGCAAGAGGGGAGCCCACATGAGGAATCGTAATGAAAACAAGGAATGGTGCCCAAAGGCAAGGTAAGGCGAGTTGGAAAGAGGGGCGACCACAAGAGGAAACATAACAAAGATGAGGCAGAGCGCCCAAATGAAATGCAAGGAAAGTTGGAAAGAGGTGCGCCCACCCGCATGAAAGGCACGAAAAGGTCCACACGAGGGAGCACTAGGAAAGAAAATGAGTTGGATGTCGGATAAGGAGCAATTTTGGCTTTGAATTAACGTTTTCAAGACGGTCTGGGAAAGGCTAGGTGCCCAAACGCAATGCAAGGTGAGTTTGCAAGAGGGGTGCCCACATGAGGAGTCATAACGAAAACAAGGTAGGGTTCCCAAAGGCAAGGCAAGGCGAGTTGGAAAGAGGGGCAACAACAAAAGGAATCGTAACAAAAAGGAGGCAGAGCACCCAAACGCAACATAAGGCAATTTGGAAAGAGGTGCGCCCACCCATATGAAAGGCAAAAAAATGGCCACACAAGGGAGCACTAGGAAAGAAGACGAGTTGGATGTCGGATAAGGAGCAATTTTGGATTTGACTTAAATTTTTGAAGATGACTTGGGCAAGGCTGGGCACCCAAATGCAATGCAAGGTGGGTTTGCAAGAGGGGCGCCTACATGAGGAATCATAATGAAAACAAGGCAGGGTGCCCAAAGGCAAGGCACGATGAGTTGGAAAGAGGGGAGACCACAAGAGGAAATGTAACAAAAATGAGGTAGAGTGCCCAAACACAACGTAAGGTGAGTTGGAAAGAGGTGCGCCCACCCACATGAAAGGCGCAAAAATGGCCACACAAGGGAGCACTGGGAAAGAAGACGAGTCATATGTTGGATAAGGAGGAATTTTGGCTTCAACTTAACTTTTTCAAGATGACATAGGCAAGGATGGGTGCCCAAATGTAACGCAAGGTGAGTTTTCAAGAGGGTCTCCCACATGAGGAATCGTAACGAAAACAAGGCAGGGTTCCTCTTGGGCTCAAGATATGATCAATTTCTGACAGTTATTAGACACTTTTTGCCGAATGTACATATGTGTTTTTCACATTTTGAAGGAGCTTTTTGAAGAATTTTATGGTAAAATGGTATGATCTACACTAGGTACGTATGATTCATGTTTAATGATACTATTGAGTATAATTCATCATGTTTTTACACTTCCAAGGATCTGATTCACTTTTTTTGGTGTTACAGGCAAAAAACGCACCACGTTTCTACTTCTGGCACTCAGTCTGGCACTCCTTCTAGCACTCAATCTGGCACTACATCCAACACCATGTCTTGCACAAAACCGAAGAACAACTTGGCGATTTTGGTATTGGCGGATAGTGATGGGCGAATCGGGAATGTGGGTTTTGTTCATGCTTGCCCCCTCTAGTTACTAAACTTCCGACAACTCAGTTTTAGTTGTTCAATACGACGATTATTGGCTCGCTCTGTTTCAGCAGTTAGGGCATCATTTAATGTAAATTCCTGAATTTAGAAGTGGTTCGACCCTCCTGTGGTCGACCACTTGGTATGTAAAGATTATAAATACCACCGTGGTGGTCAGATAGAATTTAAGCATCAGAAGCATTAGTGTGATAGAGAGAAACACGATTTTACTCTGTTTTGGTATTTTACATTGCCAGATTATATAAGAACTGCATTTTTGAGTTTTTATGGTGAATTCATCTTGCTGAGCTCGTGGTGTGATTTTAGAAAGTGACCACGAATTGTTGGGTGGTCCACCAGCAGTCTGGTAACTGTTCTTTAATATGTTTATGCATTTTATAGTTTAGCTGTCTCTTTCATTTTCTGTACATGCATTTTTATTGTGTTAATTAGTTTGTTGTTATAATTTAATTGCTTTGATTCTCTTTTGCAGGTTAGTATGACGGATTGTGTTAGCATGCATTGATCTTGTAGTGAGGAACGAATTTGCAAATTCATAGACTAACCCTGTGTGTAATTAGATATCATATTGTGTTTTATTTATGTCTTTAATATTAAATTTAAAACAAAGTTTTATATAGAATAGAACAAAGTTTTAATTTGAGTTTTCTTTGACAAGGATTTGATGGATGGATAGGATTAATTTTAGTTTTCAATTATAGATTGCTTATTTTCAAGGATCTTGCTTACTTAGTTGTTGGCTAATAAACTTGGTAGTTTACTTTTTAATGTCATGTTTTAATTTATGTTCTTAAGCACTTTCCTTTTTGTAGTTTGAATTACTAAGATAGATGTAGCATAGCTTCACTTTATGCATTTTCTTTCCTAGAGTTAAATTGCAATTGTATTTCTTAGTTAATAGTTGAGTTTAATTATGAATTTTGCTGACATAGTATAGAAGTACAATGATGATCTCGTTATATTGTTAATGGTTAATAAATGAATATGCAGGGTAATTGATGATTGTTTTTGTCATGGCTAAATTCTCATTGGATTGTTTAATCCACACCTTTCACTTTGCTATTGAGATCAGTGTTGAACTTATACCACTTGAATTATCCTTTGTTGTCAAGTGCCATCGAGATATCATATGACACCGAAGACATTCACACAATCACCAACACTATATTTGAGTTGTCATAGGTTAAAAGATAGTTTCCTGCTTTTGTAGATCAGAAGATATAGTTTTTTGCTTTCGTAGATAGTTTTATTGTTGTTGTAGGGTAGATAGTCTCTTTCTTTGATAGATTAAAGAGCAGTTTTGCTTATCATAGATTATAGGTTAGTTGTTAGTTCTTCTTGCTTTTAATTAAATAGATTTCCTTTTATGAATTACAAATAGTTTTGAATTTTGAATTAAGAATATAGTTCACTTGCCTCTTAGGTTAGATAGTTGTTCAATGAGAAGTTTTAACTAAATTACTTGCAGTAGAAGTTATCTTAGAGTAGTTAGTTGTTTAATTGCCTTAATAGGTTAGCTAGTTGTCTTTCTTACTTGTTTACTTGCTTTAATAGGTTACTTGCTTGCTTGTCCATTCTTGCTTTGATAGTGTAGTTGCTTGTTTATTTACTTGTTTTCATAAGGTAGTTTCTCATTGAATTTAGGTAGGCAAGTTAAGTAGTTTTCTTTTGTCATTTTCTTATCGTTATGATTAATAGTTTGATTTTTCTTATTGCTTATTGTTCTGAACTAGTTTTCTTTATATAGGGTTTTTACTTGCTTTCTTATAACTATCCATCGATCCTTGGCCCAAAAGTACTTAGGTTACTTAGTTTCAAGCTGCTTAGTAGGGTTTTCTCATTAGATAGTTTTGCTTGAATAGATTAGCCTTTAGATAGCCTCCTTCTTAGTTAGACTATACTACTACCAGCCCTTCTACCTTTGGCATATTATTTGCTACAAAGTTTACTTACCCTGGGTTGACAATTTAATTGGGGGCTTTTAGTGTGTTTTTAGTGAATATAGAACACCCATCATTTTTGGCACCATTGTCGGGTAGTTGTCTTAAGGTAAGAAGTAGTTAGGAGATAGATCATTCCTAGACCTTAGCATTACATTGGTGGTGGGGAAACTTTAAGACGAGAGGTAAGAACCTATGCATCTGTTATTGCAGGCTCCCCCAAACCTAATGGTAGTTTTTCTTTTTCTTTTTGTTTACATCCATGAATAGACCTAGAAACCAAATGGTAGATTTTGCTTTTATTTTTTCTTTCTTTCATGAATAGACCTAGAGACCCAAAATGTAGATACATTAAATCTAAATAAGACCTTTCAACCAAGGTTCTTCCTAATCTCTTTGGGGGAAGGAACGTTCCACTTATAAAATCCGCAGACTGATACCAAAAAAGAGGAGCTAGCTCAACTCAAAGAGCTAAGGTAGTCTCTGAAGAGACTAACACAGGGAGCACTATAGAACAAGAAATTGAAGCATCAATCATATTAGGACAGGAGGCAAGACCACTTGAGCCTTCCGTAGAACCAAATAATACAAACTTTGCTTTTACACCACCACCAGGGGACCCTAATTTTGAGGATATCATAGACCCTGAACAGGTGAATATTTTGTTTGGTAGTTCAACCAATGTAATTATCTCGCAAACTGACACAAAAAATTTGGCACCAGTAGTCTCAACCGGCTCAAATAGAGTCCCAGAAATCCAACTCGTAGGAAGACCTTTCAATCAAGGGGAAACCTTGTTCTCTTCAAGGATAAAACCACCTAGGTACTCTCTTTTTTGAAACCAAGTGAATATGGATGATCAGGAGGACCATAACAATGTAAGACATGGGGAGGAAGAAGAAATTGGAAACCAAACCAAAACTACCTTCGTGTTTCCGATTTTAGACACCACTCCAAATGTCAACATGAAGAATATTACTCTCTCGGCATTGCCTACCTTTTATGGTAAAAACCATGAAGATCCAAAAACCTTCCTATTTGAGTTTGACATCTTGTGTAGGAGCTACAACTATGTACAAGATGCCCATAAGCTAAAACTCTTTCCTGCCACCCTCAAAGACTCTGCACTAAGATGGTTCATGGGGTTGGGAGAATCTAGTATTAGGTCTTGGGAAGCCATGAAAGACATATTTCTTAAGAAGTACCAAGACTAATGTAAGACCAAAGAGTCTCGTAATGACATCTTTAAAATCCAACAATTAGAAGACGAGACCCTCGAATATTATATGGAAAGATTTGGTTATATCTCCTAGAAGTCAAAATACCATGACCTCCCAAAGGATGCAATTAGGGCTCTTTTCCTTAAGGGAATTTCAGAAGAATATTTAGAGATGCTTAACCTGATGGAATCAGGTGACATTTCTCATAAACCATTTGCTAAAATATGTGAAATGTGTAAAAATTACTCAAGGAGTAGAGCCAAAACATGAAAGAATGTTTGGGACCCTTACAATAAAATATTAAAACTAGTTAGTTCAAGTGGTATCATGAGAGCAGAGATAGGGAACCTCTTAGAAAAAATCAAAACATATATCTTAAGCACAATAGGTTCCTAGTTGGACACCCTAAAAATAAAAAGAAACAAGAGGAGGAAAATTCAGCAATGAGCATATATTTCCCAAAATGCAGGAGGAAGCATTCCTCAAGGGAATGCCCATTAGATAACATTTTAGTTTGTGGCTTCTATAAAGAAGACCATGCGACTGAAAAATGTCCATCATTGCCCATTGTATTAGCCATATATAGGAGTGGAGATCCTGGGGAGTCTTCTTATGCACCTAAGAGGCCATGGCAGCCTAGGAATCAACCCACATACCTGGATCTACAATCTCAAGTTCCACCCTATTATCAACAACAACAACAGTGGAACCCACCAGGTTGGAAAAACTGTTCTACTCAATACCAACATCCTTGGTTTCAAGGATGGAGGGGAGGACACAACCAAGGAAACCCTCAAGCTACACCTATCCATATGTCCAACCATCCTTATCCTCAGTTCCCACCGAACACTCTGCAACTTTTTCCAGGATTTGTTCCACCACCTTTACCTCCTATTCCATAACAAAAACTACTACAATATCAAAAGGCAAGCTCCTGGAGACCAAAACTATTACCAACACAACTAGTGCCAAATACTAATAATAATCCCCCTCAACCTCTTCACAATGTTGAGATGCAGACCTTCCCAACATATGTTATTACTCCTGTCCCATTACAGGAAATTCGACTAAGATCGGGAAAAGTTCTGGAGAGTCAGAGACCTTCAATAGTCATCCAAGAAGAAAAAGAAAAAACCACCAAACAACCCACGGATGAAACTAGGTGGGAAGATGTTATTATCCCGAAGAATCAAGAACCCAAGCTTCCCCAAAATGAACCTTCACAAATTACGAAGGTCCCTCCTTATCTAGACTGATTGGTAATCGAGAAACCTACCACTCGACCACAATTTGAAATTTTGAATGAATTGAAAAATATTTGTGTCAAGATTCCTCTGCTTCAATCCATTAAAGACATTCCAATCTATAGTAAGGTAGTCAAATAATTATGCTTCAAGAAGCCAGGTAGGAAGCAAAAGGACCGCCCTATAGTACACTTGATAGGAGGAATTTCTGAATACATATCAGAGAAACCAAAACTGACAAAATATGGGAACCCAGGAAACCCCGTAGTGACTATAACTATTAATGAGGTCTCCATCGGAAACACTCTCATAGACCTAGGGGAAACCATCAATGTTATGACTGCTACTACCTTGGAAAAATTACAGTTACAACCTCTTCTTCGGCCTACCCCAACCATTTTGGAATTGCAAATAAAACTAGGGTTATACCTGAAGGAATTTTAGATGATGTCATGGTTACTTTAGCCTCATGGGAGTACCCAGTAGATTTTCTTGTCATTCATTCAAAGGATCCTGCCAAAGGCCATCCCTTCATTTAGACCTTGGCTAGCCACATCCAATGCATTTCTTGGTTGTAGAGAAGGAGAAATGACCATCTCGAATGGTCTCTCTATCCATAAGCTCACCATTTACCCTCCAGCTCAACCTATTATGGAGAATCTATGGTCACTTGAATGTCCATATGAGAATGAGGACTGGGAAGAACCCATATTGCCAAGTGACCATGCATTGGCACTTCAGGAGCACACAACAGAAAATGTGCTAAACCAGTTTATTTTTTCTATCACATGTGTGGATTTTCCACAGTCTTTTCCCCAATTTGAGTACATGTTTGGGGAATAATTTCAAGAACAATTAGACCCATCCATTTTGTCTTCGACATATTTTATCTTCGATATAGATGAGTCCATCATGTCTTACACTATGCCCTATGAGATTAGTCCAAGGAAATTTTTACATATAAACTCTGAGCTAGATGCAGACCAACATAAATAGTTAGTAGATATCCTTAAAGAACAATCAGGAGAATTTTCTTAGGAATACACTGACATGAAGGGTATACACCCCGACACATGCATCCATCACATATATACCTAGGGGGAAGTAACACCTTTTAGGCAACCCCAGAGAAGGATGAATCCAACACTTAAAAATATAGTCAAGGAGGAGATCCAAAAGTTGTTAAATGTCAGATTCATTTATCCCATATCTGATAGTAAGAGGGTATCCCTGCTTGTAGTGGTTCCAAAGAAAGTGACCAAGAAAGGGAGAATTTGTGTTGACTTCCAGGAACTTAACAAGGCCACTCTGAAAGACTACTTTCCTCTCCCTTTCATTGACCAAGTTATAGATACCTTGTCTGGAAAGAAGTATTTTTCCTTTCTAGATGGGTACAATGCGTACAACCAGATTCTTATAGCATCCGAGGACTAGGAAAATACTAACTTTACTTGTCCTTGGGGCACCTATGCCTATAGGGTCTTACCATTTGGATTGGGTAATGCTCCTACCACATTTCAATGAGCAGTATTAGGGATATTTGTTGACCTTATTAATGATTGTGTGGAGGTATACATGGATGAATTCATAGTCTATGGAAACACTTACCAGGAAGCCTTAGACAACTTAGAAAAAGTCCTCATCGGATTCTAGGAAATGAACCTATCTCTAAGCCATGAAAAGTGAAAAATGTTGTTAACTGAAGGAGTGGTTCTAGGACATCATGTTTCATCTGAAGGGATAAAGTCGATCCTGCAAAGATTGAGTTCATCATTAGAATTTCACCCCCCAAGACTCATAAAGAGGTGAGAATCTTTCTTGGACATGCCGGATATTACCAACAGTTTATTGAAAATTTTACAAAGATTGTTGCACCTATGTTTGGATTACTAATAAAAGATGTTTATTTTGTTTGGACTAAGCAGTGTCAAACTGCCTTTGAAACCCTGAAAGCTAAGTTGTCTGTGGCACCAGTTCTTAGAGGGCCCAATTGGACTCTCCCATTTCATATATCCACTGATGCCTCCGACACCGAAATAGGAGGGGTATTAGGGAAGAAAGAACAACAGTCCTATGCCATTTATTTTGTAATCAAGAACTTGTCCCCTGCCGAGTTGAACTACACAATTAACGAGAAGGAATTCTTGGCATGTGTTCATGATATTAAAATGTTTCATCATTACATTACAGGTTATGAAGTATTTGTACATACCGATCATTTCTCCATTAGATTCCTCATGAAAAACCCCATAACTAATGGCCGAGTGACTAGGTGGCTTTTGTCATTACAAGAATTTAATATCATTGTGCTTGACTGACCTGGTAAGGATAATGTAGTAGCTGATTTTATTTCCCGAATAAAAAATGAGGATGATGATATCCCTGTAGATGATATTTTCCCAGATGAGCACCTCTTTTCCCTTTCTGTCAATACCCCATGGTTTGCGAATATGGAAAACTATCTAGCCACTAGGAAGTTATCGTCTCATTTGTCACCTCATGAAAAGCGGAAAATTATTACACAAAGTGCTAATTACTCTTGGGTTGGTCATGATATTTTTCGCACAGGTCCTGATTTG
Source organism: Picea engelmannii (assembly GCA_009831015.1). Classification (NCBI taxonomy): domain Eukaryota; kingdom Viridiplantae; phylum Streptophyta; class Pinopsida; order Pinales; family Pinaceae; genus Picea; species Picea engelmannii. Next base: position 307,353 of record ML788541.1, on the reverse strand, counting down.
ATTATTCATGATACTACCTGAGATACTACCTGAGATACTACCTGAGGTACCCGAGATACTACGAATTTTTCATGATCAGCCATGTGGTCACCATTTTTCTGACAAACGTACAACATATAAGGTGTTACATTCGGGTTACTATTAGCCTAGCATTTTCAAAGATCCTTCCAAGTATGTGAGAAGTTGTGATAGTTTCCAAAGGATAGGAAGACCTACATTAGCTGACGAAATGCCTTTGTGTGCCCAAGTTATGATAGAACCCTTCGAAAAATGGTCCCTTGACTTTGTGTTATAACCCTAAAATGCACTATACAGGTTTACCTGGCATCAGGCCAACTCATGCCTCTTCCTAGCCAAAGCCATGCTGAACAAATCCTCAAAAAACCATTTAAAACAAGCAACCCGCGCCCTAACTTCTCACTGGGCGCGGGCGACTGCTTGCTATCCTTTTACTGCACGCGGGCATCCGCGGGTTAGCCTAAAACAACCCACGGGTACCTAACAAAGCAAAAAATTAGGAAAGTTTCCGCCGGGACACGAGGCTTTTTGTTAGTTAACTGGAACTCCGAGCCATGCATGGCCGAGAGTTCACCAAAAACCCTAGCTCCTTCTAGCCTATAAAAGGAGGGGTAGGGGTACTATTCAAAGAAGGAAAATCATAGCAAAGAAACTCTGCCAAATTGCCAAGCCAGTTTTGTCCCAACCCTTTAGCCTTGCCTCAAGCTTTAGGAGAAACTCAAGAAGCAACAGTTGGAGGACAAAAGGAAGAGGAAGAGCCCAGGATCAGGATCGTGGAACGGTGACCGGCCTTAGAAATCATTGTAAGTTGGTTTATATTGAAGTTAATGAAAAAGATACTTTTCCCGTCCCAAATACATGAGTCTTGTCTATGTTATTTGATTTGTGTTTTATCTCTAACCCTATAATAGATCAGTAGCATGCATGCATAGTCTTGTCTTGATTGCAGGGAATCTTTTGGAAGGAGAAGCAGCAGCAAAGGGATAAGAAGCTCAACGGAGGATCTACTTCAACCGTCGGAAAAAGGTTGGTTTATTCTTCTCTTGTGTGCATGTGAAAAAAAGGGGGTTTCAGATTCGGGTAGAAGGTTAAAAGTTAAGTCTTGAGGGTCATGATCTATGTATAAGCTTAGAGCCCTAGCTTATTAGTCCGTAGGGTAGAATACCCCACAACACTTTGTAGGACCAATTTCACCCATGTCTCGTAGGAAGAACTATATTTTGGTTTGTACGGACTATGTCACCAAATGGGTAGAGGAAAAAGCTCTATTCAGGGCTATAGAGAAGTATGTTGTCGAATTTATCTATGAAGACATTTTTACCCGCTTTGGTTTCCCTCATGAAATTGTTACCGACCAAGGCACTCAATTCACTTCCAAGCTGATGAAGGAGCTAACAGAGAAATATGGGATTAAACATTGTAAATCTTCTCCATACCACCCACAAGCCAATGTTCAGGTAGAATCCACAAACAAAGTTCTGGAAGACATCTTGACCAAGACTATTCAATTACATCACTGGGATTGGGTTGATAGGCTCCCATAGGCTTTGTGGGCATACCGAACTACCTGGAGGAATACCACTGGGCATACCCCTTATGAGCTAGTGTACGGGAAACAAGTACTTTTAACAATAGAATTCCAAGTAAGGACCTTCTGTATTGCCGCAGAATTAGGATTGAACCTGGATGAGGCTCATAAGAAATGATCCCTACAATTGAATGAGTTGGATGAAATCACGCAAGATTCCATCCAACGAACAATATTAGTCCAAAACCAGAGGAGCAAGTGGCATGACAAGTTTATTAAGAAGAAACAATTCCAACCTAGTGATTGGGCTCTGTTGTTTGACTCCTGATTCAAAACCTTCTAAGGAAAACTCACCACCTGGTGGTTGGGCCCTTATGAGGTAGACACTGTATATGACAATGGAGCTATAAAAATTAAAACAATTGATGATGGACAAGTCTCCTTTGTGGTAAATGGACACCGACTTAAATTTTATCATAAGCCCATTTCCAGAGAGGATTTTCTACAAGTCATGTCAACTGACAAGGCATTGGCCTTAGTAGATGGGGAATTCCCCCCTTGTTCTTGAAATTTTTTCTGAATTTCCTATTGTATATATGTAAATAGTTTTTGAATTTTGTTAATAAGGCAATTCTAGAGATTTCTATAAGTATTTATTTCACCAGGAGTACACAGTTTCAAGGATCTTTCTTAAAACACTGTTACACTTGAATTTTGTGTCTGCTAAAGCATCAAATGAATATTGAATTACTATAATTAGCCATATTTTTGCAAGAATTCTCATTTTTAGGCATTCTAAAGGAATTTCTCTTGAAACTCTTCACAACTATATAAGGAAGTGATACCATAACTATCAAGCCTAGAGGTCTCTCGTACAATTTTTCCAAGAAACCTGAGTAAGTGAGTCAAGTGTATTTATCAAACAATAACAAGGAGGTCTAATTAGTGGTTAGTCATGGAAACATCACAATAAATACAAAGGAAGAAAGTAAGTTGAGCCTAGAGATACATTTATGTTCTTTCTCAATGGTACCATCCACTACACACTAAATAGCTTGATTATATCATATCTTTAGATAGGCCACGTCCGCTTAAGTATCCCTTACATCAAGACAATCACTAAGTAATATAACAGAAATTCATCCTCTAACATAAATACCATCCCAATTGAAAAAGTAAGAAAAAATTGTTTTCAGAGTTGTTCCCCCATCTTCTTGCATAAAGCAATCTTATACTAAAATCTTAAAAGATGGAGGGCCAGTCTCTGAGGGTGTAAGAGGCTAACCCTCCGGGATACTAAACAGGTCTTCTAGCAGCAAGTACCGGCCTGTGGTATGACTAGGTAAACCCATCGGAGTACTGAATAGGATTGTTGGCAGCGGGGCATTCTACCTAGCGAGGATGGTAATCTGACAAAAATAAATAATAAATTTAAACTTGTCCTGATGTACGACATTACTTGCAGACAAAGATGACATGAAGTATGTGTGGTTAAGCTATGGTTAATGAACTCCATAAAATTGCCATTGCGAAATAACTCTAAGACTATCTTGAAACTCTCTTGCCTACCGCTTCTTATCCTATAGGTGGGGCCATCTTTTAACTGTCTCGTCAGACCAATCGGTGAAATATATTTCTACACTTGACATACTATAAATATTTGGCTATTGGGGGATACTGACTTCTTTCCTATACTTTTGATTGTGAGGTGTCACAATACTTAGGTGTGGGGGAGGGGTTCATGAACTGACAAATGATGATTGCCTAGAGAAATAGATCCTTGCAAGAATTTTTGTATTATTTCCATGATACAGGTTACTACATTGATAGTCATTTTATTTTTAAAGTGATAAACTCATGTGTGCTATAAATTATTGAACATATACTTAACAAACCACTCTTTATCACTTTATCTTTCATTACAAGCTGTGCATTATAGGATTGACAATACATGTTTTATGATTGCTATAACTTGTTCGTTGTAGGTTTGACATTATATGTCATATGCAAGAGGATTGAGTGTGCATGGTGGAAAAATCAACAACAATGGAGCATTCTACCTCTACTCATTAAACCACTATGATTGTCAAAAACATTTAATTTGCAGGCTATCCATTACAAGAAGTGAAAATGTATTTAACACAGAGGTAGTGGATGAAGTACCGTATGAGGTGCCATATGAGATACCATATGAGGTGCCATATGAGATGTTGTATGAGGTGTCAAATGAAGTGCCATGTGAATTACACACCAGTAATTGTCCTAGATTCCAGGTAACCAAAACTCAATTACATTCAATTGAATTGGTTGCAGACATTGATTGAATATGACTCATATGTTCATGATCAAATTTCCAATTCAAAAGACTTGGACATTAATCTAACTACAGATCATTACATTTCCCCCAAAAAATGAGCCGTCAAATTCCAATTTTCCACACATGGTAGCCCGTGCGCACATGTGTGCAACCTACTCCACTATAAGAACATTCAAAATTGGGTTGGGTAACCATTATCTCCATTCGCCCTTGCCATTTTCTCTCCCCTGCATTAATAAATCGTGCCCAACCTCTGCCATTTCATCCCTTGTTCAAAATGCATTTGGTCTGTGCCCAATTTGTTCCATCTCTTGGCTCGATCACGCCCTGGCCTAGTGAATTTTTCCTCTGCCATAATGCCCAGGAGGTATGAACCCTCTTCCTATGTAGACCTATTTTCCATTCCCGAATTTGCACAGTGCAGAGAGGTGTTTTTGCACACAGGCAGGGAGCCATTTTTGTCTACCTTGCAGGGCCATTGATCTAAAAATGAAGAAGACTTGAAATCTTGAAAATATTTGCAAGTAAAGTTTATGTGTTAAAAGAAAATGGATCAACTTTGCAACACATCATTAATAGGATTTATTCATTTAAGACACAAATAAATAGTAGCATAATCAATGAACATAAGCACATAAACACAACAAATGATAAAGGAGTTCACCCCTCTCTTGGGCTACATCTCCTGGTCCAGCTTCCAATTGATCATTATTATTAATTTCTCAAAGTGCTCAAAAAAACGTGCTTTACAATTCTCAAATTGACCAACAGACTTCTTCAATGGCTTCAGAGCGTCTGAAAACCCCTAGTTGGGATTTTTCGGCACCTCGTTTGGCCAAAAAACGAAAAAGTTAGGCTTCCTGGAAGTCCCCCCTTCAAGCTTGTTGTCTCTGCATCTACAAATTGCACCCCTGAAGACCCCATACAATTTTAAACAACAACCAATAGCCAATAACGGGGTGCCACGTGGCATCCCATGACTGGGCCACGTGGCACCATACCATTAACCAAAAATGATGCCACGTGTCACACCACAATTCGACCACATCTGCCAATAAAAAACTATCACGTCATCACATGCCACATCAGCATATGGTCATACGGTCTCTTCCACGTCATCATACGACCCCTGCCATGTCATCCTGTATGAACTGCACAGTCAACATCCTTTTTTTGCCTGTTTGACAATCCGAACAGATCGCAATATCTCTCGCTCCCGACATCCGTTTGAGATGAAACGAGTTGTGTTGGGTTCACAACAACGATACCTACGCTCTTGTTTGATTTGAAGAAATTCTAAGCACTTTGAATTTTTGAGCAAAATTTAATCCCCTGATCACACCTCCCCATTGGGAAGCTTTTGGACCTCCAAAAGACTATTTTCAGTCTATGTGAATATGAGGGTATATTTCCCTCACCCTTCCAACCTCAATCCACTTGGCTTTGCTTGGATTTGTTCCTTTAAGACCAACTCGAAGATACTCCACATTTCCTCGTTTTGAAGTTCACATTCTCCTGTCAAGGATGGTGTCTTCATGCATTTCTGTAAGATATTCTGGGGAAAAATAATCTATAGAAGGAATTTGAACATGCTCTCCATGATCATCAATCAATAGAGGCTCATACAATTTCAAATTCTCCACATTAACAACTGCATACATTTGCATATAAGGAGGCAAATCTAAACGAAAGTCATTGTTACCAATCTTGTCGATAATCTTGAAAGGACCATATCGAATTGGTTTCAATTTTTTACCTTCTCCTTTAAGTCTCTCCTTACTGACGTAAAGCCAAACTTCATCTCCAACTTAGAAACTGTGATCAACACGATGCTTGTCATGTCTCGTCTTGTACCTGGCTTGACTCTTTTCCAACTTCTCTTGCACCACTTGATGTATCAACTGAATTTGTTCAATGAACTTTTCTTCCCTATCAATGTCATATTGACCATCGATAGCAATATCTTTCCCAAAGATAAAATCTAAAGGAGACTTGGGAAAATAGCCAAAACATGCTTCAAATGGCGACGTTTGAGTCGAAGAGTGCTTAGCTCAATTGTAAGCATGCTGAATGTAGTGTAAATGCTCATCCCAAAGTTTAGGATGCTTGCTGCAATAAGCATGAAGAATATGCACCACTGTTCGATTTACCACCTCTGTCTAACCATCTATTTGCGGATGAAAAGTTGTGCTCTTTTTAAGTTTGGTGTCCATGAGTGCCCATAAACTCGACCAAAAACTTCCAACAAATCGAGAATCTCGATCAGAAATAATGGATTTAGGAAATCCAAAATGCACCCAAACATTTTGAAAGAACATTTGTGCCGTTTGTTCAGCTGTAACCTGCTTAGTACAAGGCATCAAAATACACATTTTTCTAAATCGATCAACCACAACATAAAGATAATCATGATTTCGTCTCAACATAGGTAAACTACCTACAAAATCCATGGAAATACTTTCCCAAGGTCGAGAAGGAACTGGAAGTGGAGTATACAAACCCAACTTTCAATTGCTAGGCTTAATTGTGGCACACAACGAACATCCTCGAACATATCTTGAAACACTTTCATTCATTCTAGGCCAGTAGCAGTATCTTTGCAAATTAGCCACTGTCTTGCCTACACCAAAATGACCAGCAATAAGAGAAGAATGTGCTTCTCTTATAATGTTGATTCTTTCCCCCTGTGGAATACACAACTTGCCAAGAT
>ML788541.1:279438-297884 GCA_009831015.1 Picea engelmannii | reverse complement strand
TTCTCAGCATTAACTTCTCCATTGTATATTGGCAATTCGAATTTAATATCAAGATTTAATGAAGGAATTTGCGAAGGAGTTTTACCATGTCCCTTTGGAGAATTCGGAAGAGGTCTTGAACTGGTAGAAGAAGAAGAAGAAGAAGATGGAGGAGAGGGTGGTGGAGAAGCAACATTCCCTCCATTTCCATTTGGAGTTTTATCACCACTGCTTCCCTTATGCTTTGAAGGGTTGGAGCCTTCACCTTGCAACCCTTCATTCTTTTCCATCAAGATCTTAATCATCTCTCTCATTTCCATGACAACCTTTCTGAGATCTTCATCTCCTGCAGGAACACGTTCATGACTTTCTTCATGAGCCATACTTGGTGAATGCCTCCTTGAAACTTGCGGTGATGGTATATGCGTCCTCCTTGAAGGAAGAGAACTTGGCTCCACAAGTTGACCTTCTCCTCTTGTGAGTTTCAACCTTGTGAGCATCAGAAACAAAACACTTGCAAACAATCAAGTCTTCAAAAACTAGTGCTTTGATACCAACTTGATCAAAAAATGAAGAAGACTTGAAATCTTGAAAATATTTGCAAGTAAAGTTTATGTGTTAAAAGAAAATGGATCAACTTTGCAACACATCATTAATAGGATTTATTCATTTAAGACACAAATAAACAACATCATAATCAATGAACATAAGCACATAAACACAACAAATGATAAAGGAGTTCACCCCTCTCTTGGGCTACATCTCCTAGTCCAACTTCCAATGGATCATTATTATTAATTTATCAAAGTGCTCAAAAAAACGTGCTTTACAATGCTCAAATTGACCAAAAGACTGCTCCAATGGCTTCAGAGCATCCAAAAACCCCTAGCTGGGATTTTTCGGCACCTCGTTTGGCCAACAAATGAAAAAGTTAGGCTTCCTGGAAGTCCCCCCTTCAAGCTTGTTGTCTCTGCATCTACAAATTGCACCCTTGTTCATTCAACCTAGAACACACGCTATTTAAAGCGTAAAAACCCGGCACCGAACGCAACCGTGTAAATAGTGAAAACTGTAGGATGGTTATGGGCGCGCCAGCCCTTAACCACCTAGCTCTCGGGCACATGGGTCCACGATATGACCTCAGGTTAGCAAAAGAAACTCAACCGTATCAACTCCCGCGCTCTCGGTTGTGGTCACATGTGGTCATACATATAACCACGGGCTACACATTTAAAAACCCCACGCGCCATTTAACGGAGGGTATGGTCGTATGTAATGTGAGTGCGACCGGGGGCTGGGGCTAGGCCCCAACCCGGACCCCCGCACCGACCATAACATAAATCGAATTCAAATATTTTATAAAACATATAGTTTATAAGTAATACCGTGTGGGCTAGTGGTAGCCCACACTCTACCAAAGCGCGGAGCCAAAGGGGAGGTTCGGGGTTCGACCCCCATGGACCCCATACAATTTTAAACAACAACCAATAGACAATAATGGGGTGCCACGTGGCAGCCCATGACTGGGCCACGTGGCACCATACCATTAACCAAAAATGATGCCACGTGTCACACTACAATTCGACCACATTTGCCAATAAAAAACTACCACATCATCACATGCCACATCAGCGTACGGTCGTACGGTCTCTGCCACATCATCGTACGACCCCTGCCACGTCAGCTTGTACGGACTACACAGTCAGCATCCTTTTTTTGCCTGTTTGACAATCCGAACAGATCACGATATCTCTCGCTCCCGACATCCGTTTGAGACGAAACAAGTTGCGTTGGGTTCGCAACGATGTGGTCTACACTCTCGTTCGATTTGAAGCGATTCCGAGCAATTGAATTTTTGAGCAAAATTTGATCCCCTGATCAGCCATGATTACGACCTCTCCATGAAATTCGCCCTTAGTTTCGATGGGAAGAAAACACATGTAGGGTATCTTACCTTTGAATCCTCAGAAGAGTCCATTGCTGCAACAAAAAAACTTCTAAGAATGGGAGATAGATGGTTCAAAAACCACCAATTTCCGCACTCAAGTTATAACAAGGTGTTTAAGCCTGAATTCGAGAGAATTTTAGGAGAAAAAGGATATTCTAGGGAGTGGATAAAGGTGGAATTGATCAACCCCCTCATCATCATCACAAGGTTGATTATATGTGAAGGTAGATACTCCACTTTCAAAGCTTGTCATTTTAGATTGCTGGCTCATTTTCTGTTCAACAAACCTTTGAACTTCCCCTTCTATTTTCTAAAAATCTTGGAGAAGATGTCCTCTCAAGTGAGGAAGAATGTGACTAACCCCCACAACAGTCTCTTTCACCATGGATTGATCAAAATCCTTGTTCTAGCCAATCTAGAGAAATAGGGGAAAACTTGGGATGCCTTTATCTACCAATTTGCAAACCCGCACTTGACAGTTAAGACCGGAAAAAAGCCACTTAGCCTAAAAACTATCTCTCCATCCAAGCCTCACTCTCCAAGAACTCCAAATCCCCTTGCACAAACCCTCTCTTTGCTGGAAAAATAAAAAAATCTTGTTGATATCCCTACTTCGTCATCGAGTAAAAAAACCAAGAGAAAAGACCGAAAGAAGCCTATTGTTAACCCCCTAATGACTTCACTCTCTCTTGATCCTACACCTAAAAATCCCCAAGAAATAATTCAGCAAGACTTCCCCATCATTCCCACAAATAGGAGGGGAGCCAATCAATTTGGTAAAGGACCCTTTCAGAAAAATACCTGGAGCATAAGAAAAAAACCTTATGCAAAACCTTTGCCTACTTCGGATCCTGTCCAAGTGTCCTCCAACCTTGAGATCCCTCACAAGAGACTTAGGGAATTTTCTGCGGATTGATTAGAGCCACTAAGGAAGACAAAATCAGAGCCTACCTCTCCTTACCAATCCCCCATCACTCCTACTTCACCTATGCCTACTCTAGATCCTAAAACTGATAGATTGTCCACATCCCTCAAAGGATCGAAGCCTTCCTCATAGATCACTGATTCTACCCCAACCATCGAAAAGCTACAAAAAGAAAACCATCAGCTTCTCCAACAGTTAGAGAAAAGGAAGATAATAGATGCACACCTTCATCATGATAATGCAGTCCTTCAAGCAAAGGTGAACTCCCTTCAATGGTTGGTCGATGATATGACCAAATCTAACCACAACCTCAGAGAATAGCTGAAGCAACATAAGAGGCACAAGCCAAAGTCTTCACAACAAGAAGGAGGAGATTCCAAAGCTAATCCTCCTCAGCAAGCCTAGTCACAAGGGGTAACTTATTTTTGTTTGCAGTGGGACCTACAAAATCGTAAGTGTGGGGGTAATGTTGGGCCATAGATATGATCAATTTATGACAGTTATTAGACACGTTTTCCCAAATGTACATATGTGTTTTCAAGTTTTGAAGGATCTTTTTGAAGAATTTTATGCTAAAACGGTATGATCTACACTAGGTACATATGATTCGTGTTTAATGATATTATTGAGTATAATTCATCATGTTTTTACAGTTCCAAGGATCTGATTCAGGGTTTTTGGTATTATAGGGAAAAAACGCAACACATTTATGATTCTGGCACTCCTTTCAGCACTCGATCCGGTACCCGATCTGGCACTGCGTCCAACACCACATCTTGCACAAAAACGGAGGGCAACTTGGAGGTTCTGGTATTGGCGGCTAGTGATGGGAGAATCGGGAACATGGGTTTTGTTCATGCTTTCCCCCTCTAGCTACTGAACTTCTGACAACTTAGTTTTAGTTGTCCTACAGGGTGATTATAGGCTTTCTCTGTTTCAACAATTAGGGCATCATTTAATGTAAATTTCTGAATTTAGAAGGGGTTAGACCCTCCCGTGGTCGACCACTTGGTCTGTAAACATTATAAATACCACTGTGGTGGTCAGATAGAAGTTAAGAGTTAGAAGCATCAGTGTGATAGAGAGAAACACGATTTTACTCTGTTTTGCTATTTTACATTGCCAGATTATATAAGAACTGCATTTTTGAGTTTTTATGGTGAATTCATCTTGTTGAGCTCATGGTGTGATTTTAGAAAGTGACCATGACTTGCTGGGGGGCCCACCGGCAGTTTGGTAATTGTTCTTTAAGTTGTTTATGCATTTTATAGTTTAGTTGTCTCTTTCATTTTCTGTACATGCATTTTTATTGTGTTAATTAGTTTGTTGTTATAATTTAATTGATTTGATTCTCTTTTGCAGGTTAGTATGACAGTTTGTGTTAGTATGCATTGATCTTGTAGTTAGGAATGAATTTGCAAATTCATAGACTAACCCTGTGTGTAATTAGATATCAGATTGTGTTTTATTTATGTCTTTAGAATTAAATTTAAAACAAAGTTTTATATAGAAAAGAACAAAGTTTCAATTTAAATTTTCTTCGACAAGGATTTGATGGATGGATAGGATTAATTTCAGTTTTCAATTATAGATTCCTTATTTCATTTTCATATAGATCTTTCTTACTTAGTTGTTGGCTAATACACTTGGTAGTTTACGTTTTAATGTCATGTTTTAATTTCTGTTCTTAAGCACTTTCCTTTTTTTAGTTTGAATTACTAAGATAGATGTAGCATAACTTCACTTTATGCATTTTCTTTCCTAGAGTTAAATTGCAATTGTATTTCTTAGTTAATAGTTGAGTTTAAGTATGAATTTTGCTGACATAGTATAGAAGTACAATGATGATCTTGTTATATTGTTTATGGTTAATAAATGAATATGCAGGGTAATTGATGATTGTTTTTGTCATGGCTAAATTCTCATTGGATTGTTTAATCCATGCCTTTCACTTTGATATTGAGATCAATCCTGAGCTTATACCACTTGAATTATCCTTTGTTCTCAAGTGCCATTGAGATATCATATGACACTAGAGACATTCACACAATCACCAACACTATATTTGAGTTGTCATAGGTTAAAAGATAGTTTCCTTCTTTTGTAGATCAGAAGATATCGTTTCTTTCTTTCGTAGATAGTTTTATTGTTGTTGTAGGGTAGATAGTCTCTTTCTTTGATAGATTAAAGAGAAGTTTTGCTTATCATAGATTAGAGGTTAGTTGTTAGTTCTTCTTGCTTTCAATTAAATAGATTTCCTTTTATGAATTAGAAACAGTTTTGATGTTTGAATTAAGAATATAGTTCACTTGTCTCTTAGGTTAGATAGTTGTTCAATGAGAAGTTTTAACTAAATTACTTGCAGTAGAAGTTATCTTAGAGTAGTTAGTTGTTTACTTGCTTTAATAGGTTAGCTAGTTGTCTTGCTTACTTGTTTACTTGCTTTAATAGGTTACTTGCTTGCTTGTCCATTCTTTCTTTGATAATGTAGTTGCTTGTTTATTTACTTGTTTTCATAAGGTAGTTTCTCATTGAATTTAGGTAGGCAAGTTAAGTAGTTTTCTTTTGTCATTTTCTTATCGTTATGCTTAATAGTTTTCTTTTTCTTATTTCTTATTGTTATGAACTAGTTTTCTTTATATAGGGCTTTTACTTGCTTAGAAATATCCATCGATCCTTGGCCCAAAAGTACTTAGGTTACATAGTTTCAAGTTGCTTAGTAGGGTTTGATCATTAGATAGTTTTGCTTGAATAGATTAGCCTTTAGATAGCCACCTTCTTAGTTATACTATACTACTACCAACCCTTCTACATTTGGCATATATTTTTCTACAACTCTAAGTTTACTTACCTCGAGTTGACAATTTAATTAAGGGGTTTTAGTGTGCTTTTAGTGCATATAGAACACCCATCAGTTCCCAAAGGCAAGGCAAGGCGATTTTGTAAGAGGGGCACCCATAAGGGGAAACGGAAAAAAAATGAGGCAGAGTGCCCAAATGCAATGCAAGGAGAGTTGGAAAGAGGTGTTCCCACCCACATGAAAGGCACGAAAAGGGCCACATAAGGGAGCACTAGGAAAGAAGATGAGTTGGATGCCAGATAAGGAGAAATTTTGGCTTTGACTTAATTTTTTCGATGGCCTAGGAAAGACTGGGTGCCCAAATGCAACACAAGATGACTTTGCAAGAGGGGTTCCCACATGAGGAATTGTAACGAAAATAAGGAAGGTTTCCCAAAGGAAAGGCAAGGAGAGTTGGCAAGAGGGGCGCCCAAAAGAGGAAACATAACAAAAATGAGGTAGAGTGCCCAAACAAAATGCAATGCGAGTTGGAAAGAGGTGTTCCCACCCACGCGAAATGCATGAAAAGGGCCACACAAGGGAGCACTAGGAAAGAAGACGAGTCAGATGTTGGATAATGAGAAATTTTGGCTTCGACTTAACTTTTTCAAGATGGCCTGGGAAAGGCTGGGTGCCTAAATGCAACACAAGGTGAGTTTGCAAGACGGGCACCCACATGAGGAATCGTAACGAAAGAAAGTGCAATAAGGCTCAAAGAAAGGTGGGTGTCATCAATAATAATCATAAACATAAGTGAAAGCAACATCCATAAGTGGGCATCCTCCTTCATGGTCTAGGACATAAAACCTTGAAACCTCTTGAATGTGAGATGTCACATCAACACGAAATAAAAGGTATGAAATGTAGCATCCAAAGGTGGACATATCCACAAACTAGAAGCTTGAATTAAGTCAAACCTCCAATGATAGAAAGTGTGAGACCTTCAAGAGAAACATCCCGTCAAACAAAGCATGGAAAAGTGCAGAATGGCCTCAAATGGTGGATGTATTCCTCCAAAAATGTTCCAAGAAAGTGGATCCATGAAATAAGGCATCAAATTATATATGAATAACACATGTGTAATGCCTTCAGTGATAAACTAAATCCATAAAGAAAGGGGTGTCCCCTCATCAATTAATAAATAAGACCATCCCTTAACATGTAAATAAGAACATCCCTTAACATGTATGCAAGGAGGGTGAGTGCTCCACATGGGATGATGAGTAATATCCAAATTTCACCTAAAAAAGTGTGAAATCATCCCACAAGGCAAGGGCATTCCATGACAGGCTCCTCCACCAAGTAATAGGGAATAAAAATGTGTATAAGATGGAAACGCTCAAAATGAGGGTGTAATACATGTCATAAAAAACCATAATATGTGTATGAATCCTCAACATGAGAAATGGAATTAACCTCATGAACATCACACCATGCTAGACCATGTCAACCTAAATGAATGTGAAATCAAGTGATATCAAGGGGAGAATTCCAAGCAAACAAATATGGCAATACAATATTATCTTAGCCAAAAATTGCTAGGGTATTCCATCAAGGGAGTCATACATCAACATGTATCATCAACCTTCCAATAATGATCATATACGGGACTCCACAAACAAGTATACTAGTATGAAAGGAAAGCAATTACCAAGACAACTAGAGCATCAACATCATCTAGCATGAACACGTTCTTCTATCCATTTCCTTATGGGTAATATACAGAAGAACATGAGAATATTACATTATACTAATATCAATGAATTAACACTTCTCTAGATACAAAATAACTGCCAATGTCCCTAACAATATAAAGAGGAAGATTGAATCGATAAAATATATACTCTTGCAAAAAGGAAATAACCTGCCCTATTTTCACAACATTTAAGGTGATGACTTTGAGACACCTAGTGAAATAATCAATCCAAGTTAGAATAAAAATGTGACCAATGGAGGAGGGTGGGTAAATGGTGTTGGGTATGTGTTATATTTATTGCATGAGTAGTAGAGATAATTTTTTTCCTTGGGAAATGTGTCGCATTTTTGCCTCGATTTTCATGTCCATTGTTGGGCGGTTTTTTGGCACATGGTTGTTTTGGATGGTTTTCTATTTTCGGTTAAGGAATTAGGGTTGTTGACTAATACACGTCATTGGTTTATGGTTTTGGGTGTCGTTGGCTCCTATATGTATATTGTATTGTAAACAATGTACCACGATGAATGAATATAGAATATGTTGGTTTTCCAGGGGAAAAATATTTGTGTAATGTTTGTATTTTCCATTGTATCTTTTCTATTCTTTTACTGAAAATCTGTTTGTAGTAAATATTGTACAAGGTTAAAATCTACATTTCATATCAGAACTTTGTTGGCTTCATAGGGACTCATTTTTGGTCAAGGGTTTGGCTCTAGACTGTCATAAGCCTTGTCGCAGTGGAAGAGCTGTGGTATTGATCTTTGAGGTGAAAATAAATGGCGAGAAATTCGAAAATGGAGATCGAGAATTTTAATGGGAAACATTTTGAGTTGTGGAAGCTCAAGATGAAAGATCTGTTGGTGGAAAGAGATTAGTGGATCGCGGTAGATCCAATTACTGCACCTACAAAAACTTCAATAGACGATTGGAAAAAGTTGGATCAGAAGGTGAAGAGCACAATCCAACTATGTCTCTCAGATTCAGTATTATTGAATGTGTTAGAGGAAGCTACAACCAAGGATTTATGGAATAAGTTGGGAAAGTTGTATCAGTCTAAGTCCCTAGTAAATAAATTGTTCCTGAGAAAGAAGTTGTATAACCTAAGGATGAGAGATGGAGACTCAATGGCAGAGCATTTGAATGCCTTCAATACTGTGGTAAGTCAGTCAGTATCTGTTGATATTAAAATTTCATATGAAGATAAGTGTATTCGTTTACCATGTTCTTTACCAGACTCGTGGGATAGTTTGGTTGTGTCCATAGGTAGTAATACAACTTCCTTGAAATTTGATGAAGTAGTCTCATCCTTGTTTTCAGAGGAGATGAGATAGAAGAATATGGAAGGACAGAGCACAGACACATTATTTGAAAGAGGACTCTCCCAGGAAAGAAATATATCTAAGTTCTCAAGTGGGAGATCTAAGTCTAAGGGTAGATATAAATCTCCAGGAAATTTTGTAAAGGTATGTTGGATATGTGGAAGAGAAGGGCACTACAAGAACCAGTGTAGATCCAAAGTTAACAAAAAGAAGGGATCTGAAGACTCTCCTTCTAAAGAATAAAAGACCTCCAAGGAATAAGGAGGGGATGTGTACTTGGATTCTTCAATCACACATGAAGATCATGAGGCATGGTTGGTTCACTCAGGAGCATCCTTTCATATTTCACCCCATAGGGGGTGGCTATGCGAATATGAAAGGTATGATGGAGGCAATGTTTTCCTAGGTGATGACTCGACAAATAGAATCGTAGGTTGATGAAAACTCAAGTTGAGGCTCATAAATGGAAGGATTAGAACACTACATGGTGTTTTGCACATCCTAGGATTGGCCAGATTTTTTTTTTTTGTAAGCAAAATGGATGATGCAGGGGTAAAAACAATATTTGAAAAGGAAACCTGTAGGATGGTTCGAGGAGAAATGGTGTTGTTGAAAGGTGTTTAGTTTTGAACTCTATATAATTTGCAAGGAATCACTATTAGTGATGGGTGTAATAGTTCCATTGTTCCTGATATTGGAGTTGAAGAAGAAAGAAATCCTACAATCTTTGTAGAAAAGGTTATGTTGTGGCATCAAAGACTGGGGCATATCAGAGAGAAGGGTTTTCAATTACTACACGTTAAAGGTATGGTTGAAGTTGTGTCTAACCTCTCTCTGGATTTTGATTTCTGTGAACATTTTTTATATCAGAAGAAAAATTGGGTAATATTCCCCTCTGGTGCAACGAGGGAAGAAGGAATTTTACAACTAGTTCATAGTGATGTTTTTGGACATGTGTCGGTCCCATCATTGGGAAATTATGTGTACTATGTCTAATTTATAAATGAATTCTCGAGGAACACTTGGATATATTTCCTCAGGAAGAAATATGAATTATTTGATAGGTTTAAAGAGTTTAAGGCTCTTGTTGAGAATCAAACAGAGAAAATAATTAAGGTGTTGAGGACAGATAATGGTGAAGAGTTCTGCGGGAATGAATTTGGAGAATTATGTAAGAAGTTTGGTATAGAAAGATATAATAGTACTCCATATACACCTCAGCAGAATGGAGTTGTAGAAAGGATGAACAAGACGCTGATGGAAAAAGCAAGGTGCATGCTCAGTGATGCCGAGTTAGGGAAAGAATTTTGGGCAGAGGCAAGGTTACCTGGTCAATAGATCACCCTCATCAACGCTTGATGAAAATACTCCCCAAGAGGTATGGACTAGTAAGAAACCTTCTCTCACACATCTCAAAGTATTTGGCTATGATGCATATGTTCATGTTCCAAAGGAAAATAGGAGTAAGCTAGATAAGAAGGCTGACAAGTGTATCTTTATTGGATATAAATATGGTCTCAAAGGTTATAAGATTTGGAACCCATAAAATAAGAAGGTAGTGTATATCCGAGATGTGGTATTTAGAGAAATGAAGGATGTTGTTAAACAAGAATTCCTACCAAGTAAGGAAGAACCAAAGAAAATAGAGTTTGATTTAAAGGATGATGAATCAGACTCTTCCAAAGGACAGGAATCAGAAGAAGAAGATCCTCATACTCTAGTATTGAGGAGATTGGTTCGAGAAATAAGGCTACCAGAAAGGTATACTCCATTTGATTTATGTTCAAAATTTTCTTTGTTTATTACTGATGATGATCCTAGAATTGTCAGGGAGGCAGTGGATTCAGAGGATGGAAATCTCTGGAAAAAGGCCATGGATGAAGAAATGGCAGTCTTGGATAAGAATGAGGCTTGGTATCTAGTGGAGTTGTCGACTGGAAGAAATCCCATTGGCAGAAAATGGGTATTTAAAAGGAAGTTGAATGTAGAAGGAAAAGTGGAGAAATACAAAGCTCGGTTAGTAGCAAAGGGTTATTCCCACGTTGAGGGAATTTATTTTGGTGAGATTTTTTCTCCTGTTGCAAAGTTAACCTCTATAAGATTTATGTTATCTATTGCTACTGCATTTGATTTTGAATTAGAACTGATGGATGTGAAGACAACATTCCTATATGGGGATCTGGAAGAAGAAATCTATATGAAGAAATCAGAAGGTTATGTTGTGAAGGGAAAGAAGGAGCTGGTATGCAAGATGAAAAGTCCATGTATGGTTTAAAACAATCACCAAGGATGTGGTATAAAAAAATTGATACTTATATGCTGGGACATGGCTTCAAAAGAAGAAAAGAGGATCATTCTGTGTATTTTAAATTAATTGGCGATCATTTGATTTATTTGGTCTTGTATGTGGATGACATGTTGTTGATAAGGAAACAACAAGGAGATTATCTAGGATGTGAAAACTCAGTTTTCCTCTAAATTTGACATAAAGGATCTTGGTGCTTCAAATTTAATTTTGGGAATGAAAATTAAAAGAGATCGGAAAAAGAAGAAACTCTAGTTAAATCAGAGAAAATATGTTGAGACAATATTGCAGAGGTTTAATATGTAGGAATGTAAACTAGTCAAGTTCCCAATTCATGTTTGTGTAAATTTATCTGCGGATCAGTGTCCCAAGACACATGAAGTGGAGGAGGAAATGTATCATGTTCCATATGCTACTGCAATTGGCAGTTTGATGTATGCACTGGTCTGTACTAGACCAAACATTGCACATGCAGTGGGAGTTTTGAGCAGGTATACATCAAAACCAGGGAAGGAGCATTGGACACCAGTAAAAAGGGTTTTTAGGTATTTGCATGGCACCGCTAGCCATAGATTTTTCTACCAAGGAAGACCGGGTTTGGACAGATTGTTGGATATACATGGCTTTGTGGATGTAGACTAAGATATAGATCTGGATCGTAGGAGATCTACAAGTGTGTATGTGTTTAACCTGTTTGGAGGAGCAATAAGTTGGATGAGAAAAAGACAGATTGTAGTGGCACTTTCAACTACAGAAGTTGAATACATGGAAACCACTCATGCAAGTAAGGAATCAGTATGGTTACAAATATTGTGTTCAGGTATTGGGTTGGTACATCAAGCTGTAAGGGTAGATTGTGACAGTCATAGTGCAATTTTTCTGGCGAAGAACCTGACTTATCATTCAAACACAAAGAATATTTATATTCAATATCACTTTGTGAGAGACATGTTTGAAGAAAATAAAGTATTGTTGATGAAGGTGGACACTTTGAAGAATGTTTCAGATTCATTAATAAAATCTGTGAGCACTGAGAAGTTCTCTTGGTGTAGAGGATCCATGGGCATTGTTGCCCTGAATTGTTGACTATGTAACCCTGTAACCCCCTGTATGAAAAGAAAACAAGAAGTGGGAGAATGTTGTGTATGTGCTATATTATTTGCATGAGTAGTACAGTCTCGTTGCGCCGGGTGCATAGGGCGGTTTGAGGGAAGAAGAGATGATTTCAAGGATGTAAATTTGTTTTAAAATGTAGAAACCTTAGTGAATCTTACTAATCCTTCATATGGCAAATATATTTTTTTGGCGATATTTTTGTAACAATATTCAAATTTATAAGGATTTTATATAGTTTTTATAAAATATTTGTGATTTTTAAGGTACAATAATTTTATCCTATAGAATTTGAGCGAATCATTTTTAAAATAGCGAATCTCTTTTTTGGAAAAACCATGGAAAATTAGCCCATGAATGAAATTTATCCCCTAAAATCATCCATGGAGGGCAACACCCCCGAGAATTTTTTTTTCCTCGGGAAACATGTCGCATTTTTTCCTCATTTTTCATGTTGCCTCGATTTTTGTGTCCATTGTTGGGCGGTTTTTCGACACGTGGTTTCTGATGGTTTTCTATTTCTGGTTAAGGAATTAGGGTTTTTGACTAATCTAGGTCATTGGGTTAGGGTTTTGGATGTGGATGGATCTTGTATGTATATTGTATTGTAAACAATGTATCACGATGAATGGATATAGAATATGCTGGTTTTCCCGGTTTGGGTTTCCAGGGGAAAACTCTCTGCGTAATGTTTGTATTTTCCATTGTATCTTTTCTATTCTTTTACTGAAAATATGTTTGCAGTAAAGGTTAAAATATACAAATGGGACCTATGAATTATGGTATGCACTTAGAGAAAAGGAAATATGTGGAGATAGGATTGAAAGGCATGAAAAACCAATATGCTCACCTCTTGATTGTTCAGAATGATCATAGGTATTAACAAATGTATAGTCATAATATGTAAACTATCGTGGATATTCCACGAGAACATTTTTTCCCAATAGATCTTGTGATATTCTAAAATCTTAGATTATGCAATTGATTTAATTAGATCTTTCATTGATTAGTGTTATATTATTGCTCATATTTATGAAAATAAATGAATACAAAAATGAAAGAGAAGGAAAATATACACACCATCGACACAATTGAACACAAGATGTATATTGGGAAACTTGATATAGGAGAAACCCCAACTAGAAGGTGAGGCCTATTCTCTACTCTCTTTTCTTTGGTTATGAAAATGAAAATACAAAGAAAGGGGCACTCACTATGGAGTTTCATATGAATCTATGGCCTGAATGTATATTATAGACTCTTCATCCTACCTTTGTTATCCTTTCAAATCCCACTCCTTCGATGCGCTTCTCAACTATGGAACAAGTACAATACAAAATAATGGAACCCCTTCTCTTCCTAGCATCATGATATTTAACATAGCCTGGTAGTTGTCTAGGGTTAGTGTTGTAAGGGCTAGTTCACTCTGTCGACTAGTCCCGACAGTCGACTAAGAATTAGTCGGTCGACTGTTAAAGTCAGAATTACAAGTTGGTCAAATTATCTGTTAATCTGACTGACCTGGGTAGTTAAGTAGTTACAACTTTCTGATAACTAAATATGTATGTACAAATAGATAATCATGCATCAAGGAAAGTGTCTATTTTGTGCTATATTGACACATATATAATAAATTATCGATTCTTGCGCTTCCACTACTTTGTGTATGTCTTCTCTTATGGATGTAATCTATATGATTTGCTTTCTTATATGATGGACTAATGGTAATATCCCCTACTTTTCCCTAGATTGCAACAATGGTTTCATTGCTGGTAGTTCTGAACCTAGGCATGCAGAAGATCACATATATGATAACTTTACAAGACATATGCGAATGGTGGGAGCAAAAAATTGAAAACTACATCAAGAATTACGCAAGGGACAACTTCATGCTAGAAGAAGCAAGATCACAATTTTTCTCATAGACTCATGAACAATTTCTGGAGGCTATCCTAGAATCAATATTTCAGTACATTAACAAATCCAGTAATGTGTAAATTGACTCCCGATGGAAAATTAATGCTCAAGATTACAAAAGGTGGATAAACAAACTTTCATGAGTGGGTTGAAATAATTTTCGAAGATTATATAACAGACCAATCTATTGAGGATCGAACTTCCCTCGATGCAGTAAAAGAAAATTTCTAAACGAACCTGCACCGTCCCAACACTGCTAAATAATTTCTTTCTTGAAAAAGGATTCAGTGACATTGTTGAGTACCAAACTCAAGTAAGTACACCACTATGGAATAGTAAATTGGAAGAGAAATATGAGAAGTGGGAATAATTCCTAGAAGCAAAGTGCAAAGAAACAAAAGAAGCCTGGGACTACTTTTTGAACCAATAAATATGGCCATCCCCACTGACTTCGAGTAAGTCGGGAGGGGGGGGGAGATCGAGGTTCGGTTGACCTATGAGATGTCTTTATATAAATAAGAGAATACCAGTGTTCTTTCGACTGAAGCATGAATGTCTTTGAGAGGAAAGAAAATTTACAAGCAAACGAAAGACATCCAAAAATTGGAATGGGACAAGAGGTAAAAGAAAAGAGAGGAGATCTATAATATGTGGAACAATCGAAATTTGAACTAAAAAATTATCGAGGAGTATTATCCTAATAGAGTGCATGAAAATTCTGAGTCTGGAAGGAATCGTCCAGATCTGGAAATAACAATAGTCGCAGTGACCCCTAACAAAAGAAATGAAGTACAATTTATAGAGGATAGCATGGGCACCCATGAAATTGGAGACCATCCCGAGAGCATGGATTATGAAGACTCGGGACCTGCAATATATACTCCTCCTATTCATGTAAGTAGCCCTTGAATCAAAGAACTCCTCTAGTAGAGGCTTCAGATCGATGAACAGTCCGCAAGGCTATGGTATAGAACCGATGAGCACGGGAATGTACAAGATACGATCATAGTCGAGCTAGAAATAAACCTAAACAAATTCAATAATATGCTCATCCACATCAAGGAGCTCATGGAACCGACCCCCCTACCATATCTCATATCAAAGGAATACAATAATTTAGTACAATACAACCAATAACCGACACATTCGTTCGAACGATGTATCGTCGAGTATAAGGATCAAAGTTGTCAAAATGAAGAACTCTAAAACAAATAAGGAACAATTACTTATCAAATACCATTCGATAGAAGACCAATCGACAGATGAGTCGACACAACAACAACTGACTAAAATTTTGACTTCATAGTCAAAACTCTTGATAAATCAAACATCACAAAAGTATATTATTCTTAAAAAGAAAACAACAATGGGACTCAATCATATTCCCATTAATGAAGGAGATAAGGATCCAAAAATACATTGGTTCATATGTGAAACATTATGGGATGCAAAGGACATCATGGATGAATATAAAAAAATGGCACAATTTGGTGAAAACCTTTGACATCGTGCTCTTACATCATTTATGAACTACATAGAAAATCAAAATCAGTCGAAATTCGACATAAAAAACAACTTCCTAACATTCTTCAAAGCCCAAGATGTTAGGAATTTAGTTTCATAGAAACTTAAAGAGATAAAGAAAAGACTAGGAGAGTCGATTCATGAATATGACAAAATATTTAAAGACCTCCTCCGACAAATTATGTCAACCATTGATCAAAATATACTAGTACAATGGTATGTAGCTATATTACTCCAATTAATTTGAATGCCATTGTGCCTCTACAATATAAGCACATGTGAAGATGCATTGTAGAAAGCACAACACATTGAATCAGATGACAAAGGCATGTCAACTCCTTTTGGAAGTAGAAAAAAGGATAGAGGAAAAACTAGAACAACTACAACAAACTATTAAAAACTTGTCTTTAAGAAGAAATGAGATTCAATGTATTGTATGCTATGAAGACGGTCACAAAAAAGACACCCGTAGTCTCAATGATCAAGTGATTGGAGTAGCAGATGCATGCCGAGTGCAAGATGAGACATATTTATATATATGTGAAACTCTGACTGACCATTCTATGCAAGGTTGCCCGCATAAATTGAAAAACACCAAATGGTGCCATATTTGTGAATCTCATAGCCATAGAACATGTGGATGCAGATTAAACACATGGAATATGAAAAATGTACACACAATGTATCATACAGAAGCAATCAACCAAAATAGTGACTATGGAAGAATAAATGACTACTATGGTCAAGGTCGAGGAGGTTTCCAAGGTTGTGGTTGAGGTAGATATCGATATCGACCTTATTGTTTCAACTATTGGAAAGAATACCACATCAGCCCTGACTGCCCAATAAAATATCGAGTCAAATTAAAATTTTGCAACATGTGTGGCATCAATGATCACTCACTCAAGGATTGCCCGATCATACTTGATAAAATAATGAACAAAAATACTATTAACTTACTCCACAGATTCCCAAAATAATATGTGTTTAACTCAAAGAATTTACATATTGTTACAAGACCAGGAGCAAGATGGGATATTAATAAAACCCCATCACAAAATCAACAAACAAGGAATTCCATTCCATTCCCAAATCCCGACATAGAAGAGAATATCATGAGGGAAGCACTTGTTCTTTAAAATTACTAATCAAGAATATCAAGTAAAACAAACTAAAGGTATAGTACAATAATTCCTCCAACTCCTAAAATAAAAACATTTATTCAGTCAGTTGTTGGACCTACTTAACATCCCAAGGGAATATAAATAAGGATAGATACCATCCAAATATGTTAGACAATTTTCATATAAACATAAATATTACGGCCCATAGGTCGACTTGGAAATCAACCGAGTAATGATTGAACATGTAGTCATCGATTTTAGATCCCAAGTAAATATCCTTCCTAGGGGCACATGGATATATTTGGGATTACCTTCATTAACATCGATAATGAACTACCACAAACTTGTTGATCAAATATTAATAGAACCCATCGACATACTCAGAAATGTCGAAACAAAAATTATGGGTATACTGGCAACAGTCGAATTTTAGGTAATCGAATTAGTTGAAGGAATTACCTCATATCCAACACTTGTCAGTCAACAATGGGGATGAAAAAAAGAAGCCAATATCTCCTTGAAAGGTGTTGGAAGATTGGTTGTTTTCATTGATGTCAACCCTAGTCATGGGTTTTGGACCGCAATATTGATAAAGGTATTTGGACATGAAGGACAATGCACATGCATATACAACACCCATGAATGGATAGTATACATAATGTTGTTTCTTATGGTATGTGGCACATCACGTGGATCCTCATGGTTGAGGAGAAATGAATTTTTGAAGATGACAAAGTGAATTGAAGAAGGAAGTACATGTAGGCCTTGAAGATAATTAAAGAAAAGAATTACAAAATAAGAAAGTGTCAGGTCGACCCTAATGTTAAAATGAAGTGACATAAATGGTATAAATAAACATCATTATACATTTATTTTGATACAAGTCAAATTTCAGAGGAAATAAGAAGTAAAGAAGGCCGGATTTCAAGGGAGGATGAAGTCTTTTGGTGATATGTTCTAAGGCATGTTATTTTTAGGTCATCTTACCATTTTTTCTATAACTTTTATTTATAGAATGATTCAGATGGTGAAATTGCTATGGTATTGAGAATACATATCAAGGTACCTCTAGTAAAAATTTCATCTCTTGATTGGCTATAATTATGGAGATACACTCTGTGGAAGATAGGGTTTGTGACCAGTCCTGAAGCTAGTCAATAAACAGGTGTTCCGGGTAAAATAGTCATAACTTGTTCATCGAGAATCCAAATGACGTAGGAAAAATTTAATTCGAAAGAGTACATACTTTATGTTCTTGTGTGAGACTTTCATAATGGTATTTTAAATATTGAGCGCGGGGAATTCTATACAAGTTCGGTCTCCTGAATAGACCAGAATTGAATAAAGTCTACCATTCTTTCTATAACTTCTTTTTGGGGAGGATTCAAGGAGTGAAAATTGGAGGAGTTTCAGAGAATACATTGAGTAATATTATATACAGGATCAAAGTACTCTAAGAATTGAAGAATTGAAGAAATTGAAGAAGTCTCAGGAAGCATTATCAAGTTCTATGTGATGATTGGTTGATGGTGATGATTTAATGTAAAGTTTTATTATATCTCATATATTCTTGGGTGGAAGGAAGGGGAAAGGATGGAGATTTCAACTTTCTCATGATATTGGAGGATTGTATCTTCCTCTTGGAGGTTTATCCCTCCCTTTACATTTGGAAGTTGTAGCTACCTTTGGAAGTCATTACTTCCCTTGAACAATAACTATCGATTATTTCTCATATATTGTGCATGGTGTATTGTGGT
>ML788541.1:259090-279159 GCA_009831015.1 Picea engelmannii | reverse complement strand
TCAAAGAAGAAAATAGAGGTCAGTTCTTTTTCTTTAATTGTGAAGGAGTAGGTCATGTTGAATTTGAATGTCCTCATCCAAGGATTGAAAGAAATGACACTGAAGAAGAAAATTCCAATGAAGAAGAAGAAAATCATGAAGAAGATATTATTCAAAAAGAAAATGAGAATCTTAAAAAATTGAAGCATGTTGAGATTGAAAATAGCAAGCTCAAAGACATGCAAAGAAATAAGGAAGTGAATTGGGTAGTTGTGAAAAGACAGTTGTAATCTTGAAGAAACAATTAGACGACTTTGAGAAACTAAGAGGAGAAACCATTTCCTTGAAAACTCTACTCGAAGAAGAAAGAAGAATAGGAGAAGTAAGGAATGTCCAAATGAAGAAGAAAGAAGAAGATTGTGAGAAACTTGAACAAGAAGTTGTCTCATTGAGGAAGAGCTTAAGAAACTCTCAAGTGCAAAAAGAATTAACACATCTTGGATGCATGGGTGAAACTTCATACAAAAAAGATGCAAATACCAAAAATAAGGTTGAAGAAAGAGCTACACAGACAGTTGATGAGAAGTGGACCAGGATACCAGAAACAAGGAATGATTACAAAAGAGATGAATATCCAAGAAGACCTCCTACCTTCAGGAATCAAAGAATATTCAATCACTATGAAAGAAACTAAAGAATAATAGATCGTGAACCCAGATGGACTACATCACAAAGAAGCCCACTTACTCCAAGGTATCAAAATTACTTTCTTGGTCATTGTTATACTTGCAAAATTTTTGGACATAAGGAAATTAATTGAAAAATCAATGAAAGGAACACATACGCAAGAAACATGAATGGTGTAAATAGAAGATATGGAAATAATAATGGATTTGTCAACAAAAGTTATAATTCATTTTCCCCATTGATGGACATGCTACAAATGTAATTATCTTGGTCACAAAGCATGAGATTGTAGATATATGAATGAAGATGCCCCTATGCCAACCACAGTATGGAGAAGGAAAGAGATTCCAAACAATGAAGATTTTTGAATAGCATTGATCGCTGAAGAATGTAAAGAAGAATATGAATGGTACATAGACAGTGGATGTTCTTCACACATGACCAAGGATCAAGACAAATTCATCAGCTTGAAGAGAAAGGGTGGCAATGTTGCATTTGGAGATGACTCATCTACCAAAATAATTGAGAAGGTGTAGTAGAGCTTGGAAGAAAAAATGTAAAAGAAAATAATGTTCTAATCGTTGAAGACTTGAATCATAATCTACTCAGTGTTAGTAAAATGTGTGATCAAGGATACACTCTTGCGTTTGATTCCCGAAAATGTAAAATCAGAGAAAATAACTCAGGAAGATTGGTTGCAACTACAACAAGAAGATCGAACAACATATACATCCTAGACATGAATAAGAGAGAGAAGACATAAGCCACACAAAAGGATTCTAAGGAAGAAAAAGTCCCAAAGACCAAAAAAAAAGGGTGAAGTATTATTGAGTGCTTTATGTTCATGGGGAGCAGCCCCAAAGAAGAGAGTTACATTTTTCCATTAAACTCAGGGGGAGCAGCCCTAACCTTTTCCATTTATGTCAAAGGGGGAGAGAAATTGGGATCATGATGATAGGGGGAGCATCAGTGTTTCCATCAATGAAAAAGGGGGATATTGCTAGAAGATTGGTTGTTTTCATTGATGTCAACCCTAGTCATGGGTTTTGGATCGCAAGATTGATAAAGGTATTTGGACATGAAGGACAATGCACATGCATATACAACACCCATGAATGGATAGTATACATCATGTTGTTTCTGTTGGTATGTGGCACGTCACGTGGATCCTCATGGTTGAGGATAAATGAATTTTTGAGGATGACAAAGTGAATTGAAGAAGGAAGTACATGTAGACCCTGAAGATAATTAAAGAAAAGAATTACAAAATAAGAAAGTGTCAGGATGAACCTAATGTTAAAATGAAGTGACATAAATGGTATAAATAAACATCATTATACATTCATTTTGATACAAGTCAAATTTCAGAGGAAATAAGAACTAAAGAAGGATGGATTTCAAGGGAGGATGAAGTCTTTTGGTGATGTTTTCTAAGGTATGTTATTTTCAAGTCATCTTACCATTTTTGGTATAAATTTTTTTATAGAAGGATTTAGATGGTGAAATCTCTATGGTATTGAGAAGACATATCAAGGTACCTCTGGTAAAAAATTTAGCTCTTGATTCACTATAATTATGGAGATACACTCTGTGGAAGATAGGGTTTGTGACCAGTCCTGAAGCTAGTCAATAAACAGGTGTTACGGGTAAAACAGTCATAACTTCTTCATAAAGAATCCAAATGACATGGGACAAATTTAATTGGAAATAGTATGGAATTTAGTTTCTTGTGTGTTAGGTTCATAATTGGATGTTAAATATTGAGCGCGGGGCATTCTGTACAAGTTCGGTCTTCTGAATAGACCATAATTGAATAAAGTCTACCATTCTTTCTATAACTTATTTTTGGGGAGGATTCAAGGAGTGAAACTTGGAGGAGTTTCAGAGAATACATTGAGTAATATTATATACAGGATCATAGTACTCTAATAATTGAAGAATTGCATAAATTGAAGAAGTCTCAGGAAGCATTATCAGGTTCTATGTGATGATTGGTTGATGGTGATGATTTAATGTGAAGTTTTATTATCTCTCATATATTCTTGGGTGAAAGGAAGGGGCAAGGATGAAGAATTCAACTCTCTCTTGATATTGGAGGATTGCATCTTCCTCTTGGAGGTTTATCCCTCCCGTTACATTTGGAAGTTGTATCTACCTTTGGAAGTCATTACTTCCCTTGAACAATAACTATTGATTATTTCTCATATATTGTGCATGGTGTATTGTGGTGTATTGTGGTGTATTGGTGTAACTCTTATACTATTGTTCATTTCTCATTGGATATAGTTGAATGGTTTAAGTATAAGTTGAAAAATGTTTTAATTTGTACTTGATACTGATTCACCCCCCTCTCAGTATCAACAAAAGGGATAGAATCAAGTTATAAGAGAGCAGAAAAAAAATAATCATCCCCCTGGACCCTAAAGAAGGGAAACCTTGGATTGAATCATGGGACGAAGATCGAGAAGCTCAACGTTTGTACTAGATAATCAATGAACAAATAAATTATGTAGAACCAAATGCACAAGGATAAATTTTAGTAGAATCTCCCCTATCGGTCAAACACAACTCTAACTCGGCTCTATATAATTGGCAGATAGAACATTATGAAGCACATTCAAAAGATTGTTGGTCCATTGAAGACATTCCAATAAAATGCCCAAGAACATGTTTTTCAATCCAAGAAGTACCCTTAGTATATGAGAAAAGGATCTAACAAACACCTTGTAATGCCTCTATTTCCCCTAGCTTGTAAATATAACTATAACTTGCCAAAAGAATACAGACATATTGGAATATGTGTGGATGTTAGATTTGATGAAGCTTTTTGTTATAAAAGGTAATGTATGTATTTTCTTTTATTAAATAAAATGGATAGTGTTGCATAATTGTTGAGGAGGGGGTTTTCCAAGGTAGATCATGATGCTATGAGAGAGTTGGTGAGGGGAACCAAAAATGGTTGACATGACCCCCACCAGACCAATATCTTACTAGATTTAAATTACTTAGACCCAGAACAATCCTCTCACCTAGAAATAAGTTACTAGTCAGAATGGTAGTTGGGGAGCCTCCACAAGAGTTAATGAGAATATGGGAAGAGTACCCATCTGAAAGAATTCCTAACCTAACCGTGAACTGGGGATTCATACCCACACAATATTTTAGAGGAAGGAAAGAAAAGAACGAAATTCATGGGTAGAGGGGAGAACGAGAGGGAAGAGCACATTCAACTCTCTGGTTCTGAAGAGAACTGAAAAACAATATTGTCCTGGGTGAAAGAAGTTGCTGGTAGCGTTTTCAGTCCAAGATGATAAACGGGGTTGTAGAGAGTATGAGTGTCTTTGGAAGTACTCATTTCAGGCCCCCTTGCCTGGTAGAGAGAAAATCGTTTTCCAAGTTCTCGTGGGAGGAGGAGAATAATCTCCATCTCTGATCGTTGCTAAACAAGAAGGAAGAGTCTCTCTCAGAGAATCATGGTCTAGCTAGGGGGTGGCCAGTGGTAAATCCATTCAGGAGTTGTTGTGCCTACAGTTGGGTGGAAATAGACATCCCTCTCAACAATTTCTTCATTGTCCTATTTTTTTGATAAGTATTCTCTTATCCTATGTGCTAGAATTGAAATAATGATTGAATGTTTGTGTCTATGACGAAGATTTGCAGTGTTTGATTTATATTATAAATTCTTATTATTCTTCTGTAAACCCATGCATTTGAATCGGTTTCTATTTTCCTCTTCTTAATAGTAGGAGAGACTTAGATGTGGGCCTATAAATGAATCTAAGAATAATTTTACAATCTTTGTATTAGTTGGAAAATCCTTAAGGGGATTTTTCCCAAGGATTGACTTTGTAATGCAAAGTTCGGGGTAGACTTCTCTGGAACACCTCATTCCTATTGACCTCTCGAATATTACCTTCACAGGTCACTCAAATCAAGCTCTGTGGAATGAGGGTGTCTCTTCCAAACCATCTATCTCTATGACTGAGGGCTCATGTCCATGGCCCTAACCAAATAATGATGAAGAGTAGAGCGTGAAACCTTTAGGCTTGTCAGAGAATCCATATGACTGAGACCTTGGAACCCTTCGCTAAGTCCAAAGGGAGCTAAGCTATTTTGGCTTCGAAACTCCGAGAGTTCGTAGATTCAGGATTTTATGACCTTAAAACCTTTGAAACTAACCGAAGGTAACCTACTGATCCAGTTTTCATCGAGGTTGAACGACATCTGGTGGTTTGCTTATATGTGACCATGGGATTTATCCCACCGTTAAACCTCAACCCACTTACTGGCCACAAAGTGACATGAGTTGTATATCTGAGGATCTTTGGGTTCTTTCTTGGCCATTGGATCTACGTCATGGTCAATCTTGTGTTCACTAGTCTGAGAGAAAGGGAGTGCTAAGAAGGTGAAACCCCTGAATGTTGAAATTGTGAAGTGACGAGGACCATAGAACTAGGGATGCTTTGGGATCTCCCATGACTGTTGGATCTATGCCGCGATCAATCCATCATTCACTAGTTTGGTAGAAAGGGAGTGTTAAATGGCTAGAACCCCTTAATGCCAAAGTCGTGAAGCGATGAGGATTGTCGATTCGAAGATGGGTCAAAATCCCTCCTAACCGTTGGATCTATATCGTTGTCATATCGACACTGACCACTCTGGGAGTAAAGAGGAAATTACACAATGAATCCCCCAAACACCAAAGTTGCGAAGAAATGAAGGTCGTAGATATATGTATCTACATGGAAACATCTCGACAGTGAGATATAAAGGGTATTGGGACACCGCTGGAAGGAGTTCATACTTCGATGCTCCGAGAGATTTCACAGGAAGGATAAGCCAGAAGCTCCTGGAGGATGTCAGTCCTGGAGTGGCATGGCACACTGATGTCACCTAGGGTGATGTGGACCCCTGTTCGGCATGCCACATGTCATCCTTATTTGTGCCTTTTAGAGACCCTAAATGCCCATTATAATGTGACACATGTTGTAATATACCAGATATAAAAAGTATGTAGAACATAAATAAAATGCTAGAAATGGCAGAATAACAACAATATAACCAGAACAATCATCACAATAACACTGAAATGATATAAGAATAACAACAAAAATAACACTTCGATTATGAAAGCAATGTTCACAGGCCTCTTCGAGGGGGAAACCTCCAGTTGAGAAGAGCTCTATTACAATAACATCCAAGCTAGGGTTATCATACCCTCAACTCCTATTTATACTAAATATGTCTATTAAAAGAAGCATCTAGAGGAAGATCCTTCTAGAAGCATAATGTTCTATTAGGTCTTCTTACATTCAACTTATTCTATTTTATTGAAATGCATTATCAATATTTACATTTATTACATCCGAATATATTGTTCTACCTATGTGCGGTTCATGACCCTAACATGTTCGTCCCCTTAAAAACAACCTTGTCCTCAAGGCTTGAGATGTGGAAATTGTTGTAGAATGGTAGTTGGTTCCGAAGTGGCATTTATTGGACTTGTATCTTTCCACTAGACTAACACTTCCTTGATGGTTCTCTGACGTAGGTGATGCTCATGTTGGTCCAAAAATTCTTTTGGATGTAGTCAAATGGATCCTTGTTCATCTAACTCGGGAAGGTTGGTTTGAATTTGGCACTTAGTTCCAATCACCTTCTTTAAGCATGAAACATGAAAAACAAGATGTATATTAGAATGACTGGGCAAAGATAAATGATAGGCCACCTGCCCCACACACTTGAGAACTGTATAAGGACCATAAAATTTGGGTGCTAGCTTCTGACAATGCTCGACCTTGAGGGAATTTTGCTTGTAAGGTTTTAGTCGAAGAAACACATGATCCCCTTCAGCAAATTGACTTTCATAGCGACCTTGATCTGCTTGTTGCTTCATGGGATTTTGTGCCATGACCAAATTCTCTTTGAGGGCATGGAGAATAGCCTCTTGAACTGCAAGCATTTGGTCAACCGCTTGGGCCTTCAAGATATCAGGTAATTATGAGAGAATTGAAGATGGATTTTGTCCATATACGGCTTCAAAAGGAGTCATGCATGTAGTTGCATGGTATGAAGTGTTTTACCACCATTCAACTAGGGGTAACCATTGAGCCCACGGATTTTGATTTTCCGAGGAAAAACACCTCAAATATGTTTCCAAACACTTATTGACAACTTTAGTTTGACCATCCCCCGGATGGGGTGATAAGAGCGGCGATAGAGCCACGTGGGCAGAGCCAGGACACTGCGTTAATGCATCCACCAGCTCGCCTTGCCTCGCACATTTTCCCCACATGACTCGCAGCAGGAGAGGCATACCGAAGAGGCCCCTCGCGCAAGCGAAAGGTACTCAACAGCAGAGCACTAACGCGCAGAGATTAATGGAGCAGATTAATGCCCAGGATATGGCAAGTGTGGTGTTTATTACGTTCATTCTCCGGGTTGCAGCACCTATTAGCAATTTGGTTTGGAAGGCCTCCAGCTCTCAGCCGACCCCAAGAAGCAGCAGCTTCCTTCCAGTCCCTCTCGCACAGCAACAGCTTTTGGTAGCCACGCTTTTCCGGGGGAATTGGACACACACAGGCGACATTCGAATCGTACGCAGGGACTCCGCCATGCCTCGTATTCGAGGGAAACCGCGACGAGGTGTTGCCTGGTATGCAGTGGATTCCAGGCGCAGATGGAAGAAGGATTTTGAGAGGGCGATGGCAATCGTCGCTCGGCGAAGGAGGACCAGATCACGTCTGCCTCCTAAGGAGCGAGAGGAAGAGGTCAGCCCACAAGCCAACCCGCCAAGCCATTCCAGGCACACCATTTTCGTGGCTTTGACTAACCGGAACCCGAGCTCGAGCCTTGGCTCGCATTGCACTAGACAACCCGCAGGTGATGAGCCAGACCCCCCCACTTGCTATGTAGTAGAGGAGACTCCTCCCGAGCCTCACTCCCCTTGCTACATAGTAGAGGAGGCTCCTCCCGATCCCACCAAAGAAAACACAGAGGCAGTCCAAGAGCGCCATCAGCACAGGGCCAGGGTAGCAGACGCGACCGTAAGTGAGGAGTCCAAGGAAAGCCACCGTTGGGAGCAGCCTTCAGCAGAGGATTGGGGATACCTCAACCTTCTTTTCGAAATCAGAAGCAAGCTGGATGACCAAGCATTTCGCCTGGAGCGCATGGACCAGCGGCTAGATATGTTTTTCGCTGCACATTCTCGAGCATCGTCCAAAAAACAATGTCCAACCTGTGCATGCCCCTACTCCTTCCCAGCTAGATGGAGGCACTCAGAGATATAGCACTGGCAGCTTAGCTTCGAGGTTCATACAGGTTTTGGTGTTATTGCTACATTTTTAGCTTTATGTTAGATAGTTTTCAGGCTGTCTTAGTAATAGATAGAATAATCAGCTTCATGCTGGCGACCATAAGTCCTGGTTTCCTTCGGGCAGGACGTCGCTCTAGAAAACTTTGTTAAATTTTGTTAACTAAGCTACATGGCCTCATTTGGACATGGATGCCCAACTGTCTCGGTTTCCTGCTTAGGCGAGACAGCTGTCATCACACACAGTCATGTATTTTGATTATGTCAATATAACAGGTACCACCTTTTTATTTAAAAAAAAAAAACTTTAGTTTGACCATCATTCTGGGGATTATAAGTTGTGTTGAGATGCAATTGGGTGCCTTGTATCTTGAATAGTTCTTGCCACAAATTGTTGGTGAAAGTTGGGTTGCAATCAGAAACAATAGAATGCGGCATGCCATGAAGCTTGAAGACCTGATCCATGAAAAGTTGAGCCACCGTGGATGCTGTAAATGGGTGTTGAAGAGCAAAAAAATGAGCATACTTGGAAAGGTGATCAACAACCACCATGATGACTAATTTATTTCCCGATTTGGGTAAGCCTGGAATAAAATCCATAGAGATATACCTCCAAATAGCAGGTGGAGTTGGAAGTGGTTGTAGTGTGCCCATATATTTGACTTTTTCACCCTTGTTGCATTGACACACATCACATTTAGCTACAAAATTATGAATGTCGTGTTTCATGCCATCCCCGAAAAAAGAGCATTTGACCCTATCATAGGTTTTGGTAAACCCAGAGTGCCCAGCTATGGGTGTAGCATGAAGCTCAGAAAGTACCATGAATTTAAGTTTGGATTGTTTTCTAAAATACAAACGGCCTTTGTATCGAAGCTCATCGTGGAGTCAAGAGTACCCTAGGGAAGATGGAGCATTGGACTTCAATTGTTGGATCAACTATGAACTTTTGGGATCATTTAGCCATTCCTGGCGGACGACTTGGAGCCAATCTGGTACAATGAAGGAAAGAGAAAAAAAAGGATCCATCATCTTCATACTTTCAAGAAAGTGCATCCGCAACCACATTGTCTTTTACTTTTTTGTAAATGATCTCATAATCATATCCAAAGAGCTTGGTCACCCATTTTTGTTGCTCCGGGGAGGAAATGCGTTGTTCCAAAAACTACTTAAGGCTTTGATGGTCTGTCTTAATTTGGAAGCGTTGCCCCAATAGATAAGGGCACCATAGATCAACGACATGCAAAATAGATAACATTTCCTTTTCATAGATTGATTTTCCAATATTTATTTCAGACAGTTTCTTGCTGGTAAAGGAAAAAGGTCGACCCTCTTGCATAAGGACAACACCAATTCCTTTCCTTGAAGCATCACATTCCAAGAAAAAGGTCTTTGTGAAATCAAGAAGGGCCAAGACTGGGGTGGTTCACATGGCCATATTCAAGGTTTGAAAAGCTTAAGTCGCGGCTGGAGTCCAAGTGAAAGAGTTCGTTTTTAAGAGTGCAGTGAGAGGTGATGCAATATTTCCATAACTCTTAACAAACTTGCGATAATAACCTGTTAATCCCATAAATCCATGCAATATTTTGAGAGTCTTTGGGTGAGGCCAATCTTGCATAGCTACAATATTTTTAGGATCCACCCTGTCGCCGTCCTCTCCAACCAGATTACCCAAGTACTCAACTTCTGAGGCGCCAAAAGCACATTTAGATTGTTTCAAAAAAAGTTGGTGTTGAGAGAGTAGATGGAGAACTCGATCCACATGGGCAAGATTTTATGTCCAGGTTTTTCTATAGATGAGGATACCATCAAAGAAAACTAAGACAAAATGATGGAGAAAAGGACGAAAAGACATGATTCATGAGGCTTTGGAAGGTGGAGGGGGAATTACACAAGCCAAAGGGCATGACCAAAAACTCATAGTAGCCCTCATGAATTCTAAAGGAAGTCTTGGGAATGTCTGCCTCTGACATATGTATTTGGTGGTAGCCAGAATGAAGATCGGGTTTAGTAAAGAACCGGGCTCCACTCTATTCATCCAAGAGGTCATCAATGACAGGGATGGAAAATTTTTCTTTAATGGTAACTTTGTTGAGGCCATGGAATTCAAGACACATTCTCCAAGAAACTTATTTCTTCAGGACCATGACCACATGAGAATAATAAGGGCTCATACCAGGGCAGATAACGTCTGTGTTAAGCAGTTCCTAGAAAATTTTCTCAATTTCATTTTTTTGGGAAAAGGGGTGACGATACAGACGTATATTGGGAGGAAGGCTTCCTGGTACACGGGGAATGGAATGATCATGAACACCATAGGAAGGAGGGAGTCCCTGGGGAGTGGAAAAGACCACTTGATGTTTATAAAGGATGGATTGGAGGTCTTGCGGCACCGAGGGTGTCTCTGTTGCTTGTATGGCATGAAGTTGGGAAATAACACCAAAATGACCTTTTTTGACCAGATTTTCCATGCGATGGGAACTAATGATCTCAGGTGAACTGGAGGTGATTCCTTGGAACTTATATTGTAGGCCCTCCTGGTCGAATTGCATGGTTAATTCCTTAAAATCCATGAGAATGGGACCCAAATTCCTTAGCCAGTTTGCACCAAACACAATGTCACAACCGCCCATGTCAATAGAAAACATATGAGATTTGAGGTGGTAGTCACCAATTTGGAGATGGACATTTTCACAACACCCTCCACATTTCATGGAGCCACCATTGACAATCATGATTTGGAAATTATTGACGGCATGGATGTAGCAATGATTTTCTTGGGCAATGTAGTGATGAATAAAATTATGGGTGCTGCCACTATCAACCAGAATGACAACCTTCCTATGCTTGATGTAACCGATGAGATTGAGGGTTTGGGGAGTAAATAATCTAGTGAGAGCATTTAGGGAAATGACCGGTTCTACTTCAGGAGGATCTGAGGGAGGGGTTATGTGAGTGGTTTCAGGTGACTCAGACATAAGGGGAGTTTCAACATCCTCTTCCGAAATATCCTTTGATATTGCCATAAAAATATTTTGTTCCTTACACTTGTGGCCCGGGAAATATTTGTCATCACAATTATAACAAAGGCCTTTGAGTTTGCATTCAGCCATTTCATCCTTGGTCAATTTTTAGATCTTTAGTGGAGCGGACGGAATAGTGGGATTTACTGGTTTAGTGCGAGGGATAAAGGAGGGTTTCCAGTTTTGAGAAGATACAACTTGTTGCTATTATTTATCTCTTTTAGTATCCTCCACCCAACTCTGAGGCCGATCCATGAGGACATGGGCCCGAATCTCATCCTTAAGGCCACTGATAAAACACTCTCGGAAAAAGGCATCAGACATGCCCTCTGTCCGAAAATCTAGGCGCTCAAAAGAAGCTATAAACTCTTCCACTGTTCCTGATTGTTTCAACTTTGTCAAACAACCCAAATGGTTGGTGTCAGTGTCAAAGTGTTCATAAATCTCTGCCACAAATTGTGTCCAAGCAATATACCCTTGACGAGAAATTTTTCTCAATTTCCACCATTGCCAACGTTCCTGATCTAGATGGAGAACTCCATACTGGAGTTTGGCCAAGTCATATGTAATGTCGTATAAAGAGAAATAATGTTCCATTTGGGTTACCCAACCAGTGGGATCTGAGCCATCAAATTTGGTCACATCCACCTGCATAAGGCATAGGTCACGTTGAAAGTGATGGTGTTGAAAGTTAGAGTAATGTTCAACTTTAGTATCTGAAGGTGGGTCAGATAAAGAGTTATCTGTAGGGATATGCATCTTGGTGCAGAGCATCGAAACGATATATTCAAGATGGGTAGATAGGTCTTGTTTTATTTCCTCCATTGAGGACTACATGAATGTATTGAGGGCGACAACATTGACATTGAGTTGCTTCACTTCTTGTTGGGTCTCGGTGAAGTTATATTGCAAGGTATTGAAGCGAGCTTCTAGGTCTTGGCTATGGGTATGGGCCATGATGATGAGGAAACTGAAATGGGGCAGGTGGGGTCAAAAATTTTGCTGAAAAATGATATGTATGAATGTGATAAGGGCAAAGAGATGAATCCAATGGAATAGGTCTCAAATAATGGTGCAAAAATTTCTAGATTTTTTTTTTTTTACACCTACAGAGTTATACTCCGGTCTGGAGACTAATGAATTAATGAAATGCCCAAATGATTAACCAGGAAGAAATGTGTAGTTATTTGGAAACCCAAACAAAGTTGGGCGGCAAGAGATCTTTTATGTTTTGATTTGTTAATGTTTCTGTCCCCAAGGGTTAGGTATTCAAGGGTTCTATAGACAAGGGTTTTCCATGTGCTATAGCTCTCTGATATACGTGTAGGGTCCAATAGTAGTACTCGGCCCAATATCTTAGGGAACTAACTAAGGAGGATAGACCGTACCCTTATCCCTACTACCCGACTACCTAGGTACTAGATAGTATCTTCCCGAGTGATGTTCTCGTCGGCACTATAGCAGTCAGGCGACTGATCGGTTTATATAAAGAGGGCTTCAGGTAATCTAGGTTGATCTGTACACAAGTTTTGTTTGATGCGGTACCACTTGAAGGGGTACCAATAAGGGTTACAAGGGTGGCCAACAGATGTGCGCTTAAGTACCACTTGTATTTCCTGCATGTATGAATCCCTCAACTACGGGTTTATGCGTGTAACGATAGATCTTTGTGGCTTAAAGACATCGAAATATGTCTCTACCCTAAAAACAAATTTAACCCACACTTTCTCCCAAGGAAAGTGCTCTGATACCACTTGTAATATACCAGATATAAAAATTATGCAGAACATAAATAAAATGCTAGAAATGGCAGAATAACAACAATATAACCAGAACAATCACCACAATAGCACTGAAATGATATAAGAATAACAACAAAAATAACACTTTGATTCTGAAAGCAATGTTCACGGGCCTCTTCGAGGGGCAACCTCCAGTTGAGCAGAGATATATTATAATAGTATCCAAGCTAGGGTTCTCATACCCTCGACTCCTATTTATACTAAATATGTCTATCAAAAAGAGAATCTAGAGGAATATCCTTATAGAAGCGGAAGCTTCTATTAGGTCTTCTTACATTCGACTTATTCTATTTTATTGAAAGGCCTTATTAATATTGAGCTTGATTACATCCAAATATATTGTTCTATCTATGTGCAAGTTAGGACCCTAACACATGTCACCCATTATTGGGGTTGTGTGTCATATCTTCCCCTTTCCATGTGTCAACCCCAGGTGCATGCTCAATCAGCCTAAGAGCTAGTGGAATACCCCGGGGCACTAGTAGTTCAAAACTTCAGGAAATTTGGGATGCTGGGGTTAATTCGTCCGAAATCCCAGATCCACTTATCCCTGGCTCTACGTTTAATGCATCATCACGTGTAAGTGTGGACCCTTCGGGAGTCTGGGAATTCATAACTCTGGAGATTTGGAGTGGTGTGATTGGATGAGTCAAAAAGGGTCGAAGGCCTAACTTTGTTTTCCCTCTCCTGCAAGCATTCATAAAATTTCAATATAATTGATTTTAATAAAATGGGACCCTCTTCGGGACTCCAGAATTTGGGATATTTAGGTTCATGAGAACTTGGGGAGGAATTTTGTCGAAGTCTAAAGACTTGGGTGCTAATTAATATTAATAAATCCAAGTGCCTTGGATATTTTGGTAAAGAGTGGGATTTCGTTGTGTTAATGGTTAATTAACCTAGTAGACCTATAGGAGCTAGACAATTATTGACTCTGGGTTGGAAGAGTATTCATACACTGTGATGAGGTGTAGTATTGGGTGACAAGGACCCACGCGGGTGCCACATGGATGTAAGGGATTCCAATTAATGACGGATTAAAGAATCTTGAAGGACCATAACTTGCAATCCCGAGCTCAGATTTGAATATGGTAGCAATCGTTGGAAAGCTCTTGATGAGTAGAAGAGGATGGATATCTTGAAAAAAGGATTTGAGATAATTAAGGAAAGTGAAATTTTGATGCCCCATCCCTAAAAAGGGGTA
Source organism: Picea engelmannii (assembly GCA_009831015.1). Classification (NCBI taxonomy): domain Eukaryota; kingdom Viridiplantae; phylum Streptophyta; class Pinopsida; order Pinales; family Pinaceae; genus Picea; species Picea engelmannii. The sequence goes on along the minus strand of ML788541.1, from coordinate 265,152 downwards.
CTTAGGGGCCGGGTGTGTTACAAATTGGTATCAGAGTGGGAAACAACACTTGGCCTTCTTGAACTCATGAACAAGTCACATAAAAATATTATTAGAGAACTTTTAGGGGTTACACCCTGTCTTACCCCATTCATAAGAAGATTATTTAAAGTTGTACTGAAGAGAGGAATGGAACCTTTTTTTGTTTTCATATGTTTTGAAAATATGAACTGTGTGCTTCTAGTGTTCCAAATAAAGAAGTTGACTTCACTTTGCAAATTGTATCTTATGTTCGTAAAATAGTAGATAATTAACTAACATAAAAAAATTTATCATCACTCACACAGTCACTGGACAACAGGAAAACTACAACGTAAAGGATGGTGACACACCATGAGTTGGGAGAAAGATCCCACAATAAAGAAGAGGAATATGATGAGAGGAGGGAGGTGGAAACCCCTCCATATTTGGCTGAAACCATAAGAAGCCTCATGGAATAATTACAGAGTTGCAAGGTTGACATTGAAAGGATGATAAAATAACAAGAAAATAAAACTGAAATTAACGCATTCCTACAGCAAAGTCTATCAGATATATAAAGGCAACTACAACATGGACCAATATCTAGTCACGTGGACAAACATCATACTAACAAAACTAAAATTCCACCTGAGATACGAAAGCATGGTCTTGAAAGTGGCCACACAAGGAGGAGAAACTCAAAGAAGGCCCAAGATGGAGCAAAGAGACACTCAACAGAAGAATCCTCTAGTGAGGAAACTAACAACTCCAAGAAATCTTCTAGTAGAAAGACTAGTTCACAGTTCCAGAGAAGAAGAAAGTAGAGTAAATATTCCAAGATCCATGAACCTAAAGATTTTAAGAAGTACAAACCACCTAATTTTGATGGAGAAATTAATAAGGGGGAAGCAACATAAGTTTGGCTACTAGGCTTGAAGAAGTACTTCAGAGTCCATGATTACTCTGAAAACTTAAAGGCTCGAATAACCATTTTCAACTTGAATGGAAAGGCCTCAATTTGGTGGGAGTACCTTAGGAATGTGAAAGGAATCCATGAGAAGGAACTATCATGGAAACAATTTGACAAATACTTCAAGAAGAATTATTTGTCCAAACAATATTTTGATGGGAAGATTAAGGAGTTCTATGAAATCAAGCTAGGACAACTCACAATAGATGAATATATAAACAAATTTCTTGAGCTGATAAGGTATGTGCCCTACATAAAGGATGAAAAGGTAAATATGAAATGATTTATCAGTGGGATACCTCAATCCTTCTAGGACATAATTGAATTTGATGAACCCAAGACCTTAGAAGATACTATCTGGAAGGCAAGGTATTTCTATGAGAAATTAAAGAATAAGGCAGAACCTCATGAGGACTGGAAGAAGAAAAGTAATCTGGGATTCAATAAAAAGGGGTTTAAATCCTCAATATTTAAGAACCATGGGAAAATTTCTAAGATGAACCTACCTACTAGAGGTGTATATCAACAAAATTTCCCATATCATAGTGGTAATAAACCCTTTAGAGAATCCCCAGGTAAGACTGATAACACAAAGAGAGAACCCTTGAAATGTTTGGGTTTTGGAGAAGAGCATATGTTGAGGGACTACCCACATAGGTAATAGAACCATAGGAGAGTCTACAACATCCAAGAGGATACCATAGTCAATGATGTGGCTAGGATCATGCCACAAATTTATGCATCCTTGGATAATAGACCAGATGACCACCAAGCTTCAGTGGTGGAGATGGAAGGTATGATTTCCAACCAACTAGTTTCCATTTTAATCGACCCTGGTTCTAATTTGAGTTATGTTTCCCTTCAAACTATTGAGAAATGTAAATTGCAGCAAGTAAAACATGTTAAATCATGGTTGGTACAACTAGCTACTAGAACCTAAATAAAGGTAACATAAGTCATACCAGCATGCCAATTCATTATGATTGGATTACCCACCCAATCAACCCTAAATATGCTTTCTTTAGGATATTATGAAATGTTGATTGGCATGGACTAGTTGGTTTCCCATAAAACCAAGTTGGATTTTTACAAAAAAAACTTTGGAGTGTGAAGATGCATAAGTGAGAAAAATAACCCTACAAGGAATTCAAAATCCTGTCTCGGTGATACAAATATCAGCCCTTCAAGTGAAGAAGTATTGCAGGAAAGGGTGTCCTTTGTATGCAATACAAGTGTTGAACTTTTTTGAGAACAATAAACCAAGCCTAGAGGATCATCCCATATTAAGAGAGTATAAAGATGTGTTTCCAGAAGAGGTACCAGTTCTACCTCTAAGAATATATATTCACTTTTCAATAGAACTTGTACCAGGAGCGGTGCCAATGTCTAGAACACCCTATAGAATGAGTACACCAGATCTAGTTGAGATCAAACAACAGCTAAAGGAGATTTTGGACAAAGTTTACATTCAGCCTAGTGTGTCTCCATGGGGAGCACCATCCTTGTTTGTTAAAAACAAGGATGGAACACTCATGTTGTGCATATACTATAGACAACTCAATAAGATGACCATTAAGAATAAGTATTCCTTACCAAGGATCGATGACTTGTTTGACCAATTAAGGGGTGCTACAATTTTCTCCAAGATTGACTTGAGGTCTGGATACCATCAATTCTTAATTAGGTATGAGTACATCTACAAAACAACCTTTAGGACAAGATATGGTCACTATGAATTTGTGGTGGTGCCATTTGGGCTTACCAATGCACCAACCACTTTTATGTTCTTAATGAATAATGTACTCAACAAGTTACTGGATATATTTGTATTTGTTTTCATTGATGATATACTAATATATTCTAAGAATAGGGAATAGCATGAAGAAAATCTCAAGCTAGTGCTTCAAGTGCTAAGAGAACCTTATCTCTATTCTAAGTTTAGTAATTGTTACTTTTTCCAGAGATGAGTCCATTACTTAGATCATTTTATTTATGAAGAAGGAGTGAGAGTTGATCTTGACATGATAAAATCCATTAGGGATTTTCCTACCCCAAAGGATGTATCTTATATCATATCCTTTATGTACCTAGAAGGATACTATAGAAGGTTCATAAAGGGATTCTCCAAGATTGGTTTCCCAATCATCTCCATTTAGCAAAAGGGAGTTAAATTCATTTGGAAATCAAAATGTGAAGAGAGATTCCAACAGTTGGCATACCTTATAACCAATGAAAATGTACTAAAGATTGTAGACCCAAACAAGGAATTCCTTGTGTGTACATATGCCTACAAGGAAGGGCTCGGAGGAGTCCTTATGCAAGAAGGACATGTGATTTTCTATGAATCCAAAAAATTGAATGAGAATGAAATCAATTATGTGACCCATGATTTGGAGTTGGATTCCATAGTAAATCCTTTAAAAATGTGGAGGAATTACCTCCTAAGTAGAATATTTTTGCTTATGATAGACAATAGTGGGTTGAGATATCTATTTGATCAACCAAAAATCAATGCTAGACAAGCTAGATGGATGGGTCTCCTTAGTGATTTTGATTTTGAAATCAAACATATCAAAGGAAAAGAAAATAGGGTGGTTGATTCCCTTAGTATAAGTATGAAAGTGATTCACTTGGAAGTTGTAAGCACCTGTGAATCAGACATCAAGGAGAGAGTCAAAAGTGCACAAGAACAAATGCATTTTTCAAGACTGTGAAATAATACTTAGAGAAAGAGCCCACAGGGTTGAAGTATGAGGGTTATCTATTGTTGAATGATGGCCTACTAACTTACAAAGGTAGGTTGTATATTCCAAATTGTGACAACTTTAAGAGGTTCATAATTGATGAATTACACAAAATACCATATACCGGACATCCTGGTTATCAAAAAATGATCACACCCACTAGGAAGTTATTTTATTGGCCCAAACCGAAAGAGGACATAGTTGATTACTTAGGTAAATGTATATAATGTCAGTAGGTTAAGGTAGAGCATTGACATCCAACAAGTCTATTGAATACCCTACCAATCCCAGAAAGGAAATGGGAAACCATCTCCATAGATTTTATCACATGGTTACCAAAATCAACCAAGTAGAGTGACACCATTATGGTAGATGTGGACAAACTGAGTAAGGATGCTCACTTTATTATTGGCAGGGATTGCAGTTTGCACAGTTTGCATAGGACTTGTTTTTGTCATTAATGTCAAACTTTAAAATTCCAAAGGGGGAGTTTGTTGGTCAGTTTGCACATTCACCGTGGATCAGTTTGCACAGGCACAACTTGAATTTCAGAGATCGTCAATTTACTCCAGGAGTTTTTATTTCGGGATTCTGGGAGTTTCTATTTTGGGATTTTTGCATCGTAAGCAAAAAATCCAACATCACGAAGTCCCAAATGCCAAAATATTGAAAGGGACACACGTCACATGATTCCAAGAGTTTCTATTTCAGTATTCTGGGAGTTTCTTTTTCAGGATTTTTGCATGGTAAGCAAAAACTTCAACATCACGAAGTCCCGAATGATGAAATACTGAAACCATGATAGACATCCATCTCAATGAATGATTAATTCATATCCATTGGATTAAGCATTGGAGGATTAATATAAGAGTTGTATATGACCGTTGATCTGTCCTCTAGAAGTTAACAAGAACCGTTCGATCTATGTCCACCAAATCAAATGTGAATTCGTCAAATCATTTCAGGGTTCGTGAATTGGAGTGTCAAAACACTTCATCACAGAAATGTTGAAACACCAAAATGAGAAATGTTGAAACGCCGGAATGCAAAACGCCAAAAATTTCGGGGTTCGTGACTTGGAGTATTGAAACACTTCATCACAAGAAATGTCGAAACGTCGAAATACATTTTTGGTGTAGGCAGTGGTTACCACCGATGGTCATGTGAGAGGGAGGATATAGAATGAAGCTAAGATCTATTTCAAGGTTTCGTAACTTGAAGTGTCAAGACTCTTCGACACAGGATTATCGGATTTCCGAAATGAGAAATGCGAAATGCATTTCGATTAACCTGTGGTCACGACCAATGGACACATGGGTTATCACAAGTGGTTTGCCAAAGGGCTCAAGGGTTATTCCGTGCTGAAAAATTAAAATAGATGTATGTTCATCGAATGGTGCTGGTTAAATGTTTAAACTGATCATGTGGATATTGTTCGTCTTGATGCCTTGGCCAATAAGAATTACTGTAAGGAATTTATTCAGTTATTGTAACTGATTCTTTGAAGCCTAAGTGTTCGATTGTACGTGTTGATGATACAGGAAGATATATAAAGTGAATGTTGAAATAAAAGAAGAAAAGAGAGGATTATGGGAGATATATGGCTCTGTAAAATTTGAGGAAGAGAAAAGACAGAGGAGGGAAGACACATACACAGATTGATAAATCTAAGTGGTCTGGTCAAGAATGAATTGTGCTGAGAGGATTTGAATGCTTAATCTTTGGCAGAAAATATAAAGAGTTGGTTTGTAGGTTCTTAGTGACAGAGAATGATTTCAGGGTGGTAGGGAGGAGCAAGGGGAGACTGTAAAAGTCTCTTGTACAAGTTGGTGCTTGTACATCTAGGAGTTGTAGCTTCCATTCAGTAGGTGTTGAAGAAACATAGCAACCTCATCTGGGTTGTAGCTCAGATAAAATAAGAATGTAAAGAGGAGTTGGATCTTGCCTTTCATTCATAAGAAGAAGAGGTTTTTCCCTTTTGGGTTTCCTCATGAAAAATCACTATGTCACTGTTTCATTTATGTGATTGTATATTTATTGGTTAAATGTATTACTGCAAGTTAAATGTTAAAGGCATGATTTATTGATTAATAAATAATCTTCTTATAAAATGAAAGAAATTGTATACAACTGATTCACCCCCCCTCTCAATTGACTTATCTAGTTCAAAAATTGGTATCAGAGCATGTTACTTCAAGATATCAATTTAACCACTGGAATTTTTTTATCATTCATAATGGATAAGAAGTCAGAATTTACAAAACATGGATTGCCTTTGTTTGATGGTCATAATTATGCTTTTTGGAGTATCAGGATGAAGTTGTTTTTACAAACTCAAGGAGTAGATA
>ML788541.1:225968-245171 GCA_009831015.1 Picea engelmannii | reverse complement strand
TGAGTTTGTCCCACATTTCCTTAGCAGTTTGAAGATGCATCACCTTCACAAACTCAGATTCTGCAAGTCCATTCAAGATAGCATTCATTCCCTTAGCATTAAAGCTAAATTCTAACTTATCATCTTTGGAAGCTAGCACAACAAGCTTTATGTATCCAGTCTCTACTACATCCCAGACATCAGCTCCTAAGGCCATTAGGTATGTTCTCATCCTAACCTTCCAGAAGGCAAAATTCATTCCATCAAATAGAGGAGGCCTAGTGACTGAAGTCCCTTCATGGCTTATTATGTTTAAGAACTAGGATCTACCCTTAGACAAAAGGGGGCCATCTCTGATACCAATTGTTGGACAACTGAGAGGGGGGGTGAATCAGTTTTTACCATGCTTAAAAAATTATTCTTCTTTTAAACTCTTTGCAGAAACACTGAATGATGATCACATTAATGCAGGGAAATAAGCAATGGAACATTAAGCATCAGTCACACATATATGAGAAACACAGAGACAGATATTTCCCGAGGAAACCCATACAGGGTAAAAAACTCTTTTTCTTTATATGATAAGTAATAGTTACATTCTTTACATTATCATACATATGAGCACCAACTCATAATGAGGCTACAACCTCTGTTTTGCAAGCTGCTACTTGCTAAGAGCACCAACTCTCTATTTTCTCTAGCACCCACTAGAAGGAAGCACCAACTCCCTGGTTTTTCTAGCACCAACTAGAAGGAAGCACCAACTTCCTGTGTTCAAGCACCCACTTGAACCTATGAGGACAACAGTCCTCCCTAGCACCTCCCAACCTCCCTGAAATATAATTCTTTGCTACTGAAACTTATAACAGTGATATGATGTTCAACAATGGCTTACCAGACTCATCATTGTTCTGCTACATTTCATTGCTTTGTCTGCCTCATTGCCTTTCTGCACACATGACTTGCGCTGTCTGTTCTTCTTCTTTTTTTTCTCTATGTGCCATGTCCATCCACTGCACAGTTCCTCTTCTGTGAATTTCTACTTTTGCGCTCTGCTTCCTTGTTCACACTTCAATCCTTCTACACAACGACCAAAACAACTCCAACCGCAACAACAACCACTTCTCTTCTCTGTACCGTGTATATATATAGCTTCTATGCATCTTGTTCATGCAATATTCGCCATTCCTCTGCATGCTCATACCGCACCAATCTCCTCCACATCTCAAGTTCTCTGCGTGATCATCGTCGTAACTCTTCATCTTCTCTGGCCGTTTTTCCACGCGTTCAACATCACTGGATGTTATGCTGAGATTCCTCAGCCTCTCTCGCAGTTGAGACTCTTCGTATTTTCTATGACAATCGATCTCACCTTCTCTATTTCAGTTACAGGCTTCCACGCTCATCCATCTGTCAATCCCTTCTAAGAATAGTCTTCCTTCACTTGGACAAAGCTTGGAGATTCTTCATCTCCTCTGGCGATCACACAGGGGTCTCTTCAAATTCTCTAGCAGACGCCATCAATGGTTTCTGGCAGTTTCACTGTGTCATGCATCAGTAGCCCTCCGATCTCCTTTAGTTTCATTCATATCCAGAACAGCCAACCACACACAGTCTGTCTTATTTTCTTTTATACACACCTCCACGGTGGTTCCACTTCGCATTTCCTTAGGCAAAAGAAAGACAACTGTCCCAGTAACTGAAACACCAACTGATTCGCAATCATGAATCCATTTTACTAACAGATTCGTAACTGAGAGGTTATCTATGAGAGAGAACAATAACCTTCCGATCATATTCCAATTTATCTGTTCCATTGGATGAACTTTATTGACATCGGGTTTCGGCATTTCGACAATCTTGTGCTAAGTGTTTCCACACTTCATTTCGCGATCTCCGATGTTCCGATACAGAAGTTTTATGCACTAGCTCCTTCCCCAATATGACCATGGCCAAGGCTAAGCACTTATGCTTGAAGTTCTTTTCGTGAATTCGCGTTTCGTGAATCTGGAGATGAGGCATCTCGACTTTCCAAGTCGGGATCTCCGAAACCCCGAAATGGAGCTTATCTGGACTAACTCCTTCCCTTCTCGTGACCAAGGGATATGACCACAACATTATGCATAAGGCGCTTTCACTATTTCTCATTTCGTGAGTCTGGAGATGAGACATCTCGACTCTCCAAGTCGCGATCCTCGATACCCCGAAATGGCGTGGGATCAACGGTCCTGATCAAAGCTTGATTCAACGGCAGCGATTGGATCGCAATTTCTCATATCGCGAAATCATCATTCTTGTTGCATTGTTTACTTGCCACTCCATGTTGCGATCCCCGAAACTCTGACACAGATTGAAATCAACGGTCCAGATCAAAGCTTGATCTGACGACTCAGATTACATCGCGATTTTGCATATCGCGAAATCGGAATTCCTGTGGTGAATGTTCTTTGACAACTTCAACACTCGATCCTCGAAACTCTGACATGGACTGGAATCAACGGTCCAGATTTGATCTTGATTCAATGGCTACGATTTAAGTCGCGATTTTTCATATCGCGAAATCAGGATTCATGTTCCATTGTTTCTTTGACATCTCCAACACGCGATCCTCGAAACTCTGACATGGTGTAAGTCTGCTGACGTCACATGTGTTAAATAACTACCACGTGTCACCCTGATTCGTGAATTACATGTGCTTGGCATGTTGAATCGGTCTGACACTTGTCATTACCTGGTTGTGCCACGTGTTCCTAGCTGACGTGAGTCATATCGACTGTCTAGATCTTATCTTGATCAGACGGCTGCGATTAAATCGCAATATCGCATATCGCGATTTCGAGATTCTTGTGGTTTTTATTCTTTGTCATCTCCAACTCTCGATCCCCGAAACTCCGACAGGAAGTCGGATCAACGGTCCACATAAATCCTTGAGATGGAAGGTCCTCCTACTTTCGGGATTTTGTGAGCCCTCTACTCCTTGCACTTTTAAATATCGTGCAGGTTTTCCTCGATCCAACGATGGTCAGACCCCGCGCTCAGATCTAACGCCTGAGATCTATCCTCCATATCTGCGTGCTCCTTTTGTCTTCATTCAGATCTGACGGCCATCGGGAATTCAAGATGAGATCCAGCGATCACTGGCGCTTCTCCTCCGGAGTGTACTTTGTCCTTATTTTCCTTCACTGCATACTCTGATCTTGCCATCAATGACAAGCTTACTTTTCCCAATAACCTGCCAACAATCCTCTGCACTATCTCTTCTGAACTTATCGGGTTTGCTCTGCAGTGTCTTCCTAAAATACTTCCGGTGCCCGTCTGTTACATTCTTCCTGTACTCATGCCATCTTCATTGCTGTACTTGCCATCAATGACAAGCATATGCTACCTGTTAAACATTTCCAACAAACACTTCATCACAAGAAATGTCGAAACACCGAAATGTGAAACGGCGAAATACCTTTTTGGTGTAGGCAGTGGTTACCACCGATGGTCATGTGAGAGGGAGGAGTTAGCATGAAGCTAAGCTCTATTTCAGGGTTTCGTAACTTGAAGTGTCAAGACTCTTCGACACAGGATTACCGAATTGCCGAAATGTGAAATGCAAAATGCATTTCAATTAACCTATGGTCACGGCCAATGGACACATGGGTTAGCAAAAGTGGTTTGCCAAAGTGCTCAAGGGTTATTCTGTGCTGAAAAATTAAAATAGATGTATGTTCATCGAATGGTGTTGGTTAAATGTTTAAACTGATCATGTGGATATTGTTCATTTTGATGCCTTGGCCAATAAGAATTACTGTAAAGAAGTTATTCAGTTATTGTAACTGATTCTTTGAAGCCCGAGGGTTCGATTGTATGCGCTGATGATACAGGAAGATATATAAAGTGAATGTTGCAAGAAAATAAAAAAAGAGAGGATTATGGGAGATATATGGCTCTGTAAAATTTGAGGAGGAGAAAATACATAAGAGGGAAGACACATACACAGATTGATAAATCTAAGTGGTCTAGAAAAGAATGAATTGTGTAGAGAGGATTTGAATGCTTAATATTTGACAGAAAAGATAAAGAGTTGGTTTGCAGGTTCTTAGTGACAGAGAATGATTTCAGGGTGGTAGGGAGGAGCAAGGGGAGACTATAAAAGTCTCCTGTACAAGTTGGTGCTTGTACATCTGGGAGTTGTAGCTTCCATTCAGTAGGTGCTGAAGAAACAGAGGTAGCAACCTCATATGGGTTGTAGCTCAGATAAAATAAGAATGTAAAGAGGATTTGGAGCTTGCCTTTCATTCATAAGAAGAAGAGGTTTTTCCCTTTTGGGTTTCCTCATGAAAAATCACTGTGTCACTGCTTCATTTATGTGATTGTATATTTATTGTTTAAATGTATTACTGCAAGTTAAATGTTAAAGGCATGATTTATTGATTAATAAGTAATCTTCTTATAAAATGAAAGAAATTGTATACAACTGATTCACCCCCCCTCTCAGTTGACTTATCCTATTCAACATTTATTCCCATCAAATTGACTTGAAATGCAATAGATATTGCCAGTATTTTCATGAGAGAAATATTTAGACTACATTGCATGCCTAAGGAAATCATATCCGACCGAGATACAAAATTTACTTCAAACTTTTGGAAATCTCTGTTTACTGGTTTTGAAACTAAATTGCTATTTAATACAGCCTATCACCTTCAAAATGATGGGAAGATAGAGAGGGTAAACCAAGTGTTAGATGACATGTTAAGGATGCATGTAATGCATCAAACCAATAAGTGGGAATACTACCTACCACTGGTAGAGTTTGCTTATAACAATGGCTATCAAGAGTCATTAAAGATGAGCCCTTTTGAGACCCTTATGGTAGACAATACAATATTTCAATTAGCTGGAATCACCCAGTAGAAAGAGTTACGATTGGGCCATATATACTAAAGGAAATGAACGAACAAGTATTTTAGATAAAACATAATCTAAAAATAGCTCAGGATAGACAGAACAAATACTCCTAAAGAGTTCAAAGAAGGGGATCATGTGTATCTTTGAGTTAGACCCATAAATAGTTCCTTGAGAATGGGATCCTATGCCAATATTGCACCTCGGTATTGTGGACCCTTTGAAATTTTGGATATAGTGGGACCTGTATCAGACACACTAGCACTCCCTCCCACAGTGAAGGAACATAATGTTTTCCATGTTTCGTTAATAAAGAAATATGTACATGATTCTAATCATATAATTGATTGGTTTTTGATTTAGGTGGAACTAGAGGGACAATTCCTACCAGAGCCACAATGCATAATAGACAGGAAGGAAATCCCACTTAGGAACAAAACCATTTCACATGTCAAGGTCCAGTGGAAATATTTTGGTCTAGATAAAGCTACATGGGAAATGGAGGATGCCATGAAACATGCATACCGATTTTTGTTTACTTTTGTACATATAGAGCATATTGGCAGGTAGAACATCGAGGATGATGTTCCTTTAAGGAGGAGGGGATTGTAATACCCTTGTTTCCCCCAGCTTGTAAATATAACTATAACTTTCCAAAAGACTATGAACAGATTGACATATGTGTGGATGTTGGAATTGATGAACCTTTTTGTTATAAAAGGTAATGTATTTTATGTTATTAAATAAAATGGATAGTCTTTCATAACTGTTGAGGAGGGGATTTGACAAGGTAGATCATGATTCTATGAGAGAGTTGGTAAGGGGAACCAAAACTGGATGAGATGACCTCCACCAAACCAATACCTTACTGGATTTAAATTACTTAGACCCAGAACAGTCCTCTGACCCAAAAATAAGTTACCAATATGATTGTTAGTTGGGGAGCCTCCTCAAGAGTTAATGAGGATATGGGAAGAGTACCAATCTGGAATACTTCCTGACATGACCACGAATTCAGGATTGAGACCCACACAATCTTGCTGAGGAAGGAAAGAAAAGAAGGAAATCCATTGGCAGAAGGGAGAACGAGAGGTTAGAGCACGTGCAACTCTCTGGTTCTAAAGAGAACTAAAAAAAAATATCTTTCTAATTGAAAGAAGCTTCTAGTAGCATTTTCAGTCCAAGTTGATAAACGAGGTTGCAGAGAAGACGAGTTTCTTTGTAAGTACTCATTGCAGGCCCCCTTTCTTGGTAGAGAGAAAATTGTTTTCCAAGGTCCTATGGGAGGAGGAGAGTAACTTCCATCCCTGACTGTCGTTGAACAAGAAGGATGAGTCTCTCTCAGAGCATCATGGTCTAAATAGCAAGTTCCCAGTGGTAAATATGTTCAGTAGTGGTTTTTCCTATAGTTGGGTGGAAACAAGCACCCCTCTCATCAGTGGCTTCACTATCTAGTTTTCTTGATAAGTATTCTCTTATCATGTGTGTTAGAATTCAAATATTGATTGAATGTTTGTTTCTATGACTACGATTTGCAGAGTTTGATTTATATTATAAATTCTTATTATTCTTCTGTAAACCCCTGCATTTGAATGGTTTTCTATTTTCCTCTTCTTAGAAGTAGGAGAATCGTTAGACATGGGTATGTAAATGAATCTAAGAATAAGTTTACGATCTCTGTAATAGTTGGAAAATCCTTAATGGAAATTTTCCCAAGGATTGAATTTGCAATGCAAAGGTCAGGGTAGACTTCGTTGGCACACCTCAGTCCTGCCAGCCTCCTAAATTTTACCTTCGCAGGTCACTGAAATCAAGCTCTATGGAAAGAGGTTGTCTCTTCCAAACCATTTGTCTGTGTGATTGAGGGATCATGTCTGGGAATTTGAAACTCTGGAGGTTTGAAGTGGTGTGAATGGATTAGTCGAAAAGTGCCAAAGGCCCAAATTTTCTTTCCCTGTCATGCAAGCGGTCAGACAATTTAAATATAATTGATTTTAATAAAAAGGGACCCTCTCCGAGACTCTAAAATTCGGGAGATTTGGGTTCATGAGCACCTAGGGAGGAATTTATTCAAAGTCTGAAGACTTAGGTGCTAATTAATATTAATAAATCCAAGTTGCTTGGATATTTTTGTAAACAATGGGATTTCGTTGTGTTAATGATTAATTAACCTAGTAGACCTATAGGAGTTAGACAATTGTTGACTCTAGGTTGGAAGAGTCTTCATACACTATGATGAGGTGTAGTTTTGGATGATAGGGAGCCATGTGGCTGTAAGGGATTCTAGTTAATGAAGGCTTAAATAACCTTGAAGGATGATAACTTGCAATCCAGAGCTCGTATTTGAGTATGGTAGTAGTCATTGGAAAGCTCTGGATGAGTAGAAGAGGATGAGGATCCTAAAAAGAGGGTTTGAGATAATTAAGTAAAGAATCATTTTGATTCCCTGGCCCTAAAAAGGGGTACTTATGGGTTGGGTGTGTTACAAACCCACTCTAATATTGACTGAAAATAGAATGAAAAATCCACTGCTCTATAACGAACAAAACACACCATCAACACACGTTGAAGAATTTTCTAAATCTGTGGGTGAACATGGTAGAACCCAAAGCATGGTGGAAAATTTCATAGGACAAGTTGCAAGATGGTGGGAAATGCATTCCCCAAGACTAAAAACATGGAAAATCAAGTAAACTTATTTTATAGAGTTCTTTGGAGAGAAGAAGATAGCTAAATCAACCAACATACCCCCCTTCAAAATCAAATACAACCCCATGGAACACATTAACCGCTATGAAAACAAATGGCATAGAATAGGCTACATGAATGAAAGGATATGTCTGCATATGTTTCCAAATAAGTTAGATGAAACACCAAAAAAATGGTACAAAATCGAAGAATCATGTGGTCACACACTCAAATGGCCTGACATGAGAGAGAATTTTATCAAAGATTTTTAATTCACCTCGGAGGAGGAGCACTTAAGAGTAGCAACCCAACAAATCAAAAAAATTCTTGAAAAATCGACACGATACATGCAGAAAGAAAAAGGAAAAATGATGGTTGAAATAGGATCGACATTGACATGCCACTTTATTTTGACAAAGAATAATGAAAGTATAACTAGTCAACAAATTGACATGGAAAAAAAAAATTCCTGGCCAAACTTTTCGATGGAAAAGTAATCACCCAGCCATGAAAAATTATGTAAAGTAAATATTAAAAGTAACCAAGGAAGAGAATGAGGATCAAGAAAAACCCGACTTCTGAAGAAGTTTTACTAAAGTATAAGAAGGGGAATGGCACCTTGACAAAGAAAAATCACCAGAATGGATGAATGATGAGATAGTGACAAAGGAATTTAATATATCAAATGAAGATTGACCTAACATGGCATGAGTAGGCGATAGCTAGTCAGAAAAGCAGATAGTTGATATAGTCAACCTACTGAAGGAGTACCAAGATGTATTTTCCAGAGACTATAAATACTTAAAAGAGATTGTACAAGAAATGGGGGAGATGAAAATTGACCTCATCCCTGGGGAAAAACCAATTAAAAAATGACCTTATAAACTGACACATAAATACAATCCGATCGTGTAGAAAGAAATTTATGGAATGTTAGCTGTAGACATTATATAGCCAATCGAAAAATCAGAATGGGCAAGTCCCATGGTGGTCCAACCAAAGAAGCACGACCCTAAACACATAAGAATCTGCATTGACTTCAAAGGACTCAATAAACTGACACAGACAGATCCATTCCCCACTCCATTTCTAGATGAAATAATCAATGAAGTCGCATGACATGAATGTTATTCCTTTATAGATGGGTTCTCAGGATACAACCAAGTACCCATAGCCAAACAAGACCAACCAAAGACAACATTTGTATCTGAGTTTGTCTCCTTTTCCTATAGGTTAATGCCATTTTGGATAAATAATTCCACTACAGTATTTTCAAGGATAGAGGTGAAGGAATTTCAAGAATACATCTACAAGAAGAGGGATATCTATTTTGATGATTGGACCATATACAACTTATTTAAAAGCCACATACAATGGCTTAGGTTAATGCTTGAAAGATGCAAGAAAATTCAATTGTCCCTAAATATTAAGAAATGCATCTTTTCCACTCCAAATGGAATCCTCTTAGGACATGTCATATGCAAGGATGGTGTGAAGGTAGATATGGAGAAAATTAAAGTCATCCTAAAATTAAAACCACTTGTCAATCAAAAGTAGATAAAGATCTTCCTTATGCATACCGAGTATTATAGAAATTCCATATGCCATTATTTAGACATTACTTTTCCAATGGACGAGTTACTTTAGAAATAAGTCGAATTCAGATGGAGCCAAGACTATCAAGAGTCATTTGAATCCTTAAATAAATAATTGATCGAAGTCCCCATACTTAAATTTCCAAACTGGTCAAGAATATTTCATGCACATGTTGACGCATCAAATGTTGTTGTAGGATCAATTTTCACACAACTATATGATGACATAATTGACCATCCTAATTCTTATGCATGTTAGAAGCTAAATAAAGTAGAAAGAAACTATTCAACTATAGAAAGAGAATCCATTTCGGTGATATTTTCATTGCATAAATTCTGAAATTATTTTCTCGCGAGCCCATTTACATTTTTTACAGATCACCAAGCCCTGAAATATGTAGTTAAAATTCCCATGCATCACGGGAAAATATCTCATTGTCTATTGTTATTTCAAGAATTCAAATTCGACGTAATAGTTCGACCAGGTAAAAGGAATGTCCTACCTGACCATATGTCCTAACTCGAAATGGGGGAGGACCCGAATGACATAGAAGATGACTTGTCGAGTGCACATTTTTTCTAAATTGAAGCAACCCCAAAAGATCTTGAAGAAATAAAAAAAAAATTAGAAGAGGGGAAGGCCATAGAGAACAGATAAGGACCAAAAACACAATCCTTTACCTCATTCAAGTTAGAAAAAAGATCGAACAGATAAAACAACAGATTGACCCAGAGTCGACGACAATGCACCAAGAAGAAATAACAGAAAAACTAAATCTTGTAGGACAAATGAAGATACTGGGTCTGAAGGTACAACATTCAATTGATGCATGGGATAAATTTACCCAACACCTGCGACAAACAACACCTAACATCCTCCAAACATCCTTTGAATTTAATCCAGAAAGTAGATTTTAAGGTACAGTTGAGCTGAGCAACGATAACGGATCAATTCCAGAAGGATAGTTAGACAATCCTACACAACTTCTCGAGACATCAACAAATCTTGCACCAAATAATTTTTTCTATCTCTCTCTCTCTCTTTAAGCTTCTCTCTTTTTCTACCAAATGTAATAAACAAACCCCATATTGCTCAGGACAAGTAAGGAATTGAGGGGGGGGGAGAGATGTTGTAAGGTCTAGTCGACTCTATCGATTAGTCCTTACAGTCAACTACGAATTAGTTGTTCGATTGTCAAAGTTAGAATTACAAGTCGGTCAAAGTATCTGTTAAGTTGACCAACCCAGGAAGTTAAGTAGTTACAATTTCTTGGTAACTGAATATGTATGTATAAATAGATGATCATGTATCAAGGAAAGTGTCTCTTTTATGTTGTATTGACACATATATAATAAAATATCGATTCTTGGGCTTCCACTACTTTGTGTATTCCTTTTATTATGGATGTATGTATGTCATCTCTATGCTTTTCTTTCTTACATGATCGACTAATGGTAATATCCCCTACTTTTCCCTAGATTACAATAGTTATGGTTTTTGTATTCTCAACCCTCAATTAGTGATAATGTTTTGTACCTTCTAGAATCTTCTTGAAATTCCAACGTGGACAGCCACACATATGTGATTAATGGGGGATAACATGACATTCACTCATACTTTTTGGGATTGGGTGTAACCTAATATGAAACAAATAAACATAATTGAAGATAATTGAAGAGGAATAAGTTTCAAAGATAACAGATGGTGTCTAAAGACAACATTACAACACTTAAACATACAACATTGTCATTATAACATCACAATCCATATTAAAAACACACACCATGTTCAACTTTTACACATGACACACACATTCTTGTCAATAATGTCCCATAAAGTATGTTATTTATAGCTTCAATATATAACCAAATTTGTTGGAATCGGGATATATTGTCCATATATAATCGTCGGTGGTCATAATTGACTCTATCAAATCCACATTGTTTATTCATCTCGACAAGGTTTCTTGACTCGATTGCTCAACTGGTCAATCCATTGACCGATTGTCTTCAACTATTGATCGGTTTTCAGACCGACATACTTGTTGAGTATTTGACCGAATGTTGTAGATATCTGGCCGATTTTTCGACCAACTCTTTCCATATGTTGTTCAACTACCCGATCTATTGATTCCAGAAGAAGTTTGATGAACCATTGATGCAGTGATACACGACCACCACCTCGCGCTCCTGTTCACAGGATCGATCAATCATTTCATGAGTTGAAGCGGCTCTTCCGACTCCCTGCCCGAATATATGCTAAAAACCCGATCCACAGATCCTACTCTTTCCCTGTCATGACCTCTACACGTGCCTGTGACTTTTCCCCAATGATAATTCTGGGTTTCAGGGTTTCCTGATCCCCGATGTCATGAGAACCAATGTCCTCTTGAATCCCCGATCTACGATGAGCTAATGTGCCCCTTTCATGTCTTAGCCCCTCCTGGCTAAACCCTGGTCCACATGACCACCTCTCATAAGACCACATCCTTATCTCCTTTCGGGGTTTAAGACATCGCAATGCCGAAATGCATAAGCCTCTTGTCCACGGGATTCTCGATATCCCGATGCCCGTAATGCCGATAGATAGATTTCCTTTCGGGAAATCTCTCGAATGCTTTGATCTCCTCCACACGTCCTCCTATGATGGACGGTCCTGATCGCCTCTCGCGATTTCATGACTTCTAATGCTCCGGAAGTCTTGCCCTCAGGATTCGTGAAACGCCGAACCCCGATGCATCGGTTGACTTTTCTATCAGGACTTCCCCCAATAGTCTGGATCTCCGCCACGTATCCCGACTGATGGACGACCCTAATCTGATCTCGTGATTTCAGAGTTTATGATACCCCGATGACAAAAATTCTCTGTCAACTCAAAACCCCGGTAGCTGATATACCGATGGGTCACTCGATCCCCGTGACGCATCTCCACAAACGGACGTCTCATATTCACTCTCGCTATTTCGAGACTCGAAATGTCCTAAATTTATCGACCTCGAGAACTCCGATATCCCGAACACCGATTTTTATAACCCTAAATTGCACCACACATGCTTACCTGGCATCAGGCCAACTCATATCCCTTCTTTGCCAAAAAAATATTGAACAACTCTTCTAAAAACTCCATTTTTAAAAAGTAAATGCTAGCAGGCCCACTACAGCCCGCGTTTATCCAAAATAAAATGCTAGCAGGCCCACTACAGCCCGCGGGCAAACGCTAGCAGGCCCACTATAGCCCGCGTTTACCTAACAAAACACAAAAACAGGAAAGTTGCCGACGGGACAAAAAGCTATGGGTCAGTTAACTGGAACTCCTGGCCATACATGGCCAAGAGTTCGTCCAAAACACTAGCTCCTTCTAGCCTATAAAAGAAGGGGTAGGGGTACTATTTGGAAGAGGAAAAAGATAGCAAAGAAACTCTGCCCATTTTCCGAATCCATTTGTCCCAACCCTTTAGCCTTTCCTCAAGACTAAGAAGAATTCAAGCAAGGCAGTTGGAGGACAAATAAGAGGAGGAGCCCAGGATCAGGATCGAGGAACGGTGGCTGGTCTCTATTATTATTGTAAGTTGATTCATCTTGAGATTAATAAAAGAATACTTTTCCCGTCCCAATGCACGAGTGATATATATTTTATTTGATTTGTGCTTAATCTCTAACCCTTAGGTAGAAAAATAGCATGCATGCGTAGTGTTTTGTTTTGATTGCAGGATTGTCTTTGGAAGGAGTAGCGAAAGCAAGCGGATAAAGCGCAATGAAGGATCTACATCAAACATCGATAAAAAAGGTTAGTAGATCTTTTCCATGCTTGTGTGTGAAAAAGGGGTTTGAGTATTGGGGTGATAGGTTAAAAGTGATTTCTTTAAGGTCATGATCTGCATACAAGTTCAGCCCTAGCTTGTTAGTCCGTAGGGTATTATTTCCCAACAACAGAATTGGTGACTCCATTGGGGAGATTACTCTTAGGGTTTCCGGATTTTATTGAGGTTTTTGGGTAGTTTAAAGAAGTAGATTTTCTGTTTCTTTGTTTGTCTATTTTCTGTTAGGTCAGAGCTAGCAGGGAACCTGGTTCTTAATACCATATTTTCCTTGACTGTTGCTTGACATTTATTATCAGGACACACAGAGGTACACGCGACCTGCAGAAGGCCTGCACGCGTGTAACCCGCGCCCTAACCTTCTACAGCCCGCGTTTGAACGCTTGTTGTAGAGGTTTCAGTAGCGTGTAGGACTCAGAGAGCTTAAGAGGTAGTCTCCTCTTTCTTGTCAGAATTTTACATTCTCAAGGGGCTTTCTGGATCCTTTCTGGGTCTTGCTGGTTCACAGTCATGTCTCAGTCTGCTTTATTGTGTTTGTTATTTTTTGCATTTATTTTCCTTTTCTGTTAAAGAAGAAGCATCCAAGCCTTCAAGAGACCCTGGTTGTCAATACCAGAGGCCTCTTCCAGGTCTGGGCTTTCTGTGGTTAGTTTTGTCTTGGATTTTGCACATGCACGCGACCTGTATCAGTTCAGCCCGCGGGTACCCGTGCTCTGTTGTAGCTCAGCACGCGTTTGCACGCGTGCTGTTTCAGTGACAGTCGTGGGCTTGTGAGGTTGATTTTCATTCAGGGTGGGGCAGTCATCCCCTCTTGTGGTGAGAAGTTTTTCCTCTCGGGGTTTTGAGTCTAGGGTTGCACAGTCAGTAGGTTAGGGCCTCTTATCCTTAGCCTGTGTTTTTCTTAAGTTGATGTTTTGATAGAAAAGACAAAAGAAAAAATTTGTTTTATGGTTTTTAGACAAGTGTTAGAAATAGTGCTTTCTTGATTTCCATTGGGCGTCTTTTCTCTGGTTCTTTGCGATCTGCGCTTTAAGCCATAATTTTATTTTGTTTTCTTGGTTTTGTGCTTGTCGGCATTTTCCCTTTGTTGCTTCATTTTGCAATTAAATAAATAAATAAAAAATTGTTCATTTTCTTCTTTGTTTGAAGATTTTATTGCTGCATCAGTAGCTAGGAAGAAGTCTCTTTTCATAAGTTTTTGCATGAAATCTTAGAAAATTCGAAAAGAAAAAGAAGTCTTTCTTGTTGAAAAGTTGCAGATTTTTGCATTTTTTGTAAAAGTTTTTGTTTCCAAGCATTTCTTATTCATTTTGCTTTGAGTCTTTACACACCATCAGTTTCACCTCCATACCTTGTGACGTAAAAAATCCATTTAAAAGAAATGCTAATTAAAAACTATTAGACTTTTTGTTTGTAGGGTTCATACACTAGCTCAGGACTAGGGCCTTGGAATAGGTTGGAGAGTAAACTCTCCAAGGCCACTCAAACCAAACATTGGAGTCTGTCATAGGGAGTGAAGAAGTCCGGTTATGTGAAAGTTATCCGGGATCCCCCTCTAACACAGGGGATAAACACAAGGTCATGTAAGGAAAGGTAGCGGAGATAACCCCTCCAAAGCCGGACCGAACGTAGTGGAGAACACATATCGAGGATTTGTTGAGGTATTCCGTCGTTTGCATTTTCCACGGGGCTTTGTGGGTATCGAATCCGTTCGAGGTCCTCAGTTGTCTTCTGGACCATTTTCTCTCGATACCCTTGACAGGTTTCGGGCTTGATACCTTGCTCATTGTGGTCTACCCGACTATCGACTGTACCCGCCTGGTGACTGTTCGCGTGCTGGCAAACTAGTTGCCAATATTTTTTAGGGACATACATAGGTGACTGCGGGGGTATACCGTGGTACCTAGGACAGACATCGGGCCACGCTTTGTAGATTATACCCGGAGGGTGCTTCCGTATTCGAGTTGCACTTGCACCGGTAAGTTTCTCTAGTGTTGGTTGTTGTAACTGTTCTTCCAACTAGTATTAGTGTTTGCTTGATTTATCTCTTAGGGGATTCTTTTTAGTGTGTGTTACTGTTTGATCGTGTAGAATACCTTAGCGTGTTGTGAATATTCTCACACAGTGGAGGATTTAGAGCTCCGCCGGTCACGAAGGCTTCTGGGCCTGCCGCCGGTTATCCTGGAGTCACCCCCGCCACCATTGAGGCGGAAGCTAGACCAACAAGGGTCTTTCGAAGCAACCGGGTTACCAACCATTGAGCCCGAACAACTCCCGAAGGAATCGACCTCCAATCTTGGATTGGTTGAAACCTCAACCACTGATACTTGGCTGCAAGTTATTGTGCCAATTCAATTTTACGAACGCCTGTCAGTGCCTCACACAATTATGGAATCAAACGCTGTTACTTCCGTTGGGAATTCTTCCATTCCCATCACCGTTGGTACCACAGGAGAAGCTTCTCCTAACTTTCCCTTGTCGGTGGTCCGGGCCACTACGGTCTCGGCCGCAACTACGTCGCACAGTGGATCGACCCCATCTCTCACGGTGGCCACAAATCCCTTCACACCTAGTGCGACTGGCTCTCCGTTTTCATACGGTATGCCTAGTTTAGGTACAAGTCCTGTACTCACTCACTCCACTTTACAGACTTTGGGTCTGGGGGCAGGGAGCTCTAACGCTTCTATGCAAGGTCAACTTGGGGGCATTCCTATCCCTTTCAACGCTTTTCCTTACGCTGGAGGTCATATCTCTCCTTCGTCCCCTTCGCTCGGTGGTCTGCATCAGCAGTCCGCCGGGCAACCTACACACACAAGTTTCTTTGGAGCCGGGAGTCAAGGAACACCTGCGCATACACAGCCGGTAGGTTCGTCACCATTTGTTTGGAACGGGACATTTGGTAACAATACTTTCGCATCCACTGCTTTCCCATCTGGGGGCAATCCCATATTTGGACAGTCTACTCCGGCGCAGGGTACTATTCCTGCACCGGGGGCACATATGCCAGGACCTTGGAACTCAGGACAAGGATCCATTCCCTCATCTGGAATGTCGTTCTGGGGTAATTCTTTCCACAGTCAATGGAACCCCGGACAAACTTCTATGCCTATCCCAGCAGGACCGGCATGGAGTAATCCTTCCCAAAGTCCATCAAACACGATGAATGCCCAACATCCTATGTCCTTTATGGGGAATCAGCCAATGATGTCTCCACAGATGCAAAATCCTTACGCTGGTCAGGGCCATGGTTTCTACCAGAATCCGGGCCAGCAGCCAAACTTTTCCTGGCAACCTGGTGCCAGCCAAACTCCAGGACCTTTTTTTCCAGGCTATTAGCAGTAACCCAAACTACTATTCCTGGCAATGTTACACTTTCCATATTTGACATGGTTGTTAAATGATCCTATTTGTCACGATCCACGTTGGCCTCCTATGCCAACGAAGTTTCCTTCAGACATTCCAAAGTTCGAGGCCAAGCCTAACGAAGATCCAGGTGATCACGTGACTACTTTCCATCTTTGGTGTTCATCTAACTCATTGAAAGATGACTCCGTCAAGTTGCGATTGTTTCAACGCACTCTCATCGGGAGTGCCGCGAAATGGTACATCGAGCTTGATCACTCACGATATTCTTATTTTGGCGAACTGGCTATGGCCTTCCTTAACCATTTCTAGTTACCTGTGAGATACGACGTCGGCACCGAGTTGCTAGCCAATTTCGAACAGATGACAATAGACAATATCTCTGATCATATCCGAGAGTGGAGATGTCGAAAGAGTCTCATCAAAGTACTGGTTCCACCAGCATTCCTGCTTGAGTGGTTCCTTAAGTCTTTAGTACCGCAATTATCCAAAGACGTCGCGACTTCTGGGGTTTTCTTCGAAGAGGATGCCATCATGAGGGCTCAACAGTTTGAGCTTATCTATTCTTAGTCTGGTCTATTGTACAACATCCTTTCGGATGCACCACGATCAATACTGGATAAAACCAGACAGAGAGCCAGGCCACATGCCGATGGTATTGTAGGTTTAACCCAAACCAAGCTCGCTGAGCAATTGACAAAACAATTGCAACAGTTATATATCCAACACTCAGCGGCCAGCCAGACTACTGCTTTGGCTGCTCCTCCTACCCAAACATCGGAAGTACACTCCGTGCAGATGACTAACCCAAAGGCCACCCAGTAGCCTGAGGGCAAGAAAAAACAACGCAAGAAGGGTAAGGGGGATAAAAAACCCACTGATAATGTTGGCAAGGGCACCACGGAAAAACGGAAGGCGAGGTATCCGTGCAAATTATGTGCAGAAGACCACCCGACCCATCTATGTCCTCGACTTGCAGAGGCCCAGAAGTTTGTCACATAGCAACAACAAGCCGTGTTGACTAATCCCTTTCAACATGGGCAAAATTTAACTCAAGCCTCTACAAGTGCCAAAGGGGGCAGCCAGGAAACCTTCCCTCCTCCAAATAATTCCTCTTCCGTGAACGCATATATGGTTAGGGGTGATGCTTTAATAACGACTAGAGCGCACGACTATAGTAAACCAAGCGCCTCTAAGAAGGGCAAAGAAGCCGAACTCCCATCTTTTCCTCTACAGATCAAGAAGACGTTGGGTGAAACAATGACACGCATTCCAAAGGGTGCATTTAAGAGAGCTTCTCACAACCCAAACGCAAGGGCCACCCAGAATTACTCTGTGGTGGAAGATTTATCCCAAACCCCTTGTGCTATGTCTGCTTTGTAGGTCCTCCAAAGTTTCCCTGCTCAGAGGAAATCCTTGTTGACTGCTTTAGGCTCTACTGAGACTTGTAACCCGGGTACCATCATGCTAGATAC
The DNA here is from genome assembly GCA_009831015.1 of Picea engelmannii. NCBI lineage: Eukaryota > Viridiplantae > Streptophyta > Pinopsida > Pinales > Pinaceae > Picea > Picea engelmannii. The sequence continues at coordinate 227,357 of ML788541.1, read as the reverse complement.
AACTGACTTAAAACCTCGTCTGCCTTACCACGTAGAGTTTCAGATAGTAGTGGCTCATCCCACGAAAACTTTTACACACAATATCTTTCACACGGTGGTCGATGAGGGTGCCTCGACATGCGTTATGTCGTTAGCATGCTGGAAATACATTGGTTAGCCTGAGTTTTCCCCATCACCTACTCTCCTCACTGCGTTCGACGGTCGTTCTTTCCGACCACATGGCATCATTCCTTCTTTTCCTGTGCAGTTAGGAGGGAATACTGTGTGTGTCGAGGTAGAGGTAGTCTATGCCCCCCTTGAATACAATCTCTTGTTAGGTCGTAGTTGGACTTATGCTATGCAAGCTGTGGTTGCTACAGTTTTTCGAGTCTTGTTATTTTCGCACGAAGGCCAGATAGTGACCATCGATCAATTGTCCTTCTCTAGACCTAACCCAGCTTTGGGGGCATCCATGGTTCCCATGATAGATAATCCTCAAGCCGGTGTCATTAACATAGGAGTTGGTTTGTGCCCATCTTTGATGGGTACTTTCGATTACCCACCTCCTCATGGCGATGTCAAGTTTATATCGACTCACCACAAGGCTGAGATTTTTCACGTCTCGTCGTTCCGCATGACTTACTTTCAGGATCCGTGGATTCTTCCTTCCCCATCAGCCACGATGGATGAGACAGGGCACGCTGGCATGTCCATGCCCTTGTCGGTCGTTGAAGTAGCGTACTCTTTAGTCCAGCAAGATTCAGCCACTCCGGATCCGACTCCCGCACAAGAGTTGGATCCACCTCTAGAACCTGTCTGGGCTCAGGGTTCTCTTGCCAATACTGATTTGTTAGATTTAGTCTTTCCTTCGGACGAAGAAGTAATCGAAGCAATGACTAGTCCAAACAAACCTTGGGAAGATCTTCATCACAGATCATATTTCCTCCCAGAGTTAAGCCGAATTGAGGCAGGAGAATTCACCATCACCATGATGGGAGATCAGCCATGTCCCATTAACCTCTTAGCTACACAGGAAATTTATGCTGAGGGCAATATGGTGACTATCGCTGAAACTATACCTATCAATATCTCCAGAACCCCTGGCGTCATAGACAATGTTTTCGTCCGAGCATACAGCTCCCCCGAGGAGATGCCAGGCATTGACCCACAAAGTGTCGATCATGAGCTACCTTTGTTTTTTTTCAAGCTCGCTTTGAGATCCGAAAGCAACATCCGACGAGACTGCGTTTATGCTTTTCGATATCGCCCGGATTAACTGAGAAAAGTAACCATTATGGAGTCTTCTTTAAGCCCTTTTCAGACTCCTTAAAGATGAAAAGATTGCTGAGTGACCTTGTTTCTTCACACTCGTTAAATTGGTCCAGAAGAACGTTCCTTAAACGGGTCTCC
>ML788541.1:196481-224393 GCA_009831015.1 Picea engelmannii | reverse complement strand
ATATGTATATCTTTCTGATTTCGAGATGTAGCTCCGTTGTGTATTATTCGCGGATACTCTTCATAGTTGTTTGACATGGATCTACAGTGTATTTGATTGGTAGCCATGGTTCTATTTTATCCTGAGCATGGGTATGCCCGCCTTGGTGAGACATTTGATATTTTTTGCAGACGACACCTCTTGATTCCTGATTCCTGGGCTCACTCATTCAGCATATCAGTACAGATTGGTAAAATATTGGTAATGTATTTCGGCCATCAGATGCTCTTATGACCTCACACATTAGGGGGCATCTGTTATAACCCTAAATTGCACCACACATGCTTACCTGGCATCAGGCCAACTCATATCCCTTCTTTTCCAAAAAACTACTGAACAACTCTTCTAAAAACTCCATTTTTAAAAAGTAAACGCTAGCAGGCCCACTACAGCCCACATTTATCCAAAATAAAATGCTAGCAGGCCCACTACAGCCCGCGGGAAAACGCTAGCAGGCCCACTACAACCCGCATTTACCTAACAAAACACAAAAACAGGAAAGTTTCCGACGGGACAAAAAGCTATGGGTCAGTTAACTGGAACTCCCGACCATGCATGGCCGAGAGTTCATCCAAAACCCTAGCTCCTTCTAGCCTATAAAAGAAGGGGTAGGGGTACTATTTGGAAGAGGAAAAAGATAGCAAAGAAACTCTGCCCAAATGCCGAATCCATTTGTCCCAACCCTTTAGCCTTTCCTCAATCCTAAGAAGAATTCAAGCAAAGCAGTTGGAGGACAAAGAAGAGGAGGAGCCCAGGATCAGGATCGAGAAACGGTGGTCGGTCTCTATTATTATTGTAAGTTGATTCATCTTGAGATTAATAAAAGAATACTTTTCCCATCCCAATGCATGAGTGATATATATTTTATTTGATTTGTGCTTAATCTCTAACCCTTAGGTAGAAAAATAGCATGCATGCGTAGTGTTTTGTATTGATTGCAGGATTGTCTTTGGAAGGAGCAGCGAAAGAAAGTGGATAAAGCGCAACGGAGGATCTACATCAAACATCGATAAAAAAGGTTAGTAGATCTTTTCCATGCTTGTGTGTGAAAAAGGGGTTTGAGTATTGGGGTGATAGGTTAAAGGTGATTGCTTTAAGGTCATGATTTGCATACAAGTTTAGCCCTAGCTTGTTAGTCCGTAGGGTATTATTTCCCAACAACACCGATATCCTGATAAGTCAATCATTTCGGGAATTCCACCCTCCTGTTCACGAAGCTTAAACCTCGTGCAACTCCTCTCAGATCTGACGACTGTCGGGTTCTTCACTCAATATCTGATGGTTCAGATCATCTCTTCTCCTACGCACTCTCTGGACGTGAAATCAACGGTCCAGATCTCTTTCTCCAGCTGATCTGACGGCTTCTGTGCTCTCCCTCCTGAGCTTGCACACTGTCTTCCAAGACTTGGAATAATTTCAATCTTCCAGAGGCTTCAACCTTGGGCTTCCTTCTCCTCTGCGAACTCCTCACCCTTGGAGCTTCGCCACGCGTATAAAAATGTGGACCCTCCTGAGCTTTGAGTACTCTGAACCCATCAGAGGGTTCTGAAGCTTCTGTACTCCTTGCAGTTACAAATTCGTGCCTGAAAGCACTCTCCCTCCTGAGCTTATCCTTTCGAATCCTTAAAGGATTATTCAACTCATGCGCCCTTGCAAAATATTCACATGCACACACAGTGTTGTCTCTCCTGAGCTTCTCAAATGCTTAGACCCCTAAGGGATTTTATCCTTCTTTCTTCTCCCACAGATGGAGAAACTGGATGCCCTCCTGGCTATCCTTCTACTCAAGTAACCACTTGCTGAGTCTGCAGGGTGTTCAACAACCCTGTGAAGATCCCTCAGTGGATTCTTCCTCTAAATTCCAGAACTCAAAGAGTTCTCTTTTCTTCTGTTTGCACACTTTCTCAATGCCCTCCTGGCAGAGTATCTTTTCACAGAAGGTCAATAGTTTTTCCCTCTGTGCACTCCTTGCACCTGCTCAATGCCCACCTGGCAGAGCTCTTCAGAATCCTCAATGATTCTGGTTCTTCTTGAACTCACAACATAGTTCTATCTCAATGCAGCATTGTGCATATGCTCAATTCCCACTTGGAAGAGCTTCACAGAACTCCTCAGAGATTCTGTCTGCAACTATGTTCTTCTCCCACAACCTTGCCTCTTGAGGTGTTTAGCAACCTCACAGGTCTTTTCCTAATTTGTTGATTTCAGCTTCTGTGCCCACCTGGCACGTCTTTGTCTGAATCCACAGAGTTCAGAAATGCATCCCTTGTGCACGGCTATCAGAACCCGCAATGTTCTGTCACACCCTCCTGGTGTGAAGCCTCAAAGACCTCAAGCATGAAGATCAAACACACCCCTGCAAATGCACGATAACAACATACATCTACAACATATAGAGAACACTCGCAGACATCCACATAACACAGAAATACATGCGGGAAAAACTGCTTCTATTTATATTAAATGGAAAATGCCTGTTTTTTTACAAGGTGCTCATGAGCATAGCCTGTAACAAGGTCTCGGCTCCTCTCTCTTATTCTCTCTACTTGCAGACTCTCTTCTATCTCCACACACTCACTCCTCTATTCCATCCACCTTCACAAAATGAGATCCTAAATCTCTTTTACCTAAGGGGGCTCTTCGATCTCTTCCCTCCAACCTACCTACCCTATTCAATTACATTGAATGGGCTGTCTAGTCTAGCATCGGATCTAGATCTCAGCCATACAAAACATTAAAGGCCTTCTTATCTACAGCCTGTGCAAAGGCACGACTTCACAACTCAACAACTTAAACATTAAATTACATTCAATTCAAGTTTTAAATGAGGACTGCGCCTCTCTTCAACACGCGACCTCAATTCACTGACGTGGATGGATGGATGGCTGGATGACGTGGAGAGATGCACCTGCATCATACTCCTCAGCTGCAAAATTCATGAGCTCCTGCTCATGAGCTTCCCATCTCAGCTATGGAAATCCTCCTGGATCCCAAATCATTCTCTGGAGTTGTTCATCTGCTCCATTCTTCTGTTGCTACACTGCTTCTTCCTTTCTGCATAGATTCTCCTCGCTGGAAGTCCTTGCTGACCTTAACATCATCCTTCTAATCTCCTTGATCGCTGCATCCAGCTGCTCTAGTGGTTGGTCTTGTTTTCGCAGTCTCCCCAGTTGCAAAAATTTTCGGCTCATGGGCAGATCACTGTGATCTCCCATGCCTTCTTCATCAGCTTCCAACTTCACCTGTTGGATGTGCATGCTTTGCACTTTCACCCTTCTCTCTAGGGATTAGAATTTTCCATACATATCAACCAAAATAATGTTGTCTGCTTCTTCTTCTTCTTCTTCAAACTCCAATGTTACAGTCTTTTCAGTCTCCTGGTTGAAAATACTGAGCCATTCCTTAGAATGCTCATCATCCTCTTCTGCTTCTTCTGCTGTCAGCTTCAGTGCTACAACTTCCTCATCTTCCTAGCTGAATGCATTGAGACACTCCTCAGAATGCTCATTTTCCTCTCCTGCTTCTGCTTGGGCAGTCTCAAACACCTGCTCCAATTCCTCCTTGACAGTCTCATCTGACTGTTCTTCTGCTGTTGCTGCACCTGCAACACAGATTTCTGCCTCCTCCTGGGCAAGTGGTAGGAATATCTATATTTCCCCAATCATTAGAATATTTCTCCGATCTTCCTCCTCTATCAGTTGCACATGTTGATCTAAATCCATCTCTGAATTTATGAGACCCTCAGATAGTCTCATTTGTTCATCCCTGCCCAGCTGGAAATATGGGATGTGTTCAATGTCCTCATGGCATATTATGAGATCAACTGATCCCATATTCACCATCACTCCTTGCTGAATTAAACTCACCTCCGAGTCCATGAGACCTTCAGATAGTCCTGAATGTTCATCTCTACCCACCTGGCAATCTGAGATGCTTCCACTACCCTCTTGGCAGTCTTCAAGATCCCACAATGACCTCATTTCATTGCCCAGCTGGCAATGTGAAATTCCCTGGCTGTCCTCATGACAGTCTCTGAGATCCCGCAGTGATCTCAACTCGTTGCCCACCTGGCAATTGGGAATTTTCTTTTTTCTTCCCTGGCAGTTCTTGAGATCTTCAATTGATCCCATTTAATTCTCTTCATCATTGAGACCTCTCCCAGTCTCTGGTTCACACATCTGAACCATCTCCTCATTTCTGTCGAGGTTTTCAGCATACCTCAACCACCCTCCTAACAGCCTACGTTGTCTTCTAGCCATCAACTCCTTGACTAGCCATTTTGCTTTTTCCTTCCTCATGGGCCATTCATACACCCATCTCGGCTTTGTTTTGTACTGCATTCGCAATGCAAGCTTTTCTATTTCTTTCTTTATATCAGCGAGCTCTTCATCTATATCTTCTTGGCTCCATAGCTCCAAGTTTTTCCTCCCAACATATCTACGACCTTCAATAGCCATATTATTGTCTTTGTCTGCTCTCCTAGCAAACATGTTGTTGTCACTCTGCACCCTGAGTGTTTCCAGCTTCATCCTACAGTCCTCCTGACTGTATATGGAATTTTTCCTACCTGCGAAAAATCACCACAGAGTCTTGTTGACGGGCGAAATCGATCGTCCGTCAACTGAGAGAGTGGAACCAGTCCGGGGTTGTCTAATAACCCAAGCCGTTTGGAATGAACCACCCTGACGGGTTTAGCGGATCCGTTAGCCGATCTAAGGTCCTAAGAAAACACAAAGAAAACTAATCTAAACTAACTAATCTAACTAAAACTAAATAAAACAAACTAAACTAACTAACTATTCTATAAATAAAATCTACTAACTAATACTATACTAACTCTAACTAATTAACTATCTAGCTACTAACATAAATATAACTTATTCAAAAAATGTACAATATCTACAATTTACAGATTTAGATAAAACCTGAAAAACTCATTTGCATTCTGCCCTAAGACAGAAAAAGATATTTTTTGTTGATTTTATGATTTTATGAACAAGAAATAAAACTTAACTAAAACTAAACAACTAATATACTAATTCTAATTATACATATATCTAACTAAACTACTAATAAATATATTAAACAAACAAATAACAAACTGACCTGGAAACGCTCCAGATTTGTCCTGTGTATGATGACTGTTTAAAGAGATCAGAGGGAGGAAACCCGCTCCGAATAATCCAGAAGCTTCTCATAAACGATAACTGCAATGCTCTTGAAGTTTGATTACAGGACAAACAAGACATAAAAATTACAACAATCATATAATTTATAAATCTTAACAATTAGGTAAACCTATATGCAAAGACTTATACAAAATAATTCAATTGATGAAGAAGAGAAATCTGTCATTCATAAATTGAATCAAGTAATTGTTGTGTTTTAGATTAATGAAAGAAATCAAACATGGATGAAACATTAATTAATTCATATCATTTTGCATAAGACTGTGATAGCTAAAGTAGTCACTAATCAAATACAAATTGATAAACATAAACATGAAACAAAAGATTGATATTATGAAAAGCGAAAGCTATAGAAGAACATCAATTTCTGTCTCAGTTTGTATTAAAAATTCATATCCTGGTTCTCCCACAAGTGAGGATGATCCTTATTACAAAAAATAATAAGTATTTATAAGTTTTTCCACAGGGTAAAACCTCCCTGTGGAAGTTATAAAACTGTTTACATAAAATCTGGGAAGATATCCCAAGTTCAACTAAACTAGGAAAATATAACAAAACTAAACACACAAATATCCTCTAGCCTGTCCAATATGTCCCATGCAATTTCGAATTTACCTGAAAAGGACCAACAATGAACAGGTTAGAAGGATATTTTATTAATAAAATGATAAAAAATTTAATTCTATAGACTAGCTATAGAATCCTCTGATTCTGTAGCTGGTCTAAAATAAGATACAGAATCAGCATTGAAATTAATTGAAAATCTTTTAAAGAATTCATTTAATTGACATCCAATAACCATTTGAAAACGAATCATTTAATTTGAGTTTGTTATACCATTCGAAATCAAACAGCGTCAAAATCATTCAACTGAATACAGAGATAGGTGTACTATGTTTCTTTTACCACAAAATCAGGTCAACGGGATCATAATCGAACGATTGTGAAATCGTTTCATATCCAATTGAAACCGATATGATCAAACAAAATGCAGGCAACCGTTATGTTTCTTCAACAAGAGATATGATTGAATCGAACATGATGTTTTTCCAATCGTTATGACTGTGTTAACACAACAAACAATTCATGCTACGAATAGATCAATTCAAACTGGCGCGAAAACCAATTCAAATAAAATCGTAACAAGATCGATTGATTAGCAATAGAATTCATAATTTGTTATTGAAAATTGGGCAAACAGGATCAATTGACTTTGATCAAAATCGTTTCAATCAAACGAATTATAACCGGGTTTGACCAATTCGTTTTAAAAATTTAAAATCAAATAGAGTAGCAATCACAACTTTGAAAATTATATGACAGAGCAAATCGTAACCAGCAAACTCATTGAAACCGTTTGCCATTCACAACATAGGGATCATAACGAAATCAAATCCAAATTAACCGCATTCTAAATTGAGTGTGAAAAATTTCCTATTCGGCGTGGATACAAAACGAATTGAATTGAAAACAAACCATTAATTTCATAACTTCAATTAGGCAAACCAATCAATCAAATCCAAACGAAAACCATTCAAATCCAATCAAAATCTATCGATAGTTGTTCTGGGAATGACCAAATCATATATCAAATTGAAATTTCTTTTTATTTTTAGCAAACGAAAACACTGTACAGGATAAACGCATCGTTACAGAGCCATTTCAACATATAAACAAAGCTATTCGAGAAACAAAATTTGACTCGTTATATTACTCATGGTCAAAAACGATATCAAAATCATACCTGTACAGCGACGCGACGACTTGATCATGCCAATTTAGAGTTGATAACGGCTGTGGCCAATTCGACGTTTTTGAAAAGGATCGAGCCGTCTTCTGCTTCTTATCAACTGCTTGGAGTTGGTCTCGTTGGCTGGTCAATACCTCAATTCGACTTTCCAGTGTTTGAATTTTAGATTGGAGTATGGGAACATCAATGTAGCATCGTTCCAACCATAAATCGCATTGGTCACAGGATTTCTGTGTGGGGTTTGGAAGAGCAGGCGAGGGTTTGGAGATATGGTTGAGGGTTTCGTTAGGCAATTTGATACCAAGGTAGTTGGGGTCGTTCCTTAGGCAGGGGGGAAGATTCGTCACGAAATCGCAAGGTGGTTCGGGGCATAAACCCTGTGAATAAGGATACTCATCGGCTAAAAAACGTTCTATGTCGGAATCTGAATCCTCACTAAGGACGATAGGGTCTCGCTCAGCAGAGGGTTTAGTCTTGTTTCTAGCGATCCTTGAAATCATACGAGCGTTCTTTTTACCCTTGGCATTAGTAGTAGTGTTTGCCTTGGGATTTTTTCTCAAAGGTCTTTTAATCGTCTTGGCTTTCTCAATTTCAATGCCTGGTAACTCAATAGGAGGGTCGAGTGAAGGCTTAGGAGAGGGCAATAGAATATGTAAGGGCAGGGATGGTTGAATAGGTTTCACTTACCACATGTTTGTCAACCTGGACAGGGACTGTATCCTCAAAACCATTACGAGCTATCAAAGCTACCCAGCTATCATCATGTAAACCCAAGTGATGCACAACGATAAGTTTAATAAGCCCATAGTGGAACATTCTCCTGTCATCCTTCTGCCTTTTAAATCTTTTTGACATCTTATATAAGCGACGTTGAAACTAGAAAGGCATGTTTAAAGGATACCCTATAAAATCATCAGCAAACGCAGGTGGTAGAGAAACACGAGCCCGTATCGACCTTCAAAGGTCACGAACTGCTTGACTAGCATTAATAGGTCGTGCCATCATGGTTTGAGCATAGATATGGGCATACCTCTATCACACGAGGTGACTTTGCACGAGAGAAACAACAGTGTCCATGGCACCTCCTCGACCTTACAATTCTTAAACCAACATTGTCCCGAGGCAGGTAACCCTATAGCAGAGCTGATAAACTTCTCATCGATCTCCAACTGTAAGTCACCCACCTTGGCTCTACAGCCATCGAAAGTCATGGAAAACTGTCGTGCTATATCTAGATTAAAACCCTCAAATCGTTGTATAAAGGCGAGCCAACAGTTATCTTCCAAGTCCTTCTGGGCATTGTCAAACATTAACAGGGCCTGGTTGCCATTTGGCTTGATTCGCACGACTGGTGCCATGGAGCCGAGCACATGGTAAGCCGAGGGTTTGGATCACAACCACACAGGAGAAGAGCTACCCGAGCTAACAGAAGTGAATGGGCAAAAGGGATAGGCATAAATGCCATCGTGCGAAGGCGGTGGAGCTTATCTCTGCCATGCAAAATAGTAATTGCCAAGTACAACCGCTGATTTACATAGTAGTTCAACCCATTATAGTATAGTTCAACAGTCATATCACTTGGCCGACTAATGAATCAAATGGCAAGTGTATAAACCCATGTGCGCAATCAAAGTTACACCATAGATTTTAACCATCAACATTCAAATTAAAATCAATAACAAACTCAACTATGCGCCAACATATCATCTCATATAATCAATAGTTTAACCAACGTGCCAATGGGTATTCATATAATTAACAAGCCAAAAGTTGTGAAAACATTAACATAGGGATTATATCAAAAGACATATATAAAGATTTAATCATAACCTCTATGCACTTTCATGAAACCAAAGGTCAAGTAGATCAAAATAAAAATCTAAATCTAAATGCCAATGTATTGCATACTCAAAATCAAAACAAATTACACAATCAATCGAAGCATGAGTACCGATCAAATGATCTTACCAGCTGTACAGTGATAAGTAAAAGGTGAGCGCAATAGGCATATCGACAAAAGAGATAATGACAGTTTAGATAATGATCGAAATGCGACTTCGAAAGACTAAGTTTTCATGCTTACAGTCGTGAAAACAAAATGAAGGCAAATATGCAAATGTCGCAAAGAATAAAAATGTCGTTTATTGAAAAATGTGACGAAAAATTGATGTTTGCAAAACATTGGTGTAGGCAGCTTATAAGACAATAGAAAAATGTGAATTGGCTGCCAACAATGGCGACACACTGGTAGAAGCAGTTATCTCTGTTAAAAGAAACAAATCCAAATTAGGACAGCAAAACAAAATTTCAACTCAGAATAACAACCAGAAAATCGTATAAACATCATCATTAACCAATCATTCCAGTAGTGTTTCAAAAGATGAAAACTGATAACAATCTTAAGACCAGCAAGTCACGATATTAAAGATAAAATCTCCAATACTGTTGGCATAGACACTGTTGCCAGCAGGCGTCCATAGCCTCGACAGGGTTTCCATTTAACCCACTCTGACATCTGTATCCTGCCAAGAAGTTCTGGATCAGAATAAAGGACATTAAAGAGGTTCTTTTTTTGCAAATTTTCATATACCCGACATTGCTTCGCTGCCAGCGGGCCTTTTCAGTACCCCGGCGAAGTTGTCTTGGTGCCATGCATGCATTTACCCACTGCCAGCAGACCTGTTCAGTATCCCAGCAAGTTTACAAGCACTTCCCACAGCTCTTCTTAATAATTTTTATTTTGTTTTTCATAGATATGCAGCTAAGCGGGGTGACGCTGAAAATCATGATATTTTAACATATTTTTTCAGACCTCATCAGAATTTTTTAGAACTGTCCTTTATCTAGATTCAGAGGTGTTTTATTTACAAAAACAACTTCCTAAGACAGGGAGACATCCTCTGAGTTATTCCTTTATGGAAAAGGGACAGCGTAAAAATATAATAGATGATCATGACGAACTTTACTTTGGGATCGAAATCAGTAGACTTCTTTCAAACAACAGACTTTTTCCAACACAGATATTAATTTCAGAAATATGCCATTGATGTTTGTACAAATTTCTCAGAAGTTATTTCAGCAAAGAAAAGTTCTATTGTCTTTGTCTGAATAGTTCAGTGTACAAGTATGTGTATTTTCAAAGAAAACAGAAACTGATAAATTGAAATCAAAATCAAAAAGAGAAGCAAACGAAAAAACAAACAAAAGAAAAATATATACATAATATACAAGGGTAGTTATCAGGCAAAGTATCTCTTTAGGGCTTGGCCATTCACCGGGTAGGTGTCAAGCTTCCCTTCAATATTCTGCAATCGAAAAGAACTGGGACCCAACTTTTCAGCAACTAAAAACGGTCCAAGCCATAAGTTTTGAAATTTCATGTGCTCTCCCTTCCCCTCGTGTGATTTGTCCCACTTTAAGATGAGATCACATACTTAAAAATTCCTATCAGAAGCATAATTAGAATCGAAACAACTTTTAACCAATTGTTGATGTTGATCTAACTTACGTTTATCTTGGGTTCTTACCTCTTCTAGCTTCATCAAAGCATTAATTCGGTTTTCTAGAGGGGGACAATCTTCTTCTTGAACTCTCTGTGACAATTGTAGTGAAAGAAGGAGAATGTGGGGTGGCAGAATTGCTTCTTTGCCATAAACGAGAAAAAAGGGGGAGTTACCTACAACACCTTTTGGCGTTACTCTATCAGCCCATAGCGCGTTCAGCAGAGCATTGTGCCAATTCTTGTGATTTTCAACCACCGTTCTCTTGATTATTTTGATCAAGTTCTTGTTTGTTGATTCCGCCAATCCGTTGCCCTGAGGGTAATAACTAGCAGAATACTTCAGCTTAATTCCTTTTTCGAAAGCGAACTCGGTCATCTCAAGAGAAGAAAAGTAAGAAGCATTATCGAAAACTAAACAGTCAAGGATACCGTAACGAATGATAATATTTGAATTTAGAAAGGAAATTACCTGACTGGTGTTAACAGTTCTTAAAGCAACAACTTCAGACCATCGAGTAAAGTAATCTTTGGCTGTCACAATAAACTTGTGATGTTGTGAGGACGGAGGGTTGATTGGACCTATGATGTCAAGGCCCCATTGCTGAAAAGGAGAATCTACCAAAACGGGCTGCAAAGGAAAGGCTGGTTTTTGTAACCGCCCTAATGATTTCTGACAGATGATACATTTACGACACAAGGCATGGGCATCTCTAAAAAGCGTAGGCTAGTAATAACCGGCTCTTAGAACTTTATGAGCAGTGGTGTCACCACCAAAGTGACCACCATCTTCTCCTGCATGCAACTCTAGCAAGACTTTCTCTGCTTCGTCCTTTTCAAGACAACGTATCAGTACGCCGTCAGAATTCTGACGAAATAGGATACCATTAACCAGATGAAAGGAGGCAGACTTTAGTCTCAACGCTCTTATTTTAGCGGGGTCAAGGTGATGGGGGATTGATCCGTGTTCAAGACAGAATCTTATATCGTCATACCAAGGACTAACAGGGTTTTGTGTGCAACATATTAGACTTTGATCACTTTGTCCTAGGTTTGACGTATCACTTTCTTCTTGTTGTCCTGCTGCTGAATCAGCAACTAACTTGCATAACCCTTGGCCTCTCACAATCTGAGCTGGGGTAATTTCTAAGTCATACTCCTGCAAGGAGGTGACCCAGTTGGCTCTCTTTTCTCCTAATTACTTCTGCACTAATAGGTTCCTCATGACTGGGTAGGGGACAATGAATTTCGTCCTTGACTTCAAAAGATAGGACCGGAAGTGCTTAACTTCCTTGAAAACAGCATAGGCTTGCTAATCTACCACTGGGTAATTAATTTCAGCGCCTTTGAAAGCAGAGCTCATAAAGGCGATGGGTACTTCGTGGTTCTCGACATTCTTCTGAGTTAGGACGGTGGCATAGGAACGGTCAGAAGCAAAAGTGTAGAGTGTAAAGTCTTGAGACAAATCTATGCTCATGAGAGACGGAGCGTCTATTATGGCCTTCTTTATTGCATTAAAATCTTGGTTTTCCAGGGGTCCCCAGTGATACTGGGTATCTTTCTTAATCAGATTCTGCAAGGGTCTGACCATTTCAGAGAAGCTGGGGACAAATCTTCTTAGAAAGTTAATCTGGCCTAAGAAAGACTGCATAGATTTTTTGGATGTAGGAGGGGGAAGTTTAGTGATGACTTGAGTCCTCTCGGGGTCAATAATCATTCCTTCGCTAGACACAATGAATCCTAGGAGTTTACCCTGTTCTACTGCAAAGATGGACTTTTTAGGATTGAGGGAGATGTCGTACTTATGACATCATAGTAGGACGGCTCGTAAGTGAGCTAGATGATCGTTTTTGTTTTTAGAAAATACAGTCACATCATCTAAGTAAACTACAATGGAATGATTAATTAAGCCTCGAAAAACAATGTCCATTTCTCTCTGAAAAGTGGCTCCGGCATTAATTAATCCGAAAGGCATTTTGCGATAAGCATAAGTGCCCCACGGAGTACGGAAGGTAGTTTTGAGTTGGTCTGGCGGAGACATCAGGACTTGGTTGTATCCAGAGAAACCATCCAGTAAGGATAGCCTCTTAGAACAAGATACCTATTGAAGGATCTGTTCCATGGGTGGGACAGGATAGTTGTCTTTATCAGACGCTCTATTAAGGTTTCGGAAATCGACGCAGAGTTGGATTTCCCCATTTTTCTTCCGAACTAGGACAAGGTTAGAAACCCATTGAGTGTGTCTAACAGGAAAAATTATCTTAGCATTTAGGAGCTTAGTCAATTCTTTTTTAATGGTCGATTCAAGTTTAGGATGCATTTTCCTCAGTTTTTGTTGAAAGGGTAAGGTTTGGGGCTTCATCGGGATAACATGTTGTATGATGTTAGGGTCGAAAGTTTTAAGGTCGTCATATGTCCATGCAAATAAATCTTTAAATTCTTTGAACAATTTAATAAAAGAGGCTTTTTCTTGTCGAGAACATCCCAAGCCTAGATTAATGCACTGAGGATTTTCATTAGTTCCTAAGTTCACTTTTTCATAAGATAATGAGGAACTATTGGTTTTACAGTTGACCGTCTTTTTAAATTTATCTTCAAAATCATAAAAATTCTCTAATCTGACTATAGATTTTGGGATCGAGTTTACCATATCTGATAGATCTTCAGGAGTTTTTGGATCAGGTGTTACCGTAAAATCATGCAAATTGTCATCGTGTGTGTGTTCGTCTACCACCGTGCCTTGAAAGGTTTCTTCCATGTGCAGAAAGTTGATGATCTGCTTATCGTCGTCAAAGACTCTCCAGTTCGTGATGTTGTCGGGAATGGATGGTCGAAACAACAACTCAATGGAGAATTCATCTGGTGATAAGCCTTCTGCAGGAAGAAGTTTAGAAGCTACACTAGCTAATAGATCTTCTTCAACATTATTTAATCTAGGAATGGAATTTATATTGAAAGCAGAAAATTTATTCATTAAATTCCATACCTCAGACTGGTAGCTCTTGAGATGCGGAGAAAGACAGTGGATATAATTTCTTACCTGTCTAACCAATATTTCAGAGTCACCAAATACAACCAGGTTTTGAATGTTCATATCCAGAGCTTTTCTGATACCTTGCAGTAAAGCCTCATATTCTACAGTATTATTAGTACATTCAAATTCCAACCTACATGCTATCAATGTTTTGTTACTTTCCAGATTGATAATAACGCAGCCTGCTCCAGCTCCTTCTTTAGACTTTGACCCATCAAAATACAGAGACCAGATTGGATTTCCATCGGGTACATGAGAACGTTGCGTGGAAGCGGTTGGTTGTGCGTACGCTGCAATCTCAGACTGTTGTTCTGGATTGATGATAGGTGAAGCCTCGACCATGAAGTTGTCGAAGAAGGTGTCCATCCCTTGTACTTCAGGTGAATCAGAAGAAGGTGTATATGGTTCATTAGGATCATTCAAATCTGTGACCGTGAGCTTAAGGTAGCGCTCATGTTTCACTTTTATTTTATTAGGCTTGCCATTTTCTGGAAGCCATAGATGAGACCAATCTATCGCGAAATAACCATGTAATTGCTCCGACCAGTCCCTACTTAAAAACAGACCATACACTTCTGGAATATCCACAACAATTATATCAATAACTTGATGAACCTTGGGGTTAGATGATAATTTAATAAGCACATTTTTTAGTTCACCTATAACTTTGACATTTGTTCTATCAAGTTGTATGATTTTTAAAGTAGAGGGTTCAACTTCAGCATTTATCTTTTGACAAACAGACCAAGGCATCACATTGGATGACACTCCTGAGTCTACCATACAATTATGCATGTTTCTATTGAAAATCTCGAAGGTTAACAGGAAAGGAGGTACATTCTTGCGAGTACTCAGAGTAGTAGCTTGTGGATTTTTACTCGCAGTTTCTAAAGCTACTTTATCTACATTATTTACATTATTTACATTACTTACAGGAAGGATTCCTTTATCTTGAGGATCAAGATTATTTTTAGTGAAAGTCTTCTGAGGGACTTTGTTTTTCACAACCTTGTTACCATTAGAATTACCATTCTTTCCATTCTCTGAAATATTTTGCAACATTTTTTGCAACAAAAATGGAAAATATTTTAGAGAATCTCTCTAGAGAATGGAAGTCTTAGTCATGGATTTTCATAAACATGAAACAAAATATTGATATTATGAAAAGCGAAAGTTGTAGCAGAACATCAATTTCTGTCTCAGTTTGTATTAAAAATCCATATCCTGGTTCTCCCACAAGTGAGGATGATCCTTATTACAAAAAATAATAAGTATTTATAAGTTTTTCCACAGGGTAAAACCTCCATGTGGAAGTTATAAAACTGTTTACATAAAATCTGGGAAGATATCCCAAGTTCAACTAAACTAGGAAACTATAATAAAACTAAACTCACAAATATCCTCTAGCCTGTCCAATATGTCCCATGCAATTTCGAATTTACCTGAAAAGGATCAACAATGAACAAGTTAGAAGGATCTTTTATTAATAAAATGATAAAAAAATTAATTCTATAGACTAGCTACAGAATCCTCTGATTCTGTAGCTGGTCTAAAATAAGATACAGAATCAACATTGAAATTAATTGAAAATCTTTTAAAGAATTCCATTTATTTGACATCCAATAACCATTTGAAAACGAATCATTTAATTTGAGTTTGTTATACCATTCGAAATCAAACAAGATCAAAATCATTCAACCGAATATAGAGATAGGTGTACTCTGTTTCTTTTACCACAAAATCGGGTCAACAGAATCATAATCGAATGATTGTGAAATCGTTTCATATCCAATTGAAACCGATATGATCAAACAAAAATACAGGCAACCGTTATGCTGCTTCAACAAGAGATATGATCGAATCGAACAAGATGTTTTTCCAATCGTTATGACTATGTTAACACAACAAATGATTCATGCTACGAATAGATCAATTCAAACTGGCGCGAAAACCAATTCAAATAAAATCGTAACAGGATCGATTGATTAGCAATAGAATTCGTAATTTGTTATTGCAAATTGGGCAAACAGGATCAATTGACTTTGATCAAAATCGTTTCAATCAAACAAATTATAACTGGGTTTGACCAATTCATTTTAAAAACTTAAAATCAAACAGAGTAGCAATCACAACTTTGAAAATTATATGACAGAGCAAATTGTAACCAACAAACTCAGTGAAACCATTTGCCAATCACAGCATAGGGATCATAACGAAATCAAATCCAAACGAACCGCATTCTAAATTGAGCGTGAAAAACTTCCCGTTCGGCGTGGATACAAAACGAATTGAATTGAAAACAAACCATTAATTTCGTAACTTCAATCAGGCAAACCAATCAATCAAATCCAAACGAAAACCATTCAAATCCAATCAAAATCTATCGATAGCTGTTCTGGGAATGACCAAATCATATATCAAATCGAAATTTCTTTTTATTTTTAGCAAACGAAAACACTGTACAGGATAAACGCATCATTATAGAGCCATTTCAACATATAAACAAAGCTATTCGAGAACCAAATTTGACTCGTTATATTACTCATGGTAAAAAACGATATCAAAATCATACCTGTACAACGATGAGATGACTTGATCGTGCCAATTTAGAGTTGATAACGGTTGTGGCCAATTTCAACATTTTTGAAAAGGATTGAGCCTGTCGTCTTCTTCGTGTTATCAGCTACTTGGAGTTGGTCTCGTTGGCTTGTCAATACCTCAATTCGACTTTCTAGTGTTTGAATTTTCGATTGGAGTATGGGAAAATCAATGTAGTATCATTCCAACCATAAATCGCATTGGTCACAGGACGACTGTGTGGGGTTTGGAAGAGCAGGCGAGGGTTTGGACATATGGCTGAAGGTTTCGTTAGGCAATTTGATACCAGGGTAGCTAGGGTCGTTCCTTAGGCAGGGGGCAAGATTTGTCACGAAATCGCAAGGTGGTTCGGGGCATAAACCCTGTGAATAAGGATACTCATCGGCTAAAAAATGTTCTATGTCAGAATCTGAATCCTCACTAAGGACGATAGGGTCTCGCTCAATAGAGGGTTTAGGCTTGTTTCTAGCGATCCTTGAAATCATCCGAGCGTTCTTTTTACCCTTGGCATTAGCAGTAGGGTTTGCCTTGGGATTTTTTCTCACAGGTATTTTAATCGTCTTGGATTTCTCAGTTTCAATGCCTGGTAAGTCAATAGGAGGGTCGAGTGAAGGCTTAGGAGCGGGCAATATAATATGTAAGGGCAGGGATGGCTGAACATAGGTTTCACTTACCACAGGTTTGTCAACCTGGACAAGGACTGTATCCTCAAAACCATCACGAGCTATGAAAGCTACCCAGCTATCATCATGTAAACCCAAGTGATGCACAACGATAAGTTTAATAAGCCCATAGTGGAACAGGCTACTATCAGCCTTCTGCCTTTTAAATCTTTTTGACATCTTATATAAGCTGCATTGAAAGTAGAAAGGCATGTTTAAAGGATACCCTATAAAATCATCAGCAAACGTAGGTGGTAGAGAAAGACGAGCCCGTATTGACCTTCACAGTTCACGAACTGCTTGACTAGCATTAATAGGTCATGTCATTGTGGTTTGAGCATAGATATGGGCATACCTCTGTCACACGAGGTGACTTTTCGCGAGAGAAATAGCAGTGTCCATGGCACCTCCTCGACCTTACAATTCTTAAACCAACGCTGTCCCGAGGTAGGTAACCCTATAGCAGAGCTGATAAACTTCTCATTGATCTCCAAATGTAAGTCTCCCACCTTGGCTCTACAACCATCGAAAGTCATGGCAAACTGTCATGCTACAGCTAGATTAAAACCCTCAAATCGTTGTATAAAGGCAAGCCAACAATTCTCTTCCAAGTCCTTCTGGGCATTGTCAAACATTAACAGGGCCTGGTTGCCGTTTGGCTCGATTTGCATGACTGGTGCCATGGAGCCGAGCACATGGTAAGCCGAGGGTTTGGATCACAACCACACAGGAGCAGAGCTACCCGAGCTAACAGAAGTGAACGGGCAAAAGGGATAGGCATAAATTCCATCGTGCGAAGGTGGTGGAGCTTATCTCTGCCATGCAAAATAGTAATTGCCAAGTACAACCGCTGATTTACATAGTAGTTCAACCCATTATAGCATAGTTCAATGGTCATATCACTTGGCTGACTAATGAATCAAATGGCAAGTGTATAAACCCATGTGCGCAATCAACGTTACACCATAGCTTTTAACCATCAACATTCAAATTAAAATAAATAACAAACTCAACTATGCACCAACGTATTAGCTCATATAATCAATAGTTTAACCAATGTGCCAATGGGTATTCATATAATCAACAAGCCAAAAGTTGTGAAAACATTAACATAGGGATTATATCAAAAGACATATATAAAGATTTAATCATAACCTCTATGCACTTTCATGAAACCAAAGGTCAAGTAGATCAAAATAAAAATGTAAATCCAAATGCCAATGTATTGCATACTCAAAATGAAAACAAATTACACAATCAATCGAAGCATGAGTACCGATCAAATGATCTTACCAACTGTACAGTGATAAATAAAAGGTGAGCGCAATAGGCATATCGACAAAAGAGATAATGACAGTTCAGATAATGATCGAAATGCGACTTTGAAAGACTAAGTTTTCACGCTTACAGTCGTGAAAACAAAACGAAGGCAAATATGAAAATGTCGCAAAGAATAAAAATGTCGTTTATTGAAAAATGCGACCAAAAATTGATGTTTGCAAAACATTGGTGTAGGCAGCTTATAAGACAATAGAAAAATGTGAATTGGCTGCCAACAAGTCTCCAACGCTCTGTATCCCTTTACCTTCTCGCTTCACCTGAAATATACAAGTGAATTCCCTGCTCTGATACCACTTGATTTGTATCAGAGTGTTGTTTACCTCTTATGCCTCCCTCGTCTGAAATATACAGATAAGAATCAGGCTCTGATACCACTTGATGCAGTGAGACATGACCACCACCTCGTGCTCCTACTCACAGGATCGATCAATCATTTCATGAGCCGAAGCGGCTCTTCCGATTCCCTGCCATAATCTCTACTAAAAACCTGATCCACAGGTCCTACTCTTTCCCTGTCACGGCCTCTACATGCGCCTGCGACTTTTCCCCAATGACAATTCTGGGTTTTGGGGTTTCCTGATCCCCGATGTCACGAGAACCACTGTCCTCTTGAATCCCCAATCTCTGATGAGCCAATGCGCCCCTTTCATGTCATAGCCCCTCCTGTCGAAGCCCTGGTCCACATGACCACCTCTCATAAGACCGCAGCCTTATCTCCTTTCGGGGTTTCGGACATCGCAATGCTGAAATGCATAAACCTCTTGTCCATAGGATTCCCGATATCCCGATGCCCGTAATGCCGATAGATATCTTTCCTTTCGGGAAATCTCTCGAATGCTCTGATCTCCTCCACGCGTCCTCTTATGATGGACGGTCCTGATCGACTCTCATGATTTCGTGACTTCTGATGCTCCAGAAGCCTTTCCCTCAGGATTCGCGAAACGCCGAACCCCGATGCTTCGATTGACTTTTCTATCGAGACTTCCCCCGATAGTCTGGATCTCTGCCATGTATCCCGACTGATGGATGACCCTAATCTGATCTTGCAATTTCGGAGTTTCTGATACCCCAATGACAAAAATTCTCTGTCAACTCAAAACCCCGGTAGCCAATATACCAATGGGTCGCTCGATCCCCGCCACGCATCTCCACAAACGGACGGCTCAGATTCACTCTCGCTATTTCGAAACTTGAAATGTCCCAACTTTCTCGACCTCAAGAACTCTGATATCCCGAACTCCGATATCCCGATAATCTAATCATTTCGGGACTTCCACCCTCCTATTCATGAAGCTTAAACCTCATGTAACTCCTATCATATCTGACAGCTATCAGGTTCTTCACTCAAGATCTGATGGTTCAGATCATCTCTTCTCCTGCGCACTCTCTAGACGTGAAATCAATAGTCCAGATCTCTTTCTCCAGCCGATCTGACATCTACTGCTCTCTCCCTCCTGAGCTTGCACACTGTCTTCCGAGACTTGGAAGAATTTCAATCTTCCAGAGGCTTCAACCTTGGCCTTCCTTCTCCTCTACGAACTCCTCACCCTTGGAGCTTCGTCGCGCGTATAAAAATGATGACCCTCCTAAGCTTTGAGTACTCTGAACCCGTCAGAGGGTTCTGAAGCTTATGCACTCCTTGCAGTTACGACTCTGTGCCTGAAATCACTCGCCCTCATGAACTTATCCTTTCGAATCCTTAAAGGATTCTTCAACTCATGCGCCCTTGCAGAGTATTCACATGCACACACAGTGTTGTCTCTCCCGAGCTTCTCAAATGATTAGACCCATAAGGGATTTTATCCTTCTTTCTTCTCCCACAGATGGAGAAATTGGATGCCCTCCTGGCTATCCTTCTACTCAAGCAACCTCTTGCTGAGTCTGCAGGGTGTTCAACAACCCTGTGAAGATCCCTCAGTGGATTCTTCCTCTAAATTCCAGAACTCAAAGAGTTCTCTTTTCTTCTGTCTGCACACTTACTCAATGCCCTCCTGGCAGAGTATCTTTTCACAGAATGTCAGCAGTTCTTCCCTTTGTGCACACCTTGCACCTACTCAATGCCCACCTCGCAGAGCTCTTCAGAATCCTCAGTGATTCTGGTTCTTCTTGAACTCACAAAAGAGTTCTATCTCAATGCACCACTGTGCATATGCTCAATTCCCACTTGGAAGATCTTCACAGAACTCCTCAGATATTCTATCTGCAACTGTGTTCTTCTCCCACATCCTTGCTTCCTGAGGTGTTTAGAAACCTCACAGGTCTTTTCCTGAGTTGTTGATTTCATCTTCTGTGCTCACCTGACACGTCTTTGTCTAAATCCGCGGAGTTCAGAAATGCATCCCCTGTGCATGGCTATCAGAACCCACAGTGTTCTGTCACACCGTCCTGGTGTGAAGCCTCAAAGACCTCAAGCCTAAAGATCAAACACACCCCTGCAAATGCAAGATAACATATTACATCTACAACATATAGAGAACACTCGCAGACATCCACATAACACAAAAATACATGCAGGAAAAAATTCTTCTGTTTATATTAAATGGAAAATGCCTGTTTTTTTTACAAGGTGTTCCTGAGCACGACCTGTAACAAGGTATCGGCTCCTCTCTCTTCTGTTCTCTACTTGCAGACTCTCTTCTATCTCCACACACTCACTCCTCTATTCCATCCACCTTCACAAAATGAGATCCTAAATCTCTTTTACCTGAGGGGGCTCTTCGAGCTCTTCCCTCCAACCTACCTACCCTATTCAATTACATTGAATGGGTTGTCTAGTCCAGCATCGGATCTAGATCTCATCCATACAAAACATTAAAGGCCTTCTTATCTACAACCTGCTCAAAGGCATGGCTTCACAGCTCAACAACTTAAACATTAAATTACATTCAATTCAAGTTTTAAATGAGGACTGCGCCTCTCTTCAACAAACGATCTAAATTCGCTGACGCGGCTGGCTGGCTGGTTGGATGACGTGGAGATACGCTCCTGCATCAACCATCAAAAGTTGAGGTTCCAACACCCCCCCATAAACACATGACTCTGGAGATTCAAGAGTGAAATTAATTCAATAGGATGCCCCCTCATAATTGCATCTTCCTGAATCCCAAGCATCATACGAAGGTTGATAAAATTAACTTCAGATAATTTCTTAGTAAATATATTTCCTACCTGATCATATCTTCTGCAATAGACAAGATAGATAATGTTCTCATGAACCAATACCTCAAATAGTGAGCATGAAGCTCAACATATTTCATCTTACTATGTGCAACATGGTTGTCAGCAACTTGAATAGCACTTTAATTTTCATAGTAAAGTGTATTTAAGGTTTGTACACGAAATCCAAGTTCACCCAAAATATGGCAAATCCATACTGCCTTTGTACCTGCATGAATGGAACCATGATATTTCGTTTCTATAGTTGACAAGGAGACTAACTTTTGTTTCTTGCATGACCAAACCAATAGTCTAGTGATGAAGAAAAACACATATCCAGAAGTGGATTTCTGATCATAATTGTCACCTACCCAGTCAAAGTCAGTGAAACCGACAAACAAATCTAAAATTTGACAATACTCGATACCAAGATGAGTAGTACCCTTGATATAGTGAACAATTATTTTAACTGCTTTCTAATGGCTTTCTTGGGGATTCTGCATGAAACGAGAAACCACACTAACAACAAAGGAAATGTCAGGTTTACTGTGAGTAAGATAAATGAGACTTCCGACCAATTGTTAATAGAGTGTAGCATCAACTTTAGGAGTTTCAAAAGTTTTTCTTAGCTTAACCCCATATTGAAAAGGAGTAGCACATGGATCACAATCTTTCATCTTAAAACGTGTCAAAATATCCATTACATATTTAGATTGAGAAATGAAAAAACCATGATATCGCGATAATACTTGAAGACCCAAAAAATAATCCAAAATACCAAAATTTGCCATGTCAAAGGACTCAACAAGTTGTTTCTTCAATCTAAGAATGAGATCAATGTTATTTCCAGTTATGACAAGTTCATCAACATAAACAACAATAATCCAAGTGTTTCCATGAGTATGGATTACATAGAAGTTGTGATCATATTCAAAATGTTTGATTAAACCAAGTCGAAGAAATAAATTATCAATATAATCATACCAATATATGGGAGATTGCTTCAAACCATAAATAGACTTTTGAATTTGACAAACGAGTTTAGAATCTATCATAAAACTAGGAGGTTTTTCCATGAAAATTTCTTCAAATAGCTCTCCATGAAGAAAGGAATTATTCACATCCATATGATGGATCTTCCATCCAAATCGAGCAACAAGAAAAACAATCAGTTGAACAGATTTCATGTTCACAATAGGCGAAAAGGTATCAGTGTAGTCGATGCCTTCTTACTGAAAAATACCTTCACAAACAAGTGAGATTTGTGATGCTCAACAACACATTCAGAGGTAAATTTGTTCTTATAGACCCATCGACACTTCACAATGTTCTTCCTTGAGGTCAACGAACTAAATCCCAAGTGTGATTCTTCAGTAAAGAATCCATTTATGTCTACACAACCTGCTCCCATTAGATTTTTCCTTATGTATTTGATTAGGTAACAATATTAGAGGTTTCAAGCACATGATTCATCAATGCAACACTAACATGTTGCTTCTAACTATGAATTTTTCATCCTAAATAAACATCACCAGCATCAGGACTAGCAACTTTAATGGTCTTGGAAACCCATCTGGGTAGACAAGAAAGGGGTTAACTATTGTTCACTGCAAAACATTGCCAAGAAGTTAGAAAAGTTTCAATCGATGGAGATGGTGGACCAGTTGAAACAAAAATCAATTGACCATTCGAATCGTAGGTCGAAGGTCCAATTGAAACAGGAAGAGATTTTGACTTTCTATTCAAAGGATTAAAAAACAAAACATGAGAACTAGAGTAAAAAAACATGAAAGTGATCATACTATAACAATCCAGAGGAGACATTCAACAACTTGATGACATAATACTTCTCATCAAACCATATATTTCTTCTGATAATGATCTATCATTTCAATGGGTCAACTAGTCAATAGGCTTTAGAATCTTCAAAGTATCCCATCATGATGCAATCATGACTCTTTGCATCCAATTTATTTATGAAATAATTGAAAATATGATCCCAGGAAACACATTTGAACACAAGGAGATGGCAAAATGAGAGCTTCCTTCCACACCATCGTTTGAATAGATTCCTCTGTTAGGAAATGAAGGGTACTTCCACACTAATCCTAGCAGAAGAGAAGAAGAATTTAATCAAGAACGTACATGAAACAAGCAATAACATAGTACATCGATATTTTACCCTGGAACCTTTTACCGAGAGAAACAAAAATTACTTTGAGTTATGTACACTCTTGTTGTCTTATTCATTATGAATAAAAGGTTACATTACTAACATTGGTCTACACCTAAGAAATAATAGACATCATACCCTCTTTCTTGCACAAGAACAACCCTGTAGCCAAATCGATTTACATATGTGTGACCAACAACCTACAACTACACATGCATTGACATGCATAAGTTCATTACAAAATTACAAAATTAGCCTTTACGGCCTTACAACACACCTCTTTATAGGATTTACAATAGGAAAACCCCTAAATATTGGCACCCAAAAATAGTTAAATATCTATGCATACCATTGGCTACAAATCCCATGATTCTGTTACAGTCAACTTCCAAGTTGGGTTACTAGCCGACTACCAGTCGACCTTCATTCATTATCTACTCGGTCATCTCACACCCACACTTTGACCTCTTGTTGGTTGACTTTTTTGTTGATACCTTCCACTTCAAATTTTCTCAGTTGACTCCCTCGACCTTTTACTTTTTGTCGATCCACCTCGACCTTCAACCGCCAGTCGATATACCTCAACTCGAATTTCATTGCAAAGAATATAACAACCCAACATTCTCCCACTTGTTGTCTTCTTTGTTGAAACAAAATATTCTTGAACTTTCATTCATAGACCCAGCGAAGCAATGCCCATTTCCTCTCTGGATCAAGAGAACTTCACAACACTCACAGACTTGGTCAACAAGTCTACTATGTTTTCCAACGTGTCTACATTCTCCAGTAGCACCTTGTTACTTTCCACCATATTTATTACGAAATGGTATTGTACATCAATGTGCTTATTCTTTGAATGATAAGAAAGTTTCATTTCCAGAAATATTATGCTTTGACTGCCGCAACTCACCTTCATAGCTCTCTTCTCAAACCCTATTCCTGAACACAACCTTTGAATCCATATCGCTTCCTTTCATCCATGAGTGGTCGCCATGTATTCACATTCTATTATGGCCACCTGTTGCTTACTCATCCAGCTTGCTTCACCAAACATCTTGAAGACATATTTGTTGGTCAACCTCCTTCGATCTAGATCTCCAGCTCATTCGGAATTGACAAAGCCATGTACTTCTACTTTACCATTTTCACCTCCAGGTCTTCCTTGGTAGCATATAAAATAATCCTTCTTTCCACACAAATACCTGAATACTCTCTTGACAGTTTTCCAGTGCTCCTTCATAGGTGTCAACATGTTTGGTCGAGTGCAAACCATCACATACTTTATACTACCAAAAACAAATTCATAGTGAACACGTGCCATGTCCTCTATCTCTTCTTGTGTATTTGGAAACTATTCAGCATAAATCATTTCTCCCATAGGAATTGGCACCTTCACCGGTTTGCAATACTAATTGAACCATTTTAGAATGGTTTCAATATACTTCATCTGATTCAACCAAATTTTTATAGCATCTTGATCTCTCTTAATATCCATTCCCATAATGAAGTTAGTTGCACTGATATTCTTCATGTCAAACTTGGAGGATATATGCTTCTTCACCTCCTTTATTGTGTCCATGTTGTTTCCAATCAACATGTCATCGACATAAAAAGATACATATATGAAATTCCCACATTCTTCCTTGGAATATATGTAGTGATCAAATTTGCTTCTCACAAATCCCAAAATAAGGATGTAAGTGTCAAACTTATTGTACGACATCCTTGGCGATTTCTTTAGACCATAAAGGGATCTTTTGAGTTTGCACACCAACTCTTGCTTTCCCTTTACTACAAACCCTTCATGCTATTTCATGTAGATTTCTTCTTCCAGGTCCCCATGTGGGAACATTGTCTTTACATCCATTTGTTCTATTTCCATATCGAATGTTGTATCCATCAACATTAGTACTCTAATGGAATTTGTTTTTGCAACAAGGAAAAAAATCTCACCGAATTCGACCTCCTTTACTTGGAAATACCCTTTCGTTACTAGTCGAGCTTTAAACTTCTTGACTTGTCCTGTGAAATTCATATTCTTATTGAACACCCAATTTCTACCAATGAGATTTATTGCACTAGGCAACTTGAATAAATCCCATGTCTCATTCTTGTACAAGGATTCCATCTCTTCGACCATGGCGTCCTTCCAGAGTTTACCCTATGTCGAGTTGACTACCTCATCGATTGACTTGGGATCATCATTGATGGTTGTTAGCATGAATGTGGAGTGGAAGTTAAGAAGACTATACCTCCCAATTGGTTTCTTTACTCTTTATGACCTCCTTACCACTAGAGTCAGTTGTTCCACCTCTTCCTCAGATTCAGTCGACTCATCTGAATCATCTTATTCATTCCTCATTTCAAACCACATCATATCAAGATTATTCTCATTCTAAACAACTTCCTCAGGCTCATATTTACCTCCGACTTCTCTGAAGACCACATCTCAACTATACACAATTCTCCTTGATGCAGGATCCCATAGATTTTATCATTTCATCCCTTCTTTATATCTGATGAAAATACATTTGATTTCCTTCTTGTCTAGCTTGCTCCTCTTTTCCTTGGGAACATGCACAAATGCATCACAACCAAATACTTTGAGATGTGCCAGTGAAGGATTATTACCAGACAATACCTCATTGGTATTATGTCAACTAGTGCCAAAGAAGGAGACATTTTCACCAAATATCTTACAGTCTCAACTACCTCCGCCCATAATTATTGTGCGATCCCAACACCACTAAGCATGCTCCTTGCCTTATCCATCAACTTTCTGTTCATTCTCTCGGAAACTCCATTTTTTTGTGGGGTATATGGTTTGGTATTTTGGCATGATATTCCACACTTCTTACAGAACTGATCAAACTCTTTTCCACAAAATTCACCACCATTATCAGTCCTCAACACTTTAATCCTCTTCTCTGTCTGGTTTTCCACAAGATCTTTAAACTCCTTAAATATTTCAAAAACCTCTAATTTCTTCCTCAGGAAATATATCCATGTATTCCTAGAAAAAAAATCTATGAAGGAGACATAATAAAGAGATCCACCAAGTGAAGGCATTGTAACTGTTCCAAACACATCACTATGCACCATTTATAGAATCACATTTTCCCTTGTCTCTCTAGATGGGAAACTCACCTGAATTTGTTTTCCATATATGCAATGTTCACAAAAGTCAAATTCTAAACCAAATTCAGGAAAACCTTCGACCATACCTTTTATTTTCATAGCTCGAAGTATTTTTTCTCCAATGTGTCCCATCCTCTCATGTCATAAATTGGTCGGGTCAATCTCATCATGTCTTGTCGAGTCAGTTTGAACTGAATTGGATCAATTAGAGTCGAGTTGTTTCGACATCCAGTTAGGTTGAGTCGATTTCAAGAGCAATGATGTTGTTGCATCTAGTCGATTAGACATTCCCAATACAAAATCCTCTGATTAAGAACATCAAACCTCTAACCATCTTACACGAATCCTTTTGAAACAGAGTATGCACACCTGCATCACTCTTCTTTCTGACAGATATCAGGTTTCTTTCCAAACCCAAAATGTGTAGCACACCTGGAAGGGTTCTTTTCCTCCCATCCTGCAGTGTCATTCAGACTCTTCCTCATCCGACAATTCGGGTTTTCGAGTCGTCCCCAAAGAACACATCACCCCCATCATAGGGTTCATATTCACATAACCATTCTTCATGTGGTGTCATATGATAGGATTATCCTGAGTCGATCAACCAAACATATTGATCCAAATCTGTATCGATCGATGTCAAATACAAATCAACTCCCTTGTTTGAGGTCGTATTTATCTTAGTTGACTGCTACTCATCGAATCCAACATTGACTTGTGTTTCGTTTGTGTTAGTCACCGTTAAATGTTTTTATGTGAAATTAAGATTTTGGGAACTAACGAGACACTAGATTGGTTTGGAATCCTGATAAACCAAGGTAGGGGCTAAATCTCGCAGAGAAAGGCTAAAAATAGCAAGAGCGCTAAGTGAATGGGGCATAATATGACGTGGATCATGAAATCTCAAAGATTGACGGTCAAGGATGATTTCGGGGGGAGAATCTGTGCAGAGGATCATTTTGGAAAGCGGGCCAAAATTTAAACCGTGGTTTTCGATCGGGGATACCTGGCACCACCAGATACATTTCAGGGTGAAAATCGGGTTGCCCCTAACCACTCCCTCACACCCATGGAATTTGGAAAAGTATAAAAGGGGCACTTTGTGTTGGTTGTGGAGCCTGATTATCTTCCTGATTTAGAGGTCCTTGCTTTCAGCCGTGTTTATACCCCATGAAGTATTTACACCCCAGAAGTATGTACACTCTCCCACGCGGGGGAGTGAACAGGGGGGTACCCCCTCTATGGGGTCCTGGGGGGATATCCCCCCGGCTAGAGGGTCTGGGGGAAAGTGGGCCCCCAGCGGGGGTTCGGGGGCGAAGCCCCCGAAGCAAAA
>ML788541.1:162485-193698 GCA_009831015.1 Picea engelmannii | reverse complement strand
ACTGAGAGGGGGGTGAATCAGTATCAAGTACAATTTAAAACATTTTTCAACTTATACTTAAACCATTCAACTATATCCAATGAGCAATGAACAATAGTATAAGAGTTACACCAATACACCATAATACACCATGCAAAATATATTAGAAATAATCAATAGTTATTGTTCAAGGGAAGTAATGACTTCCAGAGGTAGCTACAACTTCCAAATGTAAAGGGAGGGATAAACCTCCAAGAGGAAGATACAATCCTGCAATATCAAGAGAGATTTGAACTCTCCATCCTTGCCCCTTCCTTCCACCTAAGAATGTATGAGAGATAATAAAACTTTACATTAAATCATCACCATCAACCAATCATCACATAGAACCTGATAATGCTTCTTGAGACTTCTTCAATTCTTGGAGTACTCTGATCCTGTAGATAATATTACTCAATGTATTCTCTGAAACTCCTCCAATTTTCACTCCTTGAATCCCCCCCAAAAAGAGGTTATAGAAAGAATGGTAGACTTTATTCAATTCTGGTCTATTTAGGAGAGTGAACTTGCACAGAATGACCCATGCTCAATAATTAACATCTGATTTTGAAACTCACACACAAGAAACTAAAGTCTGTACTCTTTCCAGTGAAAGTTTTCCCACTTCATTTAGATTCTCTATGAATAGGTTATGACTGTTTTACCCGGAACACTTGTTTATTGACTAGCTTCAATAATGGTCACAAACCCTATCTTCCATAGAGTGTATCTCCATAATTATAGAAAAATGAAATTTTTACCAGAGGTACCTTGATATGTCTTCTCAATACCATAGCGATTTTTCCATCTGAATCGTTCTAGAAAAAAGGTTATAGCAAAAATGGTAAGATGACCTGAAAATAACATACCTTAGAACACATCACCAAAAGACTTCATCCTCCCTTGAAATCCAACCTTCTTTACTTCTTGTTTCCTCTGAAATTCGACTTGTATCAAAATGAATGTATAATTATGTTTATTTATACCATTTATGTCACTTCATTTTAACATTAGGGATGACCTGACACTTTCTTATTTTGTAATTCATTTCTTTAATCATCTTTAGGGCCTACATGTACTTCCTTCTTCAATTCACTTTGTCATCTTCAAAAATTCATTTCTCCTCAACCATGAGGATCCACGTGATGTGCCACATACCACCATAAACAACATGATGTATACTATCCATTAATGGGTGTTGTATATGCATGTGCATTGTCCTTCATGTCCAAATACCTTTATCAATCTTGCGGTCCAAAATCCATGACTAGGGTTGACATCAATGACAACAACTAATCTTCCAACAATCAGAATGGGCCCAAAATGCCATAAATCTACTCAACTCAATTCCTACTACAAAACTTCAGACTATTGGAGTTAAATAAAAAAATACATTGATTATCTGGGCCAGGAGGGTTATTGCTAAACATAACCTATTGAAATCAGTCCAAACCAAGGCAACCGAGATGGATCAAAGTGTGCAAGAGTTCAAATATGTGTTTGAAGTATTGTTTATCAAAGGCCTGCCACCATTTTGGGATGACAAGGGAAAATTGTATGATTAGGAAGAATACAATGCTTTCCTCACTCAGTGCAGAATGGATCACTCCAAGTTCAAAACCCTGGAGGAAAATCTAAAAGGAGCTACATTAGTTGAGCATCTGATTACAGACTTTGATATTCTGAATCAATTCAAATAAGTTAAAATTGGACTACTAGTCATGACATGTGCTTTCTGCATTGACCAGGAAATCTTGATCAAAGAAATGACAGATTATGATATCCCTTGTGACTTGCAATGGAAGGAGACAGTACGGTTGGGCAAGACAAAGTGCAGTTTTCCAGGGTCCAATAGATGATGTCCAGAAGTCACTGAAGATGGAAGAGTAGGTGGAAGACCAGAGAAGAACAAGTGGAAAAGAACAATACTGGAGCATCAGAGGAATCATAATATGGATCATGAAATGTTTCCTTGCTAATTATTGTAATTGGTTTCAAACCGAAACTATCATTTGTAATCATTGTAATCAGTTTCAGAAACTGAAACGTTTCATTTCGATCATTGTAATCGGTTTCAAACTGAAGGAACTCATCTTTTATAAATATTAGGAGTTCCAAATGCATTAAGGGTTGGAAGAAATGCATGGGAATGATTTTAGCTATTCAAAACTTGAATGTAATTTTCTGAAGCTGAATTGAATACACATGCAAAAGTCTTGAAGTTTCCATGAAAAGATTCTAATGGTAGTGATCTAAGTTTTGTCTCCTCTCTTTATATGTATTTCCTGTATTTCTGATTTCATTTTCACTATCTTCTGTATAAATTGGATAGTCAAAAGCCCATAATTCATCTTTTGATGCTCTCGGCTGAAGAAATTTAAACTGTGTTAATTTCTTCCTAACTAATTCAAAATTCATTTATTTAATGCTCTGCTGCAGTTATATGTTTTCTTTTCTTCCTACACTCTGCAAATTTACAATTTATAACTCAAATTTATCGCCTCATTTATCCTTTCTCCTCTGGATATTTCTACATACCAGTCAATGCTTCCATTCGTTTCAAAAGTTTTACTCCATGTCCCTAAGTGTCCCTCCCCTTACTTGCTAGAAAANAAAAAAAAAAAAAAAAAAACCCAAAACAAAAAAACCTAGCCATTGAATTGTTAAAAAATACTCATTATTAAAGACCAAGTGACAGGAGAGAGCCCTCTCTAAGTTGGGCAGGCTAGTACCCAATGCTAAATTTGGTTTGTAGGTTACCTCTGTCATTTTTTTATCAGCTGAAAAAATTTACAAAGTGTTATCATTCTAGCGTCGTTGTTAGGGATCAAAAGTGAAATCTTCCTTGGGAAAAGAACGACTTAAAGCTTCAGATTTGATTCCTGAGGGTGAAAGTGGATCAAAAACCTTATTAGCTGAGAAAAAATATACCCTCGTGACTCCATTATAAATAAACCATTAGCATAAAGTAGTTTGAGCTAGAAATCCTGGCTCCCAAGAGAATTCATACCAGGAGAAACCCAGACCCAGAAGCAGTAATCCTTGTGTCTAAATCTGAGAAGATTGTACACAAAAGAAAATAAAGGCCAATAAGCTCAATTTTGTGTCTAGACATATATCTATCCTTTCCCAAATATGGAGTGAAAAGCATTGAATACCTTGATTTTGATTTGAAATTTGAGAAAACTCTATTCAAAACTAAATCTGAGTCCAGTTTGAGTGAAATCATCTTTGATGAGAAGAGGTTCCAAGATTTAATTTTAGCTTCCTCTATTAAACCTCTTGTGATTCCTAGTCAGAACCAACAACCACTTCAAGTTCTTACTTCAGCTATGGCAGGTACTTTTTCCCCTCTTGTCCTACCTGCTCAATTACATGATTTTCCCCAGGAATATAATCAGAGGATTAAGTTGTAAGATGTTGAAGGTGATGTGTTAGCCCAAAAACATTTAGATTGGTTCAATGATTTTGTGGACCTAGAAGAAGTAGATTATGAATATGCAAAAATGAGGTTGTTTTCACAAAGTCTTGTAGGATAATTCAGAAAATGGTTCAGAGCTCTCCCAACAACAAGTATCTTAAATTTTGAAACCTTTGAAACAAGTTTTTATGCAAAGTGGGGTGACAAGAAAAAACCCTTCAGTTGTTAACCCAATACAACAACATGAGAAGGTCATGTGATGAAATAATACAAGATTTATGAAAGTCTATAACCCAATTCCTACTGAAGTAAAACCTCGTCCTAAAGCTGCTCAACTTAGATATGCTAATTCCTTTGAAAATTATTTTGATTTGTTGTTTAGGGAAAGAATATCAAATTCACTAGATGATATGATGATTGATACTATAGAGGTTGAAGTAAATCTAATGGCCTTAGGAAATATCAAATACAATTATAACAAGGACATGAACAAGGTTCAAGATAAGGCACAAGCTTCAACCTCACGGTCATTAGAAGAGAGGTTTGAGTTGATGATGAAGACAATGGAGAAAATCATGGAAATGATGTCTTTAGATAATAATACTAACACCAGAGAGCAGGTTGATGTTCCACCTAGGAATCAAAGGAGACCAACAGTTCTACAAATTAGAAAAAGAGATCATAGGAATGAGGGTGATCAACAAATAAGACCTCATTTTCAAAATAATTATGTAAATGAAAATTTTGATGGAACTTTTGAAGACAACATGAATTGTTGTGAGGGTGATGAAACAAAGGTGTTTTTTACTAAATAAGAACAGGACCAGTTCATGGATGCAAATGAAATATTCATATAGGACAATGATAAAAGGTTCTCAGTGGAAAAGGAAGATTACCAGACAGGTTTGTCGAACGCCATCATGCAATTCCAGAAACAATATAATCTTCGAAAAAAAGTGGTGCCTACAAATCCTCCAAAGGGAAATCCTACCAAAGAATATCAAAATAGCACACCTTCTCCAAGTCAGCCTAAGAAGGACTCTGTTGCAAAGGATGTTGTGGAGAAAGGAAAGCAGAATGAAGAACCCCCAAAGAAAGTACTTGAATAAAGAAAGGAGACAATCATCAAAGAGGTAGAGAAAACCTCATCTTCTTTTAACTTTAAAAGTGAGATGGAAAAAATTAAAATCTCTGTCCCTTTCAATGAGTTGATAAACAATAGTGAGTATAGAAATCATATCATTAAGATGTTGAAGATGGAAGAAACTTATGATACTTTAAATATACAAGATAATCATCTTGCCATCTTGTTTGGCCCATGTGTAGAGGAGAGTAATGATGTTGATGGGGTCCCTCCTTTCTATGTCAGTATGAAGATTCATGATATGACTCTGCACAATGTTATGTTGGATTCAGGAGAATCCCATAATTTGATGCCCAAGGTAGTCATTGATCAATTGGGCATGGATATTACAAGGCCTTACATAGACCTTTTCTCCTTTGATTCAAGGAAGGTGAAATGATTGGGCCTAATCAAATATCTGGTGGTATCTTTGTCTCAAATTCCAGCAAAAACTATGGTCATGGATGTGGTAGTTGTTGATATTCCAACTAAATTTGGCATGTTTTTATCTAGTTCATGGGCTAAAAAGTTGAAAGGGACTCTGCAAATGGATATGTCATATGCCACTATCCCTGTTTATGGCCAATATAGGAGGTTGTACATGGAAGTTTTTCTCAAGTACATTGTCAATAAAAAATCCCATCCAAACAACCATCCCATTTACTCAGTAGAGACTGATATTGGTTCTTCCATTTTCTTTAATTATTCAAGTTTTGAAGAGAATGTGCGAGAGAATCATATGACTGTTAAAGACAAATCTGATAAGAAAACTGAGAAAAAATTAGAAAAGCCAGACAGTGCAGAGAATGAGATGTGGAACGTGAGTTTTGATGGAGTTGTTAGTAGAGAAGGAGCAGGAGTTGTTCTATGGATTAACCCCCCCAAATTGGCCACAAAATGTTGCTCTTACAATATTTCTTTTGATTGCACAAATAATATGGTTGAATATGAGGCATTAGTATTGGGATTGAAGAGTTTGAAAGAAATGGGTGCTAGGAGGATAGTTGTACATGGGGATTCTGAGTTGATTATAAATCAAGTAGAGGGCATATATCAAGCAAAGAACCCTAGATTAAGAGAATATAGGAATATAGTGCTTAACCTTCTTGAAGAATTTTCAGAATATAGTCTCTCAGTGATTCCAAGGTGTCAGAATCAGATTATTGATGCTTTAGCTACTTCAGCCTTAGTTTTCAAGATTCCATTTTTTCCTAACATAGGATATGAGATTGAGGTCAAGCATGGAGCAACAGTACCTGCCAATATTAAGTACTAGCAGGTTTTTGAAGATGATAAACACATAGAAAGTTTTCTTAATATGGATGGTGAATTTGCAAATTTGAACATTGATGAGGAATATTGTTGTGAAGAATAATATGCAGATTTGTTTGCAAATGATGGCTATTTCAAGAATCAGATAAATATCTCCAAGAATTTTCCTTTGAATCTGATAAATCTCTCCCCCTTTTTCCTATTTATGGTGCTTCCTCATGTACATCTAAGACATATAAGATAAGCATTCAAAAGCATTCATTTTGGAGTAGAAATTACTCCTAGTCTCTAGAGAACATACTCAAGGGATTCCCGTGAAAGAGGTTTTGTAAAGATGTATGCCACTTGTTATTTTTTCCCCACATATTCAACTTTGATGTTCTCCTTTGCAACATGTTCCCGTAGAAAGTGATACTTGATTGTAATGTGTTTCGTCTTGGAATGAATCACTGAGTTTTTTGATATACTGATGGCGCTTGTATTACCACAATAGATTGGAATGAGCTCATCATACTCAACCTGTATATCTGACAATTTTTGTTTCATCCATAGAACCTATGTACAACATGTTGATGTTGCAATATACTCTTCCTCAAATATATATAAGGATATTGATGATTGTTTCTTTCTTAGACAAGATACTAAACACTCACCCAATTAGAACATTTCTCCACTGGTGATTCATCGGCCATTAATGCAACCTTCCCAATATGCATCTATGTAGGAAATATGTGATAGATCCTTTCCTTTTGTATACCATAATTCAAACTCTTCTGTTCCTTTGAGATATCTGAAAATCCTCTTCATTGCTAATACATGTGATTCCTTTGGTGCTACATGAAATCATGCCACATGTCCAACTTCCTGCATTACATCTGGTCTGGATGTTGTCACATATAGTAAGCCACCAATCATTGACTTGTATTGCCTCTAGTCTGTATACTTTGAATCCTCACCTTTGCTCAACTTGCAACTAGTTTGCATAGGAGTGGTAACTAGTTTGCAATCTTCCATTCCAAACATCTTTAGCATTTCTAATATAATTAGTTTGAGAAATAAAAATTCCTTGGTTTCTTTGACATATATGAAGACCCAAAAATAAGGATAGTCCTCCAAGTAATGACATTTCAAATTCATTATTTATATCCTTTGCAAATTTATGGCTTAACCTGTCATTAGTACTTCCAAAACAATACCATCAACATAAATTTCAATTAATAAAATATTACCTTGAGTTACCTTGATGTAGAGGTTCTTGTCTATGCTTCCTTTCCATAGTTCGTAGGGAGTTTTATCATTGTTATTTCTAAGAACTACTATGTTTTGAATGTGAACTGATGTATGCATTGCATGTGTCCAAAAAATATCTGTCAATTTGGAATCCATTGGCATTGTTAGAGCCATTTCTTGTGTAATTATCATCCATTATGATAATGTTCATTTGTCTCTGAACCAGTCTCTAAACCAATCTATGAATCCATGCTCTTGTCCACTATCATATATCTATCCAAACCTGCTAAGTGTTCTTATGAATCCATCTATGTCCATACTGTCCAAGACGCTACTTGCACAACTATCCATAATGCTGACCCATTTATCACTATACTATCATGAAGTCTTGATTAATCTATCAAAATGTACTTCTGCTAACTGATTTCTCTGAATTTGTCTTCTCAAACTCTGCAATTTTCTCGAAGGATGGATCTTTGGTCTGTCACAACTATCGCATAGAATCTCCCTATCTAATATTCATATTACTTGGGAGTCTCTAAGCCGGATGGCTCAGAATAATTCCTACTCTGATGTGTATTCATCATCATTTTCAATGGTAGATTCATCACCATCTTCATTGGTAGATTAATTATCTCTCTGAGCTCTGACTTCTTTCTTTTTGTCTGTGGATTCATATTTCACTACAATGCCTGAAAGTAAAATATATTGATCCTATTCCTTATTTAACCCTCGTTCCTTTCTTTTAGTTATTTTCCAAACCTTTATGTATCTGACATCTTTCCTTTTCTCTGTAGAATTTTCTTCATCTCGTTTTATTCCCAATCTTGCAATCTCTGGTACCTGGTCTTTGTTCACCCGTTCTTCCTATTTTCTTATCCATACTTTCTTATATCTAATATCAGTATTCTCTTTCATGGAAGTATTGATCATGCTTCTACAATCCCTGGCTATGTGTTTATATTTAATAAATTTGTAACACTCAATGTTATGTGCTACCACATAGGCACTTCTTTCTTGGACATTTCTTTTATAATCCATGCAATCTGCAACCTTATGTCCAAAGTTAGTACAATAAAAACAATTACCATAAAATAAATTTGCATAGCTGGGATTGAATGATCTTCTTTGTGGTGTAGTCCTTCTGAATTTTTTCCTTGACTGATCATGATCATGATTGAAGCTTCTTTGTGGCTTGAACATGGACGGTCTTCTTGAAGATGTATCTTCAATAGTTTTCTTAGATTTTGGTTGACCATGATTCCTTCCTTTGAGTACTTCTACATAACTCTTTCTATTTTCTTGATTCTTCTTTTCTAGCGACCTAGAGTGCTTCTCTTCATTCTCTATAACTGATGTGGATTTTTATGTCTCTTCAACATTCTTGCTGAGCTTGATGAGTTTACTTCTCAATGTGACAACTTCTTCTTCAAGCTTCTCAATCTCTTCTTCTTTATTCATTATATGAGACTTCATGACTTCTTCTATTCTTTTCACTTCTTCAAACTGAATTTTTAATGTGATTATTTCTTCTTCAAGTCCTTTCTCTTCTTGACCAAAATCTGCCTCAAGCTGGTTTAGATCATTAGTTCTTCCCTTAAGAGACTAGCATTTTCATCAAACTTTTTTTTAGTCTCACGTGACTAGTTTTGGATTAGTCAACAACCCTAACTTGAAATAATCATAACTTTGTACCTGTAATGAATAAATATATGAAATTGATAAAAAATGTTCTTCAGTGTGTTTTATGAAATTCCTCCAGCTTTCACTACTTGGAACCTCTCATAAAAGGAGTTATAGCAAAAATGACATAGCTTTTTGAATTCTGGATTATTCTAGAAAGAGACCTTGTAGAGCGTACCCCACACATAATATTTTTTGAATAGATATGAAACTGTTACACAGAATACTACAGACTGTAATCTAATCAACACATTTTTTCTTACTGAATTTGGATATGTTATGAAGAAGTTATGATGTTTTTACTCAAAACACCTGTTTTAGACCAGTTTCAGGACTAGCCACAAACCCTATTTGCCACATACTGTAACTCCAAAAATACAACGACCCATAAGCTGAATTTTTTACCACAGATAATTGGATATGTTTACTCAATTGCATAGCAATTTCACGATCTGAATCATTTTGAAAAAACATTATTGTGAAAATGGTGAGATGATTTGTAAATAACATACCTTAGAAAGCATCATCAAAAGAATTTATCCTTCCTTGAATTCCAACCTTCTTTTGTTCACCTTCCCTCCGAAATTAGGCTTAGATATCCTTTGGTTACCTCAAACACCTATAGATATTAAATATTCTCAATTTTTCTCTAAAATGAGAGAGCCTTGCCTCTTATTTATACTCTCCAAGTAGCTTCCTTAAGAACATCTTCTACGTCACTTTGCCCACTTTCTTTATTTTTACGGTTAACCCACTTCTAATTTCTCCATTAAATTTATTATTTAAAAAAATTTATTTTGTATTAAATTTGAATTATAGTACACTCATCACTTCACTTTATTATTTACCTTCTAAAATCTCTTAAACCACTTTGACTACTTTGACCTTTTGGGGCTTCTAGATGACATATGAGGGTCCTCCAACTTTGTAAGGCCATAACTCTCAAACCGTGAGGATTTATGTGACGTTCCACATACCACCAGAAATGGAATGACATGTAATATCCATATAGATCAGTATTACCTACAAATATATCAAAACTCATACCATTATTCACCAAACAAACTTGGGTCCATTACCCAAACCTAGGTTCTCCAACTTCTCATGGCCATAATTCTCTAACCGTGAGGAGTTATGTGACGTTCCACATACCACCAGAAATGGAATGACATGTAATATCCATATATAATATTATTTCCTTCAACTATATTAAAAATCATACCATTATACATGAAACAACCTTGGGTCCATTACCCAAACCTTTTTGCTACCGGAATTCGCTACCAAACTTTCTCCAAGGGTTGACATCAATCACTAAGGGTTGAAATCAATCTACAATATCACTCTCCAATGGTTGAAATCAATGACAACCAACAATCCATTCCAACTATCCATCATCCTAAGCCAACTATCTGACAATACTTTGGTTGATAGACATGTCTAGTATTGTCATCCTTGAAGGAATATTATAAGATGTGATAATCTCAATTGGCTCCCATAAATATCTAGTAGAATTTATCATGTTGTAACCCGAGGATAAAATCATTAATGGAAATCCCATCATCACTGGAATACCATGGTTAGCTACAATAGATACTTACATTGGTTACAGAATATGGGACATGAAAATTTCTTAAGGATTGTCCCAAAAGAGACTCACTCTCTATCCTCCTACTAAACATTTTATTGAAACTAAAATACCATTTTGGGTAGGACAAGTGGATGATGAAGAAGTATTTGGAACTAGTATCTAGTCTATTATCACTCTTGACATGCTTTATCATTGAAATAAAAACATAAGGACACATTCCTTTCAAAGTGTATGCAAAATGTGTATCCCAACACTATACAAATTCAAGAATACTTCGACAAAGAGGATGTAAATACCAACCAAACACATAAAAAAAATGTATGCATGATGGAAATACTTATCCCTTAATTATTCTACTAAATGTTTTTATCCATATAGTACTTATATAGTGGAATCATTTCCTTTCTAGTGGATTTATTAAGTTCCCTATAGTGCACACAAATTTTCTAGTTAC
The DNA here is from genome assembly GCA_009831015.1 of Picea engelmannii. Classification (NCBI taxonomy): domain Eukaryota; kingdom Viridiplantae; phylum Streptophyta; class Pinopsida; order Pinales; family Pinaceae; genus Picea; species Picea engelmannii. The sequence continues at coordinate 182,906 of ML788541.1, read as the reverse complement.
TCCTTCCTTGGGAACAATAATCAAAGGAAAAACCCATTCACTATCTAAGATAGGGTATATAAAACCTACATATAAAATTTTCTATAGTTTATATTTAACTATGTCTTTAAGTGTAACGCTCATTCTCCTTTGTGGCTTATGATTGGCAGGGAATCGTACTTGATATAGATGCGATTTTTGAAAATGTTTGCATGGATTCCGTACATGTCACTATAGTCCCAGAAAAAGGTATAACTATGAGTTTTATATATGCCTAATAACTATTGTTATCGATTAGAAGCTAATTTGTAGTTCATTTTCAACACTTTGGTGGGAAACATTTCTACTATTTTAAACAATTAATTATTCCACATTTGTTGCTATCATCCCTAAGATTTCTGAAGACCAATGATGAAACACTTTATATATTGTCACATATATAGATATAGACCCTAAAATTTAGATAAAAAATGAAAAATAAGAGTGTTTATAAGGTCCTTAACCCCTAAGGAACTAGTACTAAAAATAAAAGAAGGAAAATTGAGAGGATAGAACAATGGGAGAGATATATTTATTTTTCAAAAACATGGGACATAATTAAGGTAATTACTACCACATTTCTAGAAATAAGAGGATCATCATCCCATATAAACCATGATCCTTATAAACAAGTGAGTACATTAGTAGGATCAAGAAAATTAGAGAAAGTACAAAGACCCATGTAGCCAAACAAACACATATTCCTTCACTGGGCCCTACACCAAATAAACCATGTATGAAAGAAACTAAAGAACCTACTGGAATGGGAGTTGTTGACATAAGAACATGGGTTTTATTGGAACATATCAAGAAAACATAGGTAGAAATCATTAAATGGAAGGTTATAGTAGAATCTAATAGGCAATAAGTTATACCATTGGAGAAACATGAACAATTAGTCTCTTCCCTAGAAGAAAGGTTTTAAATTTTAAGGGTGCAACATTTGGACACAATTAAAATTTGAGGAAATGAAATCTTAAATTTGAGAGAAAATATGTACAACAACACCTTCCCTGTGATGTGACCTTGGGTATGAAGTCTAAAATATTATGGCCTCTATGGTACCACCTACTATACCAAAGTAGAGGGGGGACAGTCAACAATCGACAACAATACCAACAAAGTAGGGTTGATTAATTTGTTGGCCCTAATGGTACCTTGTGCTTGACCCTTGTGTTAGAAGGGCTTCCCAAATTCAGTGATATAGCAACTGGATTTCACTCCCTAACTCAAAGATTTATGTTTTTTTAGAAGATTTGGAAATTTATTCTCACAATCCTATTCCAAAGATCTATACCTAAGCTAAGATGGGTTTAAAGAGCTCTAGAAAAGTTGCTTGATAAATTTTAATTAGTGCTTGATTTTAGGTTGTTGTTACTCAAAGGAGTGGTCGTGAAACTGATGGTGTTTCGACTCGACTCTTTAAACCATGCAAGAGGAACATGAAATGAAAGAATTTACACTTTAATGAAAACTATCTACTATGTGTGCACTGCTAATGACAAAAAGTATGAGCTAATTATCCAGATAAATGGAAGCAAAATGACCCAAATTTTAAAAATACCATGCAAATGTCATAGTTCAATTAGTACACCTATACAACATTGGATCAAATGTCATCATTTCTAAAAAATTAAACTTTTATGATTATAGATACCACCATACACATTTTAAATACTCATAAGGATCACGGGGGCTTCACCTTGTTGACCAATATATTATCACATTCATTTATAAAGGGGATTTTTTCATTATGAAAAGTAGATTCAATATATTGTAGGTATTGGGAACCTTGTTGAAGGTAACCCAACCTTGGATAGAGATATAATATCACCTACATAACAAAAATTGTTATCTGAACATGTTCTATAATCTTATCAATGAGGCAAGCATACCTATGTTCATGATGATAATCATGTTAATTACAATATGAAGCCATAACATGTGTAACATGATACATTTGAATTTAGGTCATAATACCTCTATGGAATAAATGTTACTTATGTTTAAAATATGTGATGAATGGGTGTTTCCTTGATGAGGGACCAAAACTATTATAATAAAAAAATCCCACTAGAAAAGTGCTTTGAACATGTTGATAGCTAACCATTGATAATCCTATGTTGATGGCTCAAAAATAATGAAAAATAGTCATATTACATGTTCATTGGTATTGAACTAGATCTATCTATGGTCATCATGATGTAAAAATTATCCATAATTTGGTAATGATATGTGGTCGAGCATGGCTAAATCCATTAGGTTATAAATCAATATTGGAAATATTTTCCAAATGTGAGCTCACCCACTAATGATTATGATTGGTACCAAGGTACCGAGTGTGAACCCACATGGTGTGAATAAATGTGTTCAAGTCAAACACTAAAAAGAACAATGTAATAAAGAAAAAACGATACAAATCCTTGTTTCATAAGAGGAATGTCACATAAGGATTTCAAATTTTTATGTTCTCTAGAAATTGCACTATAAGTGTAAATTTGAAAGGACAGACATAATTGTTGTATCTTCTTTTCAAAAGTTTTGGTCTAATGAGGTAAGTGCCCAAGTCAAAACTAAAATTTTCCTGCTTGTACAATATGCCAAAATATATATCTTAGTTTATATTCAGTTGTATTAATGTAATCTTCCTTTTACAAACTGCATATTCCATTTTTTGTATGATATACATAGTGTTTTTTTCCAAAATAAGGTATTGGAAATCATGCTCAGCCATAGCCACTTAGACAAAATCCAACCAATTCTCTTGTATATGTTATGGATATTGAAACCAAACCAAGTAAGTTCATCTTTATTATTAAACATAGATTGTAGATTATAGGTTACATGGAGTTACATGTGAGATTTGAGCTTTACTAGCTCAAAAAAAAAAAAACATAAGACTCTTTTATTAGAAAAACACATTTAGACAACGTAAGATACATATTCCCTTATATAAATAGAGAAACACACATCCCCATCCTCTTTACCTTTAAATATGTACACTAAGTAAAATTAGATCCGTACAAGCATAAGTGTTGCAAATTCCTTCAAAGGAACAACCGAGCAATGCAGCCTTTTGGAATTTAGAAGGGGTTCGTGCAGACCTTTTCTACCATCTTGAAATGGAATACCAGAGGAAATTTGCACAATCATGTCTTTGAATATTTCATTGCATGCATCATTGTTAGGAGATGTGGTCACAGTTACAATGCTTTCTGACGGATTACCAAAGCTCTTTTTTTTTGGCATCTTCTCTTCCAAGGTACATCCATTCATTGTATTTGTTATGGTTTTTATTTCCATATAACTATGATAAAGAAGTGTATTTTATTTCTTGTATCTAACTATAGTTACAATTGGTGAAGGCAGTGAATAAAATAAATGAATTGGATTTTTCCATACTTTTTGAATGATTTCCTAAGCTCACTAATTCTACATTCAGAAAGGTTTAAACTTGAAAGGAATCAACCCGTAAACCTATCTACTTGTATATAAAGGGAAATTAGTTTGTGAGGAGGTGGACGAGATTATGTATGTCCAAGAGGAAATAAATTTGAATAACAAAGTTTTCTAGCTTCTTTTAAATGTTCCCAGACCAGAGTCTTTGGTTATTCCATGTATATTTCCTTCACTTTGGCTTGGGGTTGAAGAGATTCCAATGCCCTATTAATTCATCCAAATATTTTTTGGAGGGGTCTCTTATGTACTCTTTAATATAGGAAAGGTCAAGAATTTGATTCTGTAATTCACAAGTGAGACATATTTCTCCTAATGGTAAAATTCACTTACATAATTTGGTGATGACAAATACATTATTTTAAAAATTCCAAAATCCATTTTAAGGAAAATAACAAAGATCGCATCTTTTTCAAAAACTAGTAAGTGCACATAAAAGTTACTAGAATTAGAATTAGATTGAACTCGATGAGGCATTCATCCTTGAGTTTTTTATACAATATATATATAATACACTATATTTATAATATTGTTTTCCAAGGATAGGCCTGGCACTATTTCGTTGTGTCATAGGTGCTCGCTAGAGTTTTGGTGTCAATGTTGTGGGTGTAGGGATTGGTTGTGGTTGTGACACAACAAGCACTAGTGGAGGAACAATAAGGGAAATAGTGCATGCCTATGTTTTACTCTAACATTGGCATAGGGGTATTCCTAAGTTCCACCCCTAGGTACTAAGAGAATACATGCAAGAGAACTCGATGCAAATAGGGATGCAAATGAAGTGTGAATGTTGATGCAGGTGTGCATGTGTAGGCTCAATTTAGGGCCAATATGACTTGGTTTTGTGAACCCATGGATGTTGAGAGAAGTTTCGAAGGGGGTTTTGAAAGGGGTTTCTCTAGAGTTTTATTCCCTAGGAGGGTTTCTCCGGTTAAAGAGATTTGCATTTGTTGAGAAGAATTGTGCATGTTTTTCCAGTCCCTAGGGTTACAAATGTTCAAATTGGCCTCAAGTTGGATGTTCAAATTGGTAGGAAAAAATCACTTCACACAAAAGAAAACATAGGATAAAGGATAATTCAAGTTTATGCCCAATTTGAATTTGAGTGTGCAGAGGTACTCACCACCCTTTCCCTCTCCCTCAGTCTCAGCATCTCCTGATCAATTTCACAGATGTCCCTCGAAGGTATCATGCGCAGGTGCAACTATTTCCCTCCCCTCAATCTCGAAATTCCCTGATCTCGAAGATCTTGCATGTAGGTACACGTATCAAAGTGAATAGTAGAGTGTGAATGGGACCGCGTTGTCGGTTTGGTTTTGTTGTGTATAGTTATAATATAACATATATCACATGTATCTTATAACATATATCACATGTATGTTATAACATATATCACATGTATGTTACATATATGTTATAACATACATGTGATATATGTTATAACATTATGTTATATATGTTATACATATGAGGTAGTGGTTTAAAGGTTATAGTGTTTAATAATTTTAATGATTCGAGGTTATAGTTTTTACAAGGGTTAGGGGTTAGGTATTAGGTAACATAAGGGTTTAATGTTATAGGGGTCAAGGGTTACAAACATTAGGGATTAGGCATTAAATTCAAGCATCATTATAAGTGTTAGAAGTTATACAATTATAAGGGTTTGAGAGTTAGAATCTAGAGTTTTTTAGGGTTACATGTTATACATGTTAGGGGTTGGGTAGGAGTTAGGCATTAGGAATTATACCTATTATAGGTTAGGGGTTATAAGAGTTATAAGGGATAATTATTAGGGGTTGGATTTTATGTTAGTTTTGTGGGTCGTAGAAGTTAGATGTTAAGTGGTATATGGGTCATAGGTTAAATATTTAGGGTTATAGGGGTTCGGGATGTTAGGGATAATAGGGATAAAGGTATATAAGTTTTGTAGGTGTTAGGATTTGTACAATTATAGGGGTTTGAGGTTATAATATTTAATTAGTGATTATACTAGTTAGTGGTGATATGAGCCATATGGGATAAAAATTATAGTGCTTTAGAGTAAATTAGAGGTTATAAGGGATAAGGGTTTCATGTGATAAATGTTATAAGAATCAAGGGTTATGAAGATATAGAAATTAAATTTTAATGATTATATATATATAGGTATTTTCTCTCTGTGGAAATTTTGTGTCTCACATTATAGGTGAATTCTATGTAATCCCACATGAGGAATCATAACTAAAACGAGGTAGGGCGGCCAAACACAACACAAGGTGAGTTGGCAAGAGGGGCAGGCACATGAGGAATCATAACGAAAACAAGGCAGGGTGCCCAAAGGCAAGGAAAGGATAGTTGGATAGAGGGGCACGCCCCAAAAGAGGAATTGTAACAAAAATGAGGCAGAGAGCCCAAACACAATGCAATGGGAGTTGGAAAGAGGTATTCCCACCCAAATGAAAGGAACGAAAATGACCACACAAAGGAGCACTAGGAAAGAAGAGGAGTTAGATGTTGGATAAGGAGCAATTTTGGCTTCGACTTAACGTTTTCAAGACTGCCTGGGAAAGACAGGGCATCCAAATGAAACATAAGGTGAGTTTACAAGAGGGGATCCCACATGCGGAATTGTAATGAAAACAAGGAATGGTGCCCAAAGGCAAGGCAATGTGAGTTGGCAAGAGGGGCACCCACAAGAGGAAATGTAACAAAAATGAGGCAGAGCACCCAAATGAAATGCAAGGAAAGTTGGAAAGAGGTGCGCCCACCCACATGAAAGGCACGAAAAGGTCCACACAAGGGGGCACTAGGAAGGAAGATGAGTCATATGTCGGATAAGGAGCAATTTTCTCTTTGACTTAACGTTTTCAAGATAGTCTGGGAAAGGCTAGGCGCCCAAACGTAATGCAAGGTGAGTTTGCAAGAGGGGTGCCCACATGAGGAGTCATAACGAAAACAAGGCAGGGTTCCCAAAGGTAAGGCAATGTGATTTGGAAAGACGGGCAACCATAAGAGGAATCGTAACAAAAAGGAGGCAGAGCGCCCAAACGCAACACAAGGCGATTTGGAAAGAGGTGTGCCCACCCATATGAAAGGCACGGAAATGACCACAAAAGGGAGCACTAGGAAATAAGACGAGTTGGATGTTGGATAAGGAGCAATTTTGGCTTCGACTTAAATTTTTCAAGACGACCTGGGCAAGGCTGGGAACCCAAACGCAATGCAAGGTGAGTTTGCAAGAGGGGAACCTACATGAGGAATCGTAACAAAAACAAGGCACGGTGCCCAAAGGCAAGGCAAGGCGAGTTGGAAAGAGGGGAGACCACAAGAGGAAACATAAAAAAAATGAGGCAGAGTGCCCAAACGCAGCACAAGGTGAGTTGGAAATAGGTGCGCCCACCCACATGAAAGGCATGAAAATGGCCACACAAGGGAGCACTAGGAAAGAAGACGAGTCATATGTCAGATAAGGAGGAATTTTGGCTTCGACTTAACTTTTTCAAGACGACATAAAAAAGGATGGGTACCCAAATGCAATGCAAGGTGAGTTTTCAATAGGGTCTCCCACATGAGGAATCGTAACGAAAACAAGGCAGGGTTCCTATTGGGCCCAAGATATGATCAATTTATGACAGTTATTAGACACTTTTTGTCGAATGTACATATGTGTTTTTCACGTTTTGAAGGAGCTTTTTGAAGAAGTTTATGCTAAAATGGTATGATCTACACTAGGTATGTATGATTCGTGTTTAATGATACTATTGAGTATAATTCATCATGTTTTTACACTTCCAAGGATTTGATTCACATTTTTTGGTGTTACAGGGAAAAAACACACCACGTTTCTACTTTCGACACTCAGTCCAACAATCCTTCCAACACTCAATCCGGTACTGCGTCCAACACCACATCTTGCACAAAAACGAAGGACAACTTGGCGGTTCTGGTATTGGCAGACAGAGATGGGTGAATCGGGAATGTGGGTTTTGTTCATGCTTTCCCCCTCCAACTACTGAACTTCCGACAACTCAGTTTTAGTTGTTCAACAGGGCGATTATTGTCTCGCTCTGTTTCAGCAGTTAGGGCATCATTTAATGTAAATTCCTAAATTTAGAAGTGGTTCGACCCTCTTGTGGTTGACCACTTGGTCTGTAAACATTATAAATATGATCGTGGTGGTCAGATAGAAGTTAAGCATTAGAGTGATAGAGACAAACATGATTTTACTCTGTTTTTCTATTTTACATTGCCAGATTATATAAGAACTGTGTTTTTGAGTTTTTATGGTGAATTCATCTTGTTGAGCTCGTGGTGTGCTTCCAGAAAGTGACCACGACTTGCTGGGGGGCCCACCAGTAGTCTAGTAACTGTTCTTAAGATGTTTATGCATTTTATAGTTTAGCTATCTCTTTCATTTTTTGTACATGCATTTTTATTGTGTTAATTAGTTTGTTGTTATAATTTAATTTCTTTGATTTTGTTTTGTAGGTTAGTATCACGGATTGTGTTAGCATACATTGATCTTGTAGTTAGGAATGAATTTACAAATTCATAGACTAACCCCATGTGTAAGTAGATATCATATTGTGTTTCATTTATGTCTTTAGAATTAAATTTAAAACAAAGTTTTAATTTGAGTTTTCTTCGACAAGGATTTGATGGATGGATAGGATTAATTTCAGTTTTCAATTATAGATTGGTTATTTCATTTTCATATAGATCTTGCTTACTTAGTTGTTGGCTAATAAACTTGGTAGTTTACTTTTTAATGTCATGTTTTAATTTATGTTCTTAAGCACTTTCCTTTTTGTACTTTGAATTACTAAGATAGATGTAGCATAGCTTCACTTTATGCATTTTCTTTCCTAGAGTTAAATTGCAATTGTATTTCTTAGTTAATAGTTGAGTTTAATTCTGAATTTTGCTAGCATAGTATAGAAGTACAATGATGATCTCGTTATATTGATGATGGTTAATAAATGAATATGTAGGGTAATTGATGATTGTTTTTGTCATGGCTAAATTCTCATTGGATTGTTTAATCCATACCTTTCACTTTTCTATTGAGATCAGTGTTGAGCTTATACCACTTGAATTATCCTTTGTTGTCAACTACCATCGAGATATCATATGACACCGGAGACATTCACACTATCACCAACACTATATTTGAGTTGCCATAGGTTAAAAGATAGTTTCCTTCTTTCGTAGATCAGAAGATATAGTTTCTTGCTTTCGTAGATAGTTTTATTGTTGTTGTAGGGTAGATAGTCTCTTTCTTTGATAGATTAAAGAGCAGTTTTTATTATCATAGATTAGAGGTTAGTTGTTAGTTCTTCTTGCTTTCAATTAAATAGATTTCCTTTTATGAATTAGAAATAGTTTTGAATTTTGAATTAAGAATATAGTTCACTTGCCTCTTAGGTTAGATAGTTGTTCAATGAGAAGTTTTAACTAGATTACTTGCAGTAGAAGTTATCTTAGAGTAGTTAGTTGTTTAATTGCTTTAATAGGTTAGCTAGTTGTCTTGCTTACTTGTTTACTTGCTTTAATAGGTTACTTTCTTTCTTGTCCATTCTTTCTTTGATAGTGTAGTTGCTTGTTTATTTACTTGTTTTCATAAGGTAGTTTCTCATTGAATTTAGGTAGGCAAGTTAAGTAGTTTTCTTTTGTCATTTTCTTATCATTATGCTTAATAGTTTGATTTTTCTTATTTCTTATTGTTATGAACTAGTTTTCTTTATATAGGGTTTTTACTTTCTTTCTTAGAACTATCCATCGATCCTTGGCCCAAAAGTACTTAGGTTACATAGTTTTAAGTTGCTTAGTAGGGTTTTATCATTAGATAGTTTTTCTTGAATAAATTAGCCTTTAGATAGCCACCTTCTTAGTTAGACTATACTACTACCAGCCCTTCTACCTTTGGCATATATTTTTCTACAACTCTAAGTTTACTTACCCCAGGTTGACAAGTTAATTGAGGGCTTTTAGTGTGTTTTTAGTGCATATAGAACACCCATCATTTTTGGCACCATTGTTGGGGAGTTGTCTTAAGGTAAGAAGTAGTTAGGAGATAGATCATTCCTAGACCTTAGCATTAGATTGGTGGTGGGGGAACTTTAAGACAATAGGTAAGAATCCGTGCATCTGTTATTGCAGGCTCCCCCAAACCCAATGGTAGTTTTTCTTTTTCTTTTTGTTTACATCCATGAATAGACCTAGAAACCAAATGGTAGATTTTGCTTTTATTTTTTCTTTCTTTCATGAATAGACCTAGAGACCCAAAAGGTAGATACATTAAATATAAATTAGAACTTTCAACCAAGGTTCCTTCTAATCTCTTTGGGGGAAGGAATGTTCCACTTATAAAATCTAGAAACCGATATCGAAAAACAAGAGCTAGCTCAACTCAAAGAGCTAAGGTAGTCTCTGAAGAGACTAACACAGGGATCACTATAGAACAAGAAATTGAAGCATCAATCATATTAGGACAGGAGGCAAGACCACTTGAGCCTTCCATAGAACCAAATAATACAACCTTTGCTTTTACACCACCACCAGGGGACCCTAATTTTGAGGATATCATAGACCCTGAACAGGTGAATATTTTGTTTGGTAGTTCAGCCAATGTAATTATCTCGTAAATTGACACAGAAACTTTGGCACCAGTAGTCTCAACCGACTCGAATAGATTCCCAAACATGCAACCCATAGGAAGACCTTTCCATCAAAGGGAAACCTTGTTCTCTTCAAAGATAAAACCACCTAGGTAATCTCTTTTTGGAAACCAAGCCAATATGGATGATCAGGAGGACCATAACAATGTAAGACACGGGGAGGAAGAAGAAACTGGAAAACAAACCGAAACTACCTTTAGGTTTCCGATTTTAGACACCACTCCAAATGTCAACATGATGAATATTACTCTCTCATCACTGCCTACCTTTTATGGTAAAAACCGTGAATATCCAGACACCTTCCTATTTGAGTTTGACATCTTGTGTAGGAGCTACAACTATGTATAAGATGCCCATAAAATAAAAATCTTTCCTGCCACCCTCAAAGACTCTACACTAGGATGGTTCATGGGGTTGGGAGAATCCAGTATTAGGTCTTGGGAAGCCATGAAAGACATCTTTCTTAAAAAGTACCAAGACTACTATAAGACCAAAGAATCTTGTAATGACATCTTTAAAATCCAACAGTTAGAAGACGAGACCCTCGAATATTATATGGAAAGATTTGGTTATATCTCCCAGAAGTCAAAATATCATGACCTCCCAGAGGATGCAATTAGGGATCTTTTCCTTAAGGGAATTTTAGAAGAATATTTAGAGATGCTTAACCTAATGGAATCAGGTGACATTTCTCATAAACCATTTGCTGAAATATGTGAAATGTGTAAACATTACTCAAGGAGTAGAGCCAAAACATGAAATAATGTTTGGGACCCTTACAATAGAAGCTTAAAACTAGTTAGTTCAGGTGGTATCATGAGAGAAGAGATAGGGAACCTCTTAGAAAACTTCAAAACATATATCTTTAGAACAATAGGTTCCCATTTGGACACCCTAAAAATAAAAAAGAAATAGGAGGAGGAAAATGCAGCAATGAGCATATATTTCCCAAGATGCAGGAGGAAGCATTCCTCAAGGGAATGCCCATTAGATAACATTTCAGTTTGTGGCTTCTATACAGAAGACCATGTGACTAAAAAATGTTCATCATTTCCTAGTTTATTAGCCATATCTAGTGTTGTTGGGAAATAATACCCTACAGACTAACAAGCTAGGGATGAACTTGTATGCAGATCATGACCTTAAAGAAATCACTTTTAACCTATCACCCCAATACTCAAACCCCTTTTTCACACACAAGCATGGAGAAGACATACTAACCTTTTTTTATTGATGTTTGATGTAGATCCTCCATTGCGCTTTATCCTCTTGCTTGCGCTGCTCCTTCCAAAGACAATCCTGCAATCGAGACAAAACACTACGCATGCATGCTATTTTTCTACTTGAGGGTTAGAGATTAAGCATAAATCAAATCAAACATATATAAATCGTGCATTGGGATGGGAAAAGTATTCTTTTATTAATATCAAGATGAATCAACTTACAATAATGATAGAGACCGGCCACCGTTCCTCGATTTTGATCCTAGGCTCCTCCTCTTCTTTGTCCTCCAACTGCTTTGCTTGAATTCTTCTTAGGCTTGAGAAAAGGATAAAGGGTTGGGACAATTGGATTCGGCAATTGGGAAGAGTTTCTTTGCTATCTTTTTTCCCCCTTCAAATGGTACCCCTACCCCTTCTTTTATAGGCTAGAAGGAGCTAGGGTTTTGGATGAACTCTCGGCCATGCATGGCCGGTAGTTTCAGTTAACTGACCCATATCTTTTTGTCCCTTCGACAACTTTCCATTTTTTGTCATTCTGAAGGAAAACGCGGGCTGTAGTGGGCCTGCTAGCGTTTACACGCGGGCTGTAGTGGGCCTGCTAGAGTTTTATTTTGGATAAACACGGGTTGTAGTGGGCCTACTAGCATTTACTTTTTAAAAATGGAGTTTTTAGAAGAGTTGTTCAGTAGTTTTTTGGCAAAGAAGGGATATGAGTTGGCCTGATGCCAGGTAAGCATGTGTGATGCAATTTAGGGTTATAACAAATTCCCCCTAATGTGTGAGGTCAGAAGATCATCTGATGGACGAAATACATTACTAATCTTTTACCAATTTGCGTTGATATGCTGAATGAGTGAGCCCAAGAATCAAGAATCAGGAGGTGTCGTCTGCAAAATAACAAATGTCTCATCGAGGCGGGCATACCCATGCTCGGGATAAAATAGAACCATAGCTACCAATCAAATACACTATAGATCCATGTCAAACAACTAAAGAGTAGCCGTGAATAATACACAACGGAGCTACATCTTGAAATCAAAAAGATATACATATAAAGTATCCATCTCCCAGAAGTTGATTTGCCTGATGGCTGTACTTCAGAGCTCGAGCAACAAATTCAAAATCTTCTAAACTCGGGTAGGAGTGTAATATGAGTGTACGACTGCAATACCCAGAGGTCTTCGACGGCTCGTCGGTTACGGACTTGATAATCTTGATGATCGGACTGAAGGCTTCAGTGATTTCAAACAGAGACTCGATTGGACGTTCAGGATGGTCGGGTATGTGGATGAGAGACATATTGCAGAGGGGCTGACTCAGGCTCAATGACAAACTTCCCTTGGATAATAGCACGACAAGTGATAAGACTCAGGCAACATATTTGTTAATCATAAGTCTATGAAGCAGGAGGCAACGCAAACTCTCCATATGTTTGGAAGAGTAACTAAACGGTGGAGGACACAGCTCTATATAGCAAGCAAAGCTTCCTAAGGTCGTACTACATCCCATAGTCTGATGAATCAAACAGACAAATGTGCTTTATCCAAGGGCGACTCATGATGTTGCCAATAAAGAAAATACTTTTCCCATCCTCTTTTGGGGTATATTTGATTTTTTGGTTCTTTTTGATGATTGTGAAAAAGAATAAAGGAATATTACGTTGCAATGGAGGAACGATTACTGCAAACATACAAGCTCAAGGCACAAGGACCAGACTGATGTTCTAGGGAAATGATACTCGGGAAAAAATCCTCTAGTGGCCAAAGGTGTTAAGACGCAGAAGCAAATTGTTACAAGGCTGATGGGTAAGGTATGCAAAAGCAGTTGATAGAACACACAATGGTAACGTCCTTTGATGTAAGTTTAACGAGCCCATAGAAGGGAAACTCGGTGGTTTTCATATTTAGAGAGTCTGAAAAAGCATAAAAGGAAACTCTAGTGGGGTACTTTTTTCGACAATAGTCTAATCGGTTTGAAAAAGGGGTAAACTAGCACCGATTAGACGTCAATTCAAGACCATTTTAACGAGTGTGACAAGGACAAGATCACTCGGCTATTTTTTCAATTTTAAGGAGTCTGAAAAAAGCTTAACTATGGACTCCGTCAGGAATGTTCTTCTGGACCATTTTAACGAGTGTGAAAGAATAAGGTCACTCGAGGATCTTTTCAATTTTAGGGAGTCTGAAAAGAGCTTAACTATGGACTCCGGGGGGGTTTCGTTTTCGTAAATTTAGTCCCTCAGGCCCGAAAAAGGAATAAAATTATACCTGAGGATACTCTTCTAAAGAATGGAAATTCAATAGAGTATTCCTTTGTTCGTACAGTTGACCGTCCAGACCGAAAAACAGGTAAACTACCGCCAGACAGACGTGACTTCAAATTTCAGTTTAACGAGCATGAAAGGTCACAAGATCGCTCGGCAATCTTTTCATTTTTAAAGGGTCTGAAAAGGGATTAAAAGGAGACCCGTTTAAGGAACGTTCTTCTGGACCAATTTAACGAGTATGAATAAACAAGGTCACTCAGCAATCTTTTCATCTTTAAGGAGTCTGAAAAGGGCTTAAAGAAGACTCCATGATGGTTACTTTTCTCAGTTAATCCGGACGAGATCGAAAAGCATAAATGCAGTCTCACCGGATGTTTCTTTTGGATCTCAAAGCGAGCTTGAAAATCAACAATGTTAGCTCATGATAGACTCTTTGTGGGTCGATGCCTGGCATTTCCTCATAAGACTAGGCAAAAACATCACGGAATTCTTTGAAAAGATCCGTGTAAATCTGAATCTCTTCGGGGGAGCAATCCACTCCGACGAAGACATTCTCCACGATGCCAGGGTTTCGGGAGATGTTTATAGGTATAGTGGCAGCGATAGTCACCATATTTCCCTCAGCATAAATTTCCTTGGTAGCTAAGAGGTTAATGGGACATGGCTGATCTCCTGTCATGGTGATAGTGAATTCTCCTGCCTTGATTTAGCTTAACTCTGGGAGGAAATATGATCTGTGATGAAGATCTTCCCAAGGTTTTTCCAGACTAGTCATTGCTTCGATTACTGCTTCGTCGGAAGGCAAGACTAAATCCAACGAATCGGTGTTGGCAAGAGAACCCTAAGCCCAGAAAGGCTCTAGAGGTGGATCCAACTCTTGTGCGGGAGTCGGATCAGGAGTAGCTGAAGCTTGGTGGACTAAAGAGTACGCTACTTCAGCGGCAGACAAGGGCATGGACATGCCAACATGCCCTGTCTCATCCATCGTGGCTAATGGGGAAGGAAGAATCCACGGATCCTGAAAGTAAGTCATGTGGAACGACGAGACGTGAAAAATATCAGCCTTGTGGTGAGTCGATAAAAACTTGACATCGCCATGAGGAGGTGGGTAATCGAAAGTACCCATCAAAGATGGGCACAAACCAACTCCTACGTTAACGACACCGGCTTGAGGATTATCTATCATGGGAACTGTGGGTGCCCCCAAAGCTGGGTCAAGTCTAGAGAAGGACAATTGATCAATGGTCACTATCCGGCCTTCATGTGGAAACAATAAGACTCGGAAAACTGTAGCAACCACCGCTTGCATAGCATAAGTCCAACTTTGACCTAACAAGAGGTTATAGTCAAGGGGGGCATCGACTACCTCTACTTCAACGCACACGGTCTTCCCGCCTAACTGCATAGGGAAAGAAGGAATGATGCCATGTGGTCGGAAAGAATGACCGTCAAACGCAGTGAAGAGAGTGGGTGATGGAGACAACTCAGGCTAACCAATGGCTTTCCAGCATGCTAACGACATAACGCAAGTCGAAGCGCCCTCATCGACCACCGTGCAGAAGATATTCCGTGTAAAAGATTTCGTGGGATGAGCCACTATTATTTGAAACGCGACGTGGTAAGGCAGACGAGGTTTCAAGTCATTTGTATCTAACATGATGGTACCCGGGTTACAAGTCTCAGTAGAGCCTAAATGAGTCAACAAGGCTTTCCTCTGAGTAGGGAAACTTTGGAGGACCTCCAAAGCGGACATAGCACAAGGGGTTTGGGATAAATCTTCCACCACAGAGTAATTCTGGGCGGCCCTTGCGTTTGGATTGTGAGAAGCTTTCTTAAATGCACCCTTTGGAATGCGTTTCATCGTTTCTCCCAACGTCTTCTCAATCAGTAGAGGAAGAGATGGGATTTCGGCTTCTTTTCCCTTCTCAGAGGCGCTTGGTTTACCATAGTCGTGCGCTCTAGTCATTATTAAAGCATCACCCCTAACCATATATACGTTCATGGATGATGAATTGTTTGGGGGAGGGCAGGTTTCTTGGCTGCCCCCTTCGGCACTTGTAGAGGCTTGAGTTAAATTTTGCCCATGCTGAAAGGGATTAGTCAACACAGCTTGTTGTTGCTATGTGACAAACTTTTGGGCCTCTGCAAGTCGAGGACATAGATGGGTCGGGTGGTCTTCCGCACATAAGTTGCACGGATACCTCGCCTTCCTCTTTTTCGTGGTGCCCTCGCCAACATTATCAGTGGGTTTTTTATCCCCCTTACCCTTCTTGCGTTGTTTTATCTTCCCTTCAGGCTACTGGGTGGCCTTTGGGTTAGTCGTCTGCATGGAGTGTACTTCCGACATTTGGGTAGGAGGAGCAGCCAAAGCAGTAGTCTGGCTGGCCGCTGAGTGTTGTATATATAACTGTTGCAATTGTTTTGTCAATTTCTCAGCGGGCTTGGTTTGTGTCGAACCAACGATACCATCTACATTTGGTCTGACTCTTTGTCTGGTTTTATCCAGTATCAATCATGGTGCATCTGGCAGGATGTTGTACAATAGACCAGACTGAGAATAGATAAGCTCAAACTGTTGAGCCCTCATGATGGCATCTTCTTCGGAGAAAACCCCAGAAGTTGCGACGTCTTTGGATAATTGCGGTACTAAAGACTTAAGGAGCCACTCAAGCAGGAATGCTGGTGGGACTGGTACTTTGATTAGACTGTTTCGATGTCTCAACTCTCGGATATGATCAGAGATATGGTCCGCTGTCGTCTATTCGAAATTGGCAAGAAGCTTTGTGTCCGCGTCGTATCTCACAGGTAACTGGAAATGGTTAAGGAAGTCCATAGCCAGTTCGCCAAAAGAGGAATATTGTGAGCGATCAAGCTCGATGTACCATTTCGCGGCACTCCCAATAAGAGTGCATTGAAATAATCACAACTGGACGGAGTCATCTTTCAGTGAGGTAGATGAACACCGAAGATGGAAAGTAGTCACATGATCACCTGGATCTTCGTTAGGCTTGGCCTCGAACTTTGGAATGTCCGAAGGAAACTTCGTTGGCATAGGAGGCCAACACGGATTGTGACAGATAGGATCATTTAACAACCGTGTCAAATAGGGCAAGTGTAACGTCGCCAGGAATGGTAGTTTGGGTTGTTGTTGATAACCTAGGAAAAAGGGTCCTGGAGTTTGACTGACACTAGGTTGCCAGGAAAAGTTTGGCTACTGGCCCGGATTCTGGTAGAAACCATGGCCCTGACCAGTGTAAGGGTTTTGCATATGTGGAGACATCATTGGTTGATTCCCCATAAAGGACATAGGATGTTGGGCATTCATTGTGTTTGACGGACTTTGGGAAGGATTACTGCATGTCGGTCCTGCTGGGATAGGAATAGAAGTCTGTCCAGGGTTCCATTGACTGTGGAAAGAATTACCCCAGAACGACATTCCGGATGAGGGAACGGATCCTTGTCCTAATGTCCAAGGTCTTGGTATATGTGCCCCCGGCGCAGGAATAGTACCCTGCGCTGGAGTAGACTGTCCAAATATGGGATTGGCCCCAGATGGGAAAGGAGTGGATGCGAAAGTATTGTTACCAAATGTCTCGTTCCAAACAAACGGTGATGAACCTACCGACAGTGTTTGTGCAGGTGTTCCTTGACTCCCGGCTCCAAAGAAACTTGTGTGTGCAGGCTGCCCGGCGGACTGCTGATGCAGACCACCGAGCGAAGGGGACGAAGGAGAGATATGACCTCCAACGTAAGGAAAAGTGTTGAAAGGGACAGGAATGCCAGCAAGTTGACCTTGCAGAGGAGTGTTAGAGCTCCCTGCCCCCAGACCCAAAGTCTATAAAGTGGATTGAGTGAGTGCAGGACTTGTACCTGAACTAGGCATACCGTATGAGAACGGAGGGCCTGTCGCACTAGGTGTGAAGGGAGGCGTGGCCGCCACGATAGATGGGGTCGGTCCACTGTGTGACGTAGTTGCGGTCGAGACCATGGTGGCCAGACCACCGACAAGGGAAAGTTAGGAGAAGCTTCTCCTGTGGTAGCAACGATGATGGAATGGAAGAATTCCCAGGGGAAGTAATAGCGTTTGTTGCCATAGCGGTGTGAGGCACTAACAGGCGTTCGTAAAATTGAATTGGCACAATAACTTGCGGCCAAGTATCAGTGGTTGAGGTTTCAACCAAGCCAAGATTGGCGGTCGATTCCTCCGGGAGTTGTTTGGGCTCAATGGTTGGTAACCTGGTTGCTTCGAAAGACCCTTGTTGGTCTAGCTTCCGCCTCAATGGTGGCGGGGGTGGCTCCAGTATAACCGGTGGCAGGCCCAGAAGCCTTCGTGACTGGCGGAGCTCTGAATCCTCCACTGTGTGAGAAGATCCACGACACGCTAAGGTATTCTACACGTTCAAACAGTAACACACACTAAAAAGAAGCCCCTATGAGATAAGACAAGCAATCACTAACTATTTTGAAGAACAGTTACAACAACCAACACTAGAGAAACTTACCGGTGCAAGTGCAACTCGAATACGGAAGCACCCTCCGGGTATACTCTACAAAGTGTGGCCCGATGTCTGTCCTATGTACCGTAGTATACCCCCGCAGTCACCTGTGTATATCCCTAGAAAATATTGGCAACTAGTTTGCCAGCACACGAACAGTCACCAGGCGGGTACAGTCGATAGTTGGGTAGACCACAATGAGCAGGGTATCAAGCCCGAAACCTGTCAAGGGTATCGAGAGAAAATGGTCCGGAAGACAACTGAGGACCTCGAATGGATTCGAGACCCACGAAGCCCCGTGGCAAATGAAAACGACGAAATCTCTCAACAAATCCTCGATATGTGTTCTCCACTATGTTCAGTCCAGCTTTGGAGGGGTTATCTCCGCTACCTTTCCTTACGCGACCTCGTGTTTATCCCCTGTGTTAGAGGGGGGTCCCGGATAACTTCCACATAACTGGACTTCTACACTCCCTATCGCAGACTCCAATGTTTGGTTTGAGTGGCCTTGGAGAGTTTACTCTCCAACCTATTCCAAGGCCCTAGTCCTGAGCTAGTATATGAACCCTACAAACAAAAAGTCTAATAGATTTTAATTAGCGTTGCTTTTAATGGGATTTTTTACGTCACAAGGTATGAAGGTGAAACTGATGGTGTGTAAAGACTCAAAGAAAAATGAATAAGAAATGCTTGGAAACAAATTTTTTTACTGAAATGCAAAAATCAACAACTTTTCTCAAAGAAAAACTTATTTTCTTTTCAATTTTCCTAAGATTTCATGCAGCAAACATCAAGGAATTTCGCTCGACTACGAGCTACTTGTGCTCTAAATGTACTGCAAAAACTTATGAACAAAAGACTTCTTCCTAGCTATTGATGCAACAACACAATCTTCAAACAAAGAAGAAAATGAAAAAGAGATATATATTTTTTTTTATTTGAGTGCTAAATGAAGCAACAAAGGGAAAATGTCGACAAGCACAAAACCAAGAAAAAAAAATAAAATTCTGGCTTAAAGCGCAGATCACAAAGAAACAGAGCAAAGACACTCAATGGCAATTGAGAAAGCACTACTTCTTACGCTTGTCTAAAAACCATAAAACACAAAAAAAAAAATTATATCTTTTCTATCAAACATTAACTAAGAGAAAACAGGCTAAGGATAAGAGTCCCTAACCTATTGACTGTGCAACCCTAGACTCAAACCCCTGAGAGGAAAAAATTCTCACCACAAGAGGGGAT
Organism: Picea engelmannii; assembly: GCA_009831015.1. NCBI lineage: Eukaryota > Viridiplantae > Streptophyta > Pinopsida > Pinales > Pinaceae > Picea > Picea engelmannii. Next base: position 163,549 of record ML788541.1, on the reverse strand, counting down.
GACTGCCCCACCCTGAATGAAAAGCAAGCTGACAAGCCCGTGACTGTCACTGAAATAGCACGCGTGCAAACGCGTGCTGAGCTATAACAGAGCGTGGGTACCCACGGGCTGAACTGGTACAGACCACGTGTATGTGTAAAATCCAAGACAAAACTAAACACAGACAGCCCAGACCTGGAAGAGGCCTCTGGTATTGACAACCAGGGTCTCTTGAAGGCTCGGATGCTTCTTCTTTAACAGAAAAGGAAAATAAATGCAAAAAATAACAAACACAATAAAGCAGACTGAGGCAAGACTGTGAACCAACAAGACCTGGACAAGATCCAGAAAGCCCCCTGAGAATGTAAAATTATGACAGGGAAGAGGGGACTGCCTCTTAATCTTTCTGTCTCCTACATGCTACTGAAACTTCTACAACAAGTGTTCAAACGTGGGCTGTAAGAGGTTAGGGCACGGGTTACACGTGTGCAGGCCTTCTGCAGGCCGCGTGTACCTCTGTGTGTCCCGATAATAAATGTCAAGCAACAGTCAAGGAAAAACTGGTATTAAGAACCAGGTTCCCTGCTAGCTCTGACCTAACAGAAAACAAACAAACAAACAAACAAAAAATCTACTTCTTTAAACTACCCAAAAACCTCACTTAAATCCGGAAACCCTAAGAGTAATATCCCCAGTGGAGTCACCAATTTTGTTGTTGGGAAATAATACCCTACAGACTAACAAGCTAGGGATGAACTTGTATGTAGATCATGAACTTAAAGAAATCACTTTTAACCTATCACCCCAATACTCAAACCCCTTTTTCACACACAAGCATGGAGAAGACTTACTAACCTTTTTTGATCGATGTTTGATGTAGATCCTCTATTGCGCTTTATCCGCTTGCTTGCACTGCTCCTTCCAAAGAAAATCCTACAATCGAGACAAAACACTACGCATGCATGCTATTTTTCTACTTGAGGGTTAGAGATTAAGCATAAATCAAATAAAACATATATAACTCGTGCATTGGGACGGGAAAAGTATTCTTTTATTAATATCAAGATGAATCAACTTACAATAAT
>ML788541.1:150097-162435 GCA_009831015.1 Picea engelmannii | reverse complement strand
ACTACGCATGCATGCTATTTTTCTACTTGAGGGTTAGAGATTAAGCATAAATCAAATAAAACATATATAACTCGTGCATTGGGACGGGAAAAGTATTCTTTTATTAATATCAAGATGAATCAACTTACAATAATGATAGAGACCGGCCACCATTCCTCGATCCTGATCCTGGGCTCCTCCTCTTCTTTGTCCTCCAACTGCTTTGCTTGAATTCTTCTTAGGCTTGAGAAAAGGCTAAAGGGTTGGGACAATTGGATTCGGCAATTGGGCAGAGTTTCTTTGCTATCTTTTTTCCCCCTTCAAATGGTACCCCTACCCCTTCTTTTATAGGCTAGAAGGAGATAGGGTTTTGTATGAACTCTCGGCCATGCATGGCCGGGAGTTTCAGTTAACTGACCCATATCTTTTTGTCCCGTCGGAAACTTTTCATTTTTTGTGATTCTGAAGGCAAACGCGGGCTGTAGTGGGCCTGCTAGCGTTTACTTTTTAAAAATGGAGTTTTTAGAAGAGTTGTTCAGTAGTTTTTTGGCAAAGAAGGGATATGAGTTGGCCTGATGCCAGGTAAGCATGTGTGGTGCAATTTAGGGTTATAACATCTAGGAGTGGAGATCCTGGGGAGTCTTCTTATGCACCTAAGAGGCCATGGAAGCCTAGGAATCAACCCACATACCCAGATCTACAATCTCAAGTTCCACCCTATTATCAACAACAACAACAATGGAACCCACCAGGTTGGAAAAACTGGTCTACTCAGTACCAACATCCTTGGATTCAAGGATGGAGGGGAGGATAAAACCAAAGAAAACCCTCAAGCTCCACCTATCCATATGTCCAACCATCCTTATCCTTAGTTCCCACCAAACACTCTGCATCTTTTGCCAGGTTTTGTTCCACCACCTTTACCTCCTATTCCACAACAACAACCGCTACAATATAAAAATGAAAGATCCTCAAGACCAACACTATTACTGGCACAACCAGTTCCAAATACTAATAATAATCCCCCTCAACCTCTTCACAATGTTGATATGCAAACCTTCTCGACATATGTTATTACTCATGTCCCATTACAGGAAATTCGACTAAGATCAGGGAAAGTTATAGAGAGTCAGAGACCTTTAGTTGTCATCCAGGAAGAAGAAGAAAAAACCACCAAACAACCCATGGATGACACTAGGTGGGAAAATTTTATTATCTCTAAGAATCAAGAACCCAAGCTTCCCCAAAATGAACCTTCACAAATTACGAAGGTCCCTCCTTATCCAAACTGATTGGTAATCGAGAAACCTACCACTTGACCGGAATTTGAAATTTTGAATGAATTGAAAAATATTTGTGTCAAGATTCCTCTGCTTCAAGCCATTAAAAACATTCCAATCTACAGTAAGGTATTCAAGTAATTATGTATCAAGAAGCCAAGTAGGAAGCAAAAGGACCCCTCTACAATACACTTGATAGGAGGACTTTTCGAATACATATCAGAGCAACCAAAACTAGCAAAATATGGGAACCCAGGAAACCCTGTAGTGACTATAACTATTAATGAGGTCTCCATTGGAAACACTCTCATAGACCTAGGGGCAGCCATCAATGTTATGACCTCTACTACCTTGGAAAAGTTACAGTTACAACCTCTTCTTCAGCCTGCCCCAACCATTTTGGAACTAGCAGATAAAACTAGGGTTATACCTAAAGGAATTTTAGATGATGTCATGGTTACTTTAGCCTTGTGGGAGTACCCCATAGATTTTCTTGTCATTCATTCAAAGGATCTTTCCAAATTCCATCCCATCATTTATACCTTGGCTAGCCACATCTAATGCATTTGTTGGCCGTAGAGAAGGATAAATGACCATCTTGAATGGTCTCTCTATCCAGAAGCTCACCATTCACCCTCCAGCTCAACCTATTATGGAGAATCTATGGTGGCTTGAATGTCCATACGAGAATGAGGACTGGGAAGAACCTTTATTTCCAAGTGACCATGCATGGGCACTTCAAGAGCACACAACATAAAATGTGCTAAACCAGTTTATTTCTACTATCACATGTGTGGATTTTCCACAGTTTTTTCCCCAATTTGAGTACATATTTGGGAAAGAATTTCAATAACAATTAGACCCATCCATTTTGTCTTCAACATCTTTCATATTCGATATAGATGAGTCCATCAGTCTTACACTATTCCCTACAATATTAGTCCAAGGAAAGTTTTATATATAAACTCCGGGCTAGATGCAGACCAACATAAACAATTAGTAGATATCCTTAAAGATCAATTAGGAGCATTTTCCTAGGAATACACTGACATGAAGGGTATACACACTGACACATGCATCCATCACATATATGCCTAGGGGGAAGTAACACCTGTTAGGCAACCCCAGATAAGGATTAACCCAACACTTAAAAATATAGTCAAGGAGGAGATCCAAAAGTTGTTAAATGTCAGATTCATTTATCCCATATCCGACAGTAAGTGGGTATCCCTGCTTGTAGTGGTTCCAAAGAAAGTGACCGAGAAATGGAGAATTTTTGTTGAATTCTAGGAACTTAACAAGGCCACTCAGAAAGACTACTTTCCTCTCCCTTTCATTGACCAAGTTCTAGATACCTTGTCTGCAAAAGAGTATTTTTCCTTTCTAGATGGGTACAATGGGTGCAACCAGATTTTTATAGCACACAAGGAATAGTACAAGACTAACTTTACTTGTCCTTGGGGCACCTATGCCTATAGGGTCTTACCATTTGGATTGGGTAATGCTCCTGCCACATTTCAATGAGCATTATTAGGGATATTTTCTGACCTTATTAATGATTGTGTGGAGGTCTACATGGATGGCTTCACAATCTATGGCAACACTTACCCGGAAGCCTTAGACAACTTAGAAAAAGTCCTCATCAGATTCCAGGAAATGAACCTATCTCTAAGCCATGAAAAGTGCAAAATGTTGTTAACTGAAGGAGTGGTTCTAGGACTGTTACCCATGATTTTGGTCATCATGATGGTGTATTGATGATGGTGTACTCAGGATCCTCATAAGAACTTTCTCCTGAGAAAAGTGACATTCATCTCTTCCCAGAAAACTTACTTTTGAAGAGAGTTCACAGGTTGCTAATATCCGAGGGTGCGAGAATGACCCATTCTCGCAGGCTACTTTAAGATAGGGTGCGAACTTCTCGCACTGTGCTACATAGCTAGGGTGTGAACCTTCTCTAAAGCTTGGAAAAAGATGAATTCTTGATGGTTCTAGAAGGGAATCTTCTAGAAGAATGGGTTGGCATTCGAATGGTTATCCATGTACTGGATTCCCTGATATTTTGGGATCATTCTTATCCAAGTAACCATCTCATTCTCTCCTATATATTGATGGAATTCTCATGGAAAAGGTTAAGCAAGATTCATTGGAGAATTGGTGAAAGAATTGTGTGAAGGACTTAGCTTGAACAGGAGCTTGGAGACTCTAGCAAGTCTATCAAGAGGATTTGATCTTCTTCATGCAAGGATTGAGAAAGTGTGTGTGTTGGAGTCAAGAGCCGTCGAAAGGGAGTTTGCGACATTAGGGTGATCAGTTTGTAATATTCTACTTTCGATTAATATGATACAGTGGCATGTCCCTTTCCCATAAAGTCATTCTCACTTTATTGTGTAATTCCTTGATCATACACATAAGTTGACAGTTGAATATATTTTTCTATCTTCACTTTGGTTGGTTTGTGTTGTCTTGGTCTTGACCTTATGAGAGAACCGGAGTGAAGCGGGAGCAACAGAGACCCTAGGAAGCGATACAAAGGTATGTTACTTGTTCCTTCCTACTAGCTAATTCAATGGTCAAAACTTAGGGAAAGAGTCATGTCTTGTCCTGTTTTGTTCTAGATCCAGGCGGATCTAGGGAGATCTGTTAGTGTTCGCACCTACCAATTAGTCCGATAACAAAATTAGCAACTCAACTGGGGAAATAACCCATTTTCTTTGTGGTTTTTGGTGTTTTTCCTTGGCCATTTGCTTTTGCCTTACCTTTCTCCACTTATATCAATCTTTGAGTCTTCAGGATACCCTGATAGACCCTCTGGGTCCAGAGGCCTCTTCAAATTTTGTCCTTTTCGAAAAATTTGATTAGTTTCAAACATTCTCGCACTACACTCCACAGTGGCCTATGAGAATCTATTGTGTTCGCACCCTTCTTTTAGGTTCAGTTCAAGGTTCTCGCACTCTGCTCAAAGCTCACCTACGAGAATCACCTATTCTCGCACTGTGTAATACTGTTGGCCTGCGAACCCTCTTTTTCAAAAATTTAGATTTGAGTTTTTGCATCTTCAACTACTTAGATCAGTATAGGTTCCTAAAAAGAGTGTCTTGGACCATTGGTTGGTGTTTTTCTTGTCTTCGTTTTTGTGCACGGACAGTCTTAGGATTTCAAAGGCTTTTCTTGTCCATTTTTCTTGACTTTCATTTCTTGACTTTTCTCGTCAAAGATATACTCTCTGATTTCAGAATCTGAGTATGCTTGTTTGGTTAAGGACTGACGATCGGTTGAAATTTGATCTTCTTTGTCTTTGTCATTTTCTTATTCTTTGAAAGATCATTCTTGTCCATGCAATTGAAAAGACTAGTTTGGTTTGCTTGTTATTTTTGTTTCCATTGAAAGATTGGTTTGGGTTTTTATCTATTGCTTGTTCATTAGTTTTTGGTTTTCTGAAATCTCACCATCATGGTGTAGGTCCTTTTTGAAAAGTGAACAACGTTTTTCTTTCAAAAATCATTTTCATCTTCGAAAGTATTGAAAATCAGTTGTTGAAATTATTGAAAAAGAAACAATAGAGAATTGTTATTGATGTGTGATTTGTTGCAATTGCATTTTAAAGGAAATTGTGTCTTGTAGTTCAAGTTTGATCCAGAAAACTTCTCTTTCCCTCCCATACATAGGATTCATTGAATGAAAATTGATATATTTCATTATCATCCATGCATCGTTGGGTCAGATTCTTATACAACATCAGTTTCATCTCCGCTTCCTTTGAGTAACAACAACTCTTAATAACACTGCGCAATTGTAAAATTTAAATAGTAACTCTTTTTAGGGATCTATTACACCAACATTTAGCTAGGCTATCACTTTGGAATAGGAAGAGAGATACACTCTCCAAAGCACCAAACACACAATAGCATCTTGTGTTAAGGAGTGTCAAATTCCATTTACAACATCTTGTCCTGGGACGCCCTTCTCACACAAGGGTCATGTATTACAGGGATCACTTGGAGGTATACCCACAAGGATGAGTGGAAGCCTTTGAGTTGATTTCGGGCTAGATACCCTGCCCTTGCATGTGGATCGGATTGTCAACTGTCCCCCCAGGCTTTATTGTTGTCGGTGGTAACCTTAGTGGCCTATCTTTCTAGGTTCTTACACGAGGTGACTGTGAAGGGGAAAGTCTTCACGGTACCTGGAATCAACGTTGGCCAAACTCACTCGGACTCCTTGGAGGGTATACCTACGATTATGTGTGGGAGCTTGCACCAGGGTGTAAGTTCATTAAGCAGGTCGTTAGCATAAATTTTCCACCCTAGCCCATCCCCTTCTCATCTTGTTGTTGCGACGTTGGATTTCATCACCAACTAGTAACTTCGAAATTAGACGGTCTTGTTTGCTTGGTGTTGTTTCCTAGATTTTTTTTACTAGCGTGTGCTGCTTGTTTACCAAAGTTGACCATACGATTTTCTTCGTAAGTTTGTCACTCGTTTACATAGCTCCTCCACGTCGTTCACGTAGAATGCAGGGTTTATCTCCAGAGCATCTGAAAGGTTCTCAACCCTTGCCTACAAGTACACCTAAGGGCTCTCCTCGGCAGAGTGAAGTCCCAGTCATCACCACACCACAAGTGGAATGAACTGACTCTCTAGAACATTTCCGAATTACAAAAACTCGAGAGGACTTTCGACTTCACCCTGATTCTGAGAGAACATTTATGCAACTGAATTCTTCCTGAGAATTAGTTGTTACCTCTTATGGATCACCGGTTGGACCCTTTCCAGGCATTGAAGGCCAAAATATTTTTTGGTCTATAGGCATTTTCTGACAGGACCTTTTTGGCCCAGGTTCACCAGTGATTTCTGAAATCAACCCACCTGTGATTTCTGAAATCTCTAGCCCAGAGACAGTACCGTTTACTACTGCCTATCACTTTCTTGGTATAGACACCCCGTGATTTGACCACATCTTGACCATCCCTATGGAAATGGCCCATCATACTGATACTATGAGTGTTCACACCGGCTTTACTGCGGTTAGTCTCGCTCCCATCAGCACATCGCGGATGCCCAGCGTCACCCCAACACTACCACCTGGATACCGTGCGTTGAATGTTTCCATTCCCACTCCTATGAAAACCCCATCTAGCTCTCCTGGTGGTCCTTCTTCTTCTGGGCACTCTCTTCCTAGTTTTATTCCAACACTCCCTCAATTTCCTTTTGGAGGACCTCTCTCATCCTCCACTGGAAATCTTAATCCTAGTGGCACTATTCCGTCATTCACACCAACTTACCAGATTCCCGTCGGTGGACAATTTCACCAAGGTGGTATGACTCAACCCCCTCTTAGCTGGCAAATTCCTTTTGGAATGCAAATCCCAATTGGAACACAACCCCCAATTGGAACACTACCCTCAATTGGAACACCACCTTCGATACGAGGACTGACCCCACCTTATGGACAAAACATACCTCCATCCTTGGCCCAATATTGGAATCAGTTGATACAACATCCTCCTCAATTGACTGCGGGTTAGCAGTTTCCAGCTGCATCTGTGATACCCCCTAGTATGGGCCAACCATATCTGGGTACATTCAATCCCATTTGGGGGTCGAATGCTCAAACTCACGTCCCTATTCTAGGGTACAATCCCATGAGATACTATCCTCTCCAACCAACACTGAATCTTCCTGGGTCTTCAAATTATATGCAGACTTCTTATGGTCCTACTGGTTTGCCGATGGGGATTCCTCCCCAAAGCCACCAGTACCCTTAGGTGAATCGACAGTTACCCTTCTTGGCCACTTTGGATCTTCCGGATTTGTCAAGGATTTTAAATGATCCAATTCGTCACTCTCCCCAATGGCCTGCAATACCATCCAAGCTACCATCGGACATTCCTAAATTCGACGGCAAAGTGGGAGAGGACCCGAACAATCACGTTATGAATTTTCACCTCTAGTGTTCATCCAACTCGTTGATGGATGACTCTATTTGTTTACGTCTTTTTCAACGAACCCTCACAGGTTCTGCTGCGAAGTGGTATATTGAATTACCACGAGGTTCCTTCGTTGATTTCAACACCCTAGCTATGGATTTCCTCACACACTACCAGTTACCAATCCGTTATGAGACGGGGACTGAGATTTTGAGTTCTTTTAAACAGATCAAGGCCACTCATATATCCGATCACATTCATGAGTGGCGATGGAGATGACGTCTCATTAAACTCGAACTCCCCGATCAGTTGCTGGTAGAGTGGTTCAAAAAGTCATTTGTGAATGACATCATTCATGACATCGCCATGGGTGGAGTAGTCACGGAAGAGTAGGCCATAAGTCGAGCTCAATACCTTGACCTCGTTTACTCACAAACGGGTACCCTTTACGACTTACTACCTGACTTACCTCATCCTTCCACTTCCACCACTTCAACTACTCCAGTTGCTTCGCATGCAGCTGATGGTGTGATTGGCACTTTCTAGGCCCAACCACATTCCGCCTCAACCACCAACCCTAAACCTGCTTTTAATGTTCAAAATGCTCCGTCTCCTACCCCTCCCACCGACAAGACTTCTGAGGTAAATGCAATTCAATCTACCCCAACCGGTAAAAACAAATCCAAAAAGGGAAGGGGTAAGAATAAGGAGGACAAAACTACTTCTCAAGTAGAGTGAACCAAAACTACCCCTGTTTATGATCGGGATAAGCGCAAACCTTGATACCCTTGTCTTATCTGTAGTGATGATCACTACACAAAGGATTTTCCACGATGCGCCGCGGTCACTAAGTTCCTACAAGGGGCTCCAAAACCACCTGCTCCGACCGTTTTGTCCCAACCCTTCCCGTCTCAACAACAGGCTCAGTTGGTCATTCATGACCAACCCTCATATTCTACTACATCCTATGTATTGATGTGTACTGGCGATTCAAGGCAGAGCGACGTTGCACTCACTAATCGAGCCAAAGATTATTCTCCTTCTAAAGAGAAGGTTGATGATTTACCTCCTTCCTTGGTACAACCCTCTCCTGCGACTACACCTACCAATGGTCCTCTTCATCTTGAACGATCGAGCCTTGACACAGTTCTTCAACCCCCCCCAAAGGGCGTCGTTCGGAAATCATCTTTCAATCCTCATTCTTGTGTTTCCCAGAACTACAACATTGTTGAAGATCTAGCCCAAGAACCTTCTGCGATGTCAGCCCTTGAAGTCCTTCAAGGTTGTCCCACAAAACAGAAGGCACTGTTGAAAGCTATCGATGGAATCGACCCGACAGATACGAATTTAATAATTTTTTACTTCGAAGATCACATTCCAAGGTTACCCCCTCAACTCACGTTCCAGATCCAAGTGGTTGTCTCTAACAAAAACATTTGTCGAACCGTTATCGATGAGGGTGCCTCGATGTGTGTCATGTCTCTTTCTTGCTGGAAAGCCATTGGCTCTCCTTCTTTGAATGAATCCCAAAACACTCTTAAAGCCTTCAACGGCTCCGATTTTAAGCCCTACGGTGTCCTTCCTTCGTTGCCCATCACGTTAGAAGGCAAAATGGTCGAGGTCGAAGTGGAAGTCTTTGACGCTCCCCATGATTAAAATCTTCTACTTGGCCGCAATTGGATCGATTCCATGCGCGCATTTGTGTTGACCCTTTTCCGTGTGGTACATTTCCCACATCAAGGAAAGGTCATCACCGTCGACCAACTAGCCTTCTTTAATTCCAATACCCGTACTGGCAACGTACCGTTCATCGCTAAAACCCCACCGGGTTATGAGAACATTGGTGTAGGCCTTCTAAAAGACTCTTCGTTAATGGGTACTTTCCTCATTCCACCACCCGATGTTCCACGCTCATCTGTTGCTTCAATCAACATGATCTCCACCTCGATTCATGAATTTCCTGCATCTCACGACCCCTGGATAGTACTTGACCCTGGAGATCATCTTCATTACGGTGACGAAATGCCATTAAGTCCAGTCGAATCCGCCTATCAGGACATTCAATTGGAAACACCTTCTACCCCCTCTCTTGGTGAGTTATCTTGAGATCCTTTCCGTGTCATTTTTCCCACGGACGAGATGATCATGTCTGTCATGGAAGACACCCCTTGGGATGATGGACATCATCGTTACATCCTCTTTATGGAGCAACATACCATTGAGAACTATCAACGGATCTCGACCCCATCAACCGTTGTCGTCATCTCAACCATTCCCACGTCCACACACGATGTGTTTTCTGAAGGGAACTTAAGTAATATCTCTCCCACTATTCCCCTCGACATATCCGTCAAACCTGGAATTGTCGAAAATGTCATTATCGGAGCTTCATGTTCTTTTGATGAAATCGTCACCTACACATCCCTTTTCAAAGAGTTTCTTGACATCTTCACTTGGAGCTACGAAGAAATGTTGGGTATCGAACCTGAGATTGTGATACATGAGATAAAGACATACCTCGACGCTAAACCCATCCAGCAACGCCTTCGTCCAGTTCACCCACGTAAAGCAGCTGCTATCAAACTCAAAGTCTAGAAACTTCTTAAAGCTGAATTTATTTATCCGGTGGATCTCACAGACTGGGTTTCCAATCTTGTCCCGATCGACAAGAAACAAGGCACAATTTGTGTATGCGTTGATTATAGGGATATCAACAAAGCTTGTCCCAAAGACAACTTTCCTACCCTTTTCGTCGATCAGATTGTCGACGATTACGCCGGAATTGAAATCTTCTCTCTGATGGATGGTTTCTCCGGGTATAATCAAATGAACATTGTTCCCAAGGATCAACATAAGACCGCTTTTATCTTTCCTTGGGGTACTTTTTCCTATCGGAAACTCCCTTTTGGTATCAAGAATTCTGGCGCAACTTTTCAATGCGCTATGTCTTATGCTTTCCATGATATCAAGAACATCGTTCAACCATATCTGGACGATTTGCTCGCTCACTCAATGCACCGAGTCGATCATCCAACCCACCTCTGAGCCATTTTCGTCCATTGTCAGTTCTACCGTATATGTTTGAATCCTCATAGGTGCGTTTTCTACGTGAAATCCGGCCGACTTCTATGTTTTATCTTGTCGCGTCAAGGGATCCGTGTGGATCCTTTAAAGATTGAGGCGATCCTTAATCTCCCTCCTCCTTCTACACTTCACCAGTTACAAAGTTTGTAGGGGAAAGAAAACTTTCTTTGTCCTTTTATCACAAATTATGCTGAGATAACTCATGTCTTTACGCAACTACTAAAAAAAGGTTCATAGTTTGTCTGGGATACCATTGCCAACAATGCTTTCGAAGCTTTGAAATTGTCCCTAACGCGTGATCCGCTTCTCTTTCCCCCCAATTACAGTCGCGATTATTTCCTCTACCTTGCTGCCTCAGATTACACCATTGGTATGGTTCTCGTCCAAGAGGATGATGCTAACAACGAACATGTTATCTACTACTTGAGTCGAAGTCTAACGCCTACTGAAATCAAGTATTTACATGTCGAAAAACTGGCCTTGGTTGTCGTCCAAGCCGTCCAACTTTTTCGGCAATATATCCTCTCGCGCAAGACTACAGTGATTTCCAACTGCAACATTATGCAACACATTCTCACACGTCAATTGCTAGGGGGAAAATACTCCAAATGGATTGTGATACTCCAAGAGTTTGACTTGGAATTCGAACGCGCCAAGTCCAAGAAGTCCTTAGTATTTGCTGAGTTGATATGCGACTTTCCCTATTCTGAAACGGAAAATGTAGCAGCTGATTCATTACCCGATGAATCTCTTTTCCTTATCATCACTGATGATATTTGGTATGGTGATATCATTATATATCTCCAAACCCATAATTTCTGGCCAAATTTGTCTAGTACTGACCGATGTTGCATACGCTATCAAGCCCGTCAATACATTATCCTCGGGGATACTCTTTATCGTCGGGGTATTGACTCTGTTTTTTGGCGCTGCCTAACATTCGACGAAGTCGAGAAATCTCTGAATGACTGCCATTCTGGAGCATGTGGTGGTCATATGTCTGGGTATGCTACTGTCCAGAAGATCTTAAGATCAGGGTATTTTTGGCCTTCTTTATTTAACGACTGCATAATCGTCATTCAAAAATGCCATGCTTGCCATACCTATAATCAAAAGATATTGTCACATCCTGATCCTCTTCACCCTATGGTCTCCGTTGGTCCCTTTGCGAAATGGGGCATCGATTTCATGACATGTCACCCTCACTCAGCCGGGGGGCATGGATACATTATTGTAGCCGTCGATTACTTTACGAAATGGGTCGAGGTGATGCTGACATTTGACAACACTGAAAGACTGCAACATTATTCATTTTTAATCACATCATAGCTCATTTTGGTGTTCCCCAAGCTATCGTCACTGATCATGGTAGCCACTTTAGAAACTTCATGATGTCCGAACTTACTGAAAAGTTGGGTCTTCGCCATGAAAACTCAACACCCTATTACCCACAAGCCAACGACCAAGTTGAAGCAATTAACAAAGTTCTCATAACTATGCTCCAACGAATGATAGGGATTCACAAAACAAGTTGGCACACAATGTTGTTTTCGACATTGTGGGCTTACCGGACATCCGTCAAGTCCGCTACTGGGTTTACACCTTTCCGGTTAGTCTATGGTTTGGAAGCCATTCTCTCGATTGAATGCGAGATACCCTCTTTAAAACTAGTTGTTGAACTCCTACCAAACATGTCTACTGAGGAAGAACGTCTATTGTATCTTATACGATTAGATGAAACTCGACGCGATGCTACTCTAGTTCTAGAAGCTCAAAACAAACGTGTTAAGGCCCAATACGACAAACATGTCAAGCCTCGCGTTTTCTCCGAAGGAGATCTCGTTCTCCTCTATGAACAAGATCAAGATATGTTAGGAGATGGAAAATTCGAATCCATGTGGCGAGGTCCTTATATCGTTCGATGAGTTTTGGAAAAAGGAGCTTATGAGTTAGTAGATTATGATGGTATCCCTTTGAGTGAACCCAGGAATGGGTTGTACTTGAAGAAGTACTATGCATAAAATCATCTATGCACGAGTACTTGTATTTTTATTGTATCATACTTC